>QGSO01000187.1:0-597467 GCA_011037825.1 Carya cathayensis
CAATTCTGCAGGAATTGTTTATTTATATTTTGGTCAATATTTTTACGTCGGTATTCTTCGACGGTTCTGAACTCACTTTTTTCATTACTTCTGGTAATATCAAGTGCCATCTTATATGAAAATACGTTGTCGACAACGGTTTTATTTCTCTCCATAATTTCTCAATTACTCATGAAATGTAATATCGAGATCTCGTTATTTTCAGGTACCTGTCCCTCTTCAAGGGAAGACATTTCATTAAATACCTCTTCAGGAGGTTCTTTTTCAGGATATTTATTCTCTTCAGGAGTATCAATTACTCTTATGGCATGTGTTGTGGGTATGGACTCTTCAGGAGTACCAAATTCATTTTGTATTTTTCTCTTCCGAGGAATTTTATCCTTTACACCAATAGGCCGTCCACGCTTCAGGCGTATCTTGGACTCATCTGTTGCTGTTTTGACAATTTGTCCTTCAGGGATTGCAATCCTTGCTGGAACATTAACAGCAGGAATATATGATTTTACCACACCTTTAGTGTCAGTAAATACATCCGGTAATTGATTTGCAACACTTTGCAAATGAATAATCTTTTGAACCTCTAGTTGACATTCATTTGTACGAGGATCAAATTGGGAAAGAGCTTTATTTTCCCAAGTAATTTCCTGTCGTGCTTCAGGCACCGACTTCTCATTACCCAATGTTGGAAAAATGGATTCGTCAAAATGACAATCCTCAAAACGTGCCTTAAACATATCCTCTGTAAGAGGTTCAAGGTATCTGATAATAGATGGAGAATCAAACCCAACATATATTCCAAATCTACGTTGAGGACCCATCTTTGTACGTTGTGGAGGTACAATTGGAACATATACCGCACTTCCAAAAATACGAAGATGAGTAATATTTGGTTGTTGACCAAATGCAAGTTGTAATGGAGAATATTTGTGATATGCTGATGGCCTAACTCGAATCAACGATGCTGCATGAAGTATAGCATGTCCCCAGGTAGAAATATGAATTTTTTGATTTCAAAAGCAAAGGTCTAGTGATTAGCTGAAGCCCTTTAATTAATGATTCAGCTAAACCATTTTGAGTGTGTGTGTGGGCAACTGGATGTTCAACTTCTATTCCTATTGACATGCAATAGTTATTAAAAGCTTGAGATGTAAATTCACCTGCATTATCCAATCGAATAGTTTTAATTGGATAGTCAGGAAATTGTGCTCGTAGTTTAATTATTTGGGCAATAAGTTTAGCAAATGCAATATTTCTAGTGGAAATTAGACAAACATGTGACCATTGACTTGATGCATCAATTAAAACCATAAAGTATCTGAATGGTCCACTTGATGGTTGAATAGGCCCACATATATCCTCATGAATACTTTGTAAAAATGACGGAGATTCAAAAACAACCTTTGAGATAGATGGTTTGATAATCAATTTACCCTGAGAACATGCAGAGCATGGATATTCATTAGGTAATATAACCTTCTGATTCTTTAGGGGATGCCCATACGAATTATCAATTATTCGTCTCATCATTATTGATCCTGGATGTCCAAGGAGATCATGCCAAGTCATAAATACTTTGGGGTCAATGCACTTCTGGTGCATTACCACATGTGATTCAATCGTTCTCATTTCTGTATAATACAACCCAGATGAGAGAGCAGACAGTTTTTCTAATACAAGCTTATGGCTCAAAATTATTTTAGTAATGAGAAGATGCTCTTTATTGTTTTCGTTGGTGGTTTCAATATGACAACCATTACGACGTATATCTTTGAAACTCAATAAATTTCTTCTTGATCGTGAAGAAAATAGAGCATCATCAATGCAAAATTTGGTGCCATTCGGCAACACAATATAAGCTCTTCCGGAGCCTTCAATTAGATTCGATGAACCAGATATAAATTTAAAATATATTATGAACTTTTGCACTCGATATTGCTACTTCAAGAGCACATTCGAGGCGTTCATTTTAAACATATATTCTTTAGTGGTTTTTCTCAACACACTTTCAATTATGCAACTTCAGGTGCATCAATCATAATGAGCTTTTTGTACACGTATCACTCATTTAAACTATCTCATAGAATCAATAGATCATTTATTATGAGATACTCAATAAAATTGTTGTTTTAAAGCGATCCTTCAGGGATGCTCAATTTCTATTCAAAGATGAATATTTATCATCGGTTTAGAGCAATTCTTCAGGGATGCTCAATTTCTATTCCGAGATAAATCTTATCATCAATAATTCATAACAAGTATATAAAAATAAATAAAACTTGTATATAATTGAATGATAATAAACATAGAATTTAATCAAGTAATAATAATGAATATAATTTTAAAACTCACTTTGGAGATTGCAAATAATATATTGAAAAACTTACTTGAAGTAGAAGACTACTAGCTTCAAAATCGTTAGAGACTTCGTGCTGATAACGTGTTATGAAACTAATGAAAAGAGAGAGCAAAAGAGAGAGAGAATATTGCAAGAGAAAGATTGTTCTTTAATGCAAAACTTGATGCATATACAAGGGAATGATACCCATATTTATAGGAGTACAAAGGGGGTAGGTGTACCTTAAGTCACCATTGATGGCTAAAGATCGGTCTAAATTAATTGCTCAAGATTGGTCATACAATACAATTTGAATTTGGTTTCTAACATCTCAAGATTGGTCATACAATACAATTTGAATTTGGTTTCTAACAATTTGCGTATTCTTGCACTCTATCAAGGTAATTGATTGGGTTATTTTTTAATATAAAATAATTTTTTAATCAATTATATTAATAAATTGTATAAAAAATATATAAAAATAAATATATATAACAGAATTAAAAAAAGTATTATAAGAGAATATCAAAATTCTCCAATGTATCCAACATATTTTTTTTTTTAATGAGTGAGAGGTCTAAGAAAAAATAGGCAATTACTTTTTTTTTTATCAAGGCAGATAAAAAGGCTCCACATTCCAATAACTACTCCTTACCTGCTAGTATATTACCTAGAAAACTAAAATGCTTGTAAGTCAAGCTTATCTATCAAACAATTTCAGATATAAAATTCTTTAAAAGGGTGTAGGTCCAAAATAAATGAAAAATCATATTAATATATCATTCACATTGATGATATATTTAATTTCTTACTATCCTTCACTCTCAATCATAGAACATTCTTAATTAATTTAACAATATAGACAATATAAATAATCAATCAATAATATTTGATTATATATGTCATAAGATGAAAATTTAAAAATATCCAGGAATTACTTCTCTCTAAAATGAAACAAAATCCATACAGTTGCTATTAATTAATAGTGTTAGATAGTGGAGTCTACACCAATATCATCAGCAGCCTGTGCCCCAAAACCCTCCTTCCTTCCACTTCAACCATGGCTTTGACGTTTTCTATTTCTCTCCGGCCTTTATTTTCCTCTGCCACCACTGATCTAAACGACTACGTAAGAGTCCTAACATTTCTCTTTACACTTGTTCAATATTATTCTGTTCACCCCCGCTTTCTTATTTTATTTGGTTTTGTTGGGGGATCAACAGTGTTTGCGCGTTATGATTCCGATCGTTTACCCTTATTTTCCTTTGATAATAAGAATGCATGTTCCAGTTGGTCAATGAGATTGGGAAAGCAGAGAAATTAATATTTTTGACAAACGACTGTACATTGTAGCATCCTTACTTAATTGAAGCGATATGTCCATTTTATATTAAGATTAAGCTTCATTTTTTATGTTTTGGGAACTTATGCAACATATGACTGGCAATTTAAACTTCTTTAATTTTATAGATCCATCCGCTTTCCTTGATAAGCGTCGGATTTTAGGGTTAAGTCCTACTCCATTTCTGTTTGGTTGAGGAGAAAGTGTGGAGCAAAATATTGGAGGAACTCAGGTTTTATTGTTTTCATTTTGAAAGTGGAAGCAGTGTGAATATGAAATCATTTGAAGTCGGATTTCTTTTCGTTAAAATCTAGAACCATGGGAAGAATGCAATTTATTAGTATTTTCTGTTTAATTTTCATCAATTTTTTTTTTTAAAAAAAAACTGGATCATCCAACTGAAGGTTTTGAGTGATTTGATTCAAATTCTTGTTGGTGTTTTCTCAGATCTTAATCTCAGGGAACTTGTTGAAGAACTTTTCGCTCAATAGACCAACTTTGAAAGGAAGCCAGTTGTTTAAGAGGTCGTTCAAATTGACTTGTTCAATAGACAGAGAAATGGATGTTAGCACATCGGCTTTGATTGATGGTGTAGCAGAGTGCCTAAATGGTATTTTCATGTTGATGCTGTCTAAATATGCGGAATGTTGATTCAATCAAAGTATATGGTTTTCACCTTATTTGTAGTTATTTTGTTTTGTTGCAGAAACACAGTTGGAGCCAAGTATTTCAACCATGGTGCTGAATTTTGAGAATACGTTTGATCCTTATGAAGCGATCAGTACACCACTTTACCAAACTGCTACGTTTAAGCAGGTGACCTGGATAAATTCACTCTAAATTTCGTGAACTTGTTTGTTTATAGTATTTAGGAGATAGGGACATGAGTTTTATTCATCAAGAAGTTTCACGCATTATATGACTCTAATTATGCAACTTAAGTCATGTTTTTTTATTTATAAAATAAAAACTATTGGACTGGATCCTTTAGTTGTTATGAATTAACTTGGGTAAATATGACTTGTGAATTATTTTGGACTATGAAAGTATTTAACCTCTTGAGTAACCTATAAAAAAAAAAAAAAGTATTCAACCTCTTGAGTAATGTTTTTGCCATTAGCGCATGAAGGAAGCAAAAGCTAGGAACTTAATCTGTTTCACTCAGGGAAAGGGATAAGTGGTGATGTCATGAAGTAGATAGAGGAAGGTCATGATGACCATGGACCTGTCCAATTTGGGCTGTCTCCTCAGTAATTCTATTTTGTGCACTTTTTTTTATTGGTATTTAACGTGTTCCATTGAAGTTGTAGTTTAGTTCATCTTGAAGGAGGTCATCTTTTCCCTTGTCATTTAATTTGGTCTTCCAATAAGCTTCAATTTTTAAAGAGGGGGAGGAGAGGTTGATGTGCACGATTTTCTCAAAAGTTACTTTTAATTGTTCCTCTTTTCAATCTATGTCACATTACCCATCACTTCATTTCCAATACCTTTAAGCTCTCCTTTTGCTGCAAGCCTGCTACCTCTCTTTATCCAAGACCCATCATGTTGTCAAAGTTCGCTTTGATAGTTCTTAAGAATTTTGTTGATTCTCAATGCAACTATTGTTAAACCTTTCCCAAATTTTAGGTTCTGCTTGGCCTTTTGAAATTTTCATCTCAAAATCAAAATTCTCATCTCATCATTACAACTTTTTCAAATCCCTATACAAAATATAATAAATAATTTAACTTTTTCTTAACTTTTTCAAATCCCAAAACAATAATAATATTAAAATATAATATTTTAATATTTTATCTTCAAACTCAAAATTCTCATATGAGAATTCTTAGTGGCCAAGCACAACCTTAAAGATCCCATCCCCGCTTCGGACCAGATGGCATAAGGACTAGTCTCCAAATGGGAGATCCTGGTTCGAACCCCCTACCCCCTTTATAAAAAAAAATAAAAGAGTAGTGCTACATGTGCCAAATGTACTACCCCTTTAACATTTGATAAAGTCATAAAAAAAATATATATATATCTCATCCCCCCTTTGTTAACTAGAGATGAAGAAGTTTAAATCACTTATAAAAAAAAAGAAAAAAGAAAAAAAAAGATGAAGAAGTTTAAATCATTAAACATTACTATATTCTCTTCAGATGGACTAAACAATGAGTGGTGTTGTATTATAATTGTATTCTCTTTTCATGATTTTCTTGTATCTCTAAACTAGCATGCATAGGCGACGCTCTTGTATATGTCCCGTATACTTGGGCCTAGAGGTGGAAAATTGTATTAACGGGTCGTGTTCATGTCATGTCAAGTTGTATATATTATACGATTTTGGTCAAACCGAACACGATCCGTTAAACTTAATGGGTCAAAATTTCAAACCCTAACACAACACATTAAAATAATAGGTTGACATGGCACGACCCGTTATAAATTAATTTTTTTTATAAGTAAAAATATTATATATATCAATAGGAGTAACCAAGTACACTGAACGTATACAAGAAAACATCTAGCTCATACTAGAGAGCCCATGAAACACTACCCAAAAACTCCAAGCCCGCATTAGAATGGAACACACCTCCCCAACCCCAGCCCCTTGTTCCCTATAACACTAATCTTCTACCTGAAAAACCCACTACGAGAACGTCTTCACAATGCCCTCCCTTTACTCTTTCCTTGACTTGAGTTACTTCCCTTAGTATTGTAGTTGATTGCCCATGAAAAATACTTTAACTCCATGCTTTTCTTAAAATGTGATTTGGTTTCACACACGTGGCTCGCCTCAATCGCAGTGAGTAGTGCTTTAATATCGTCTTCATATCCTCCATTTGTGAGCCCCAGGATTTGCTGAAACCCGTTAACTTTATTCATAACCCAATCCGATGGTGACCCCGCATCGTTTAATGGAGGAAGAGAAACTAGGGGAACGACATTATCCCCAGACACAATACCCAATTGCACTCCCGACTCTAAACCTTCCTCCCCATAAGGCACCAATGACAAACTTTCCTTCCCGCCATAGGGTTGCTCGACAATTATATGGTTGCTGTCCATTGTTTCTGTCACCATTACAAGTTCCTCCCCTCCATCTACATTGCTTGTATGTGCTCCACCCCCCAAAGATCCTTGCAGTGCCACTTTGTCAGACCCTACTGCTTCCTTGGACATAGAACAGGTAGGGGAAGCACTACCTTCTGTTACCCCATTTGCATCTTCTAAAAGAGGCTCGACACTTTCTTCCGAAGTACTCAAGACCCTGGAGGGACCCCATCTTCAACTAAAAGTGAACCTTGGACAGAAATACCAACCCCATTTGCAACTGGTGCATGAGGCCCCCTTACTGCTCCCTCAGGAGGCATAGACAACAAGCTGCCAATGTCCTGAGTGACACTGGCATGGACAAAGATGCTAGCGTCCAACGACCCTATCTGTGATAGCGTTGAAACGCCCTTTGTCGGCACACTTGTGGCCTTCAAACCTGAAGGATCTACCCCCCGGCCTCCCTCATCAATTCTCGACCCACCACCAAAACCCATGACTAGGTCTAGCCTCTTATCCATTTTAATCATTAGATCTCTAACATACTCCGTAACTCCCTTCAATTGAGCTTTGACATCCCACATGACCCCCTCCACTTCTCCCAATGTCACCTGACGGCCTTTGTCTCCTTAATTAAAAATATATCGACACGACCTGTTTCGATCCATTTTGACCCGTGTTAACCCGTTTATGTAAATGGTTGAATTGACCCAAATAATCAATTTGACCTAATTAACATAATTTTGCATATAAGTTAAAATCACAATATCTTCCAAAAATATAAACTAACTATATAAGTCTAAAATTACAATCTAAACAATAAAAAATCAAAATTACAATTCAGAGGAAGTGTGAGAAGTAGTCGTGACTTGTGAGAACTGACTCAACTGAGAACTGAGAGAGAGAGTTAGGAAATATGAAATAGGGTTAATGTATTTTTTTTTTAAGGTTAAAAAAGATATAATTGTAATTTTGAATAAAAAGTTTAACGGGTCATTAATGTGTTAAGCGGGTTAACCCATTAATGAATCTTGTCTTAACAGGTTAACTCATTTTGACCCAAACCCGTTAACATCAAAGCTAAACTTGCTAATTTTGTGTCATATTCAGGTATAGATCATATCATATAATGCCACCCTTTCTCGGGCCTTTGTCTATTTTATGCTCAATAAAAATTTTGTTTATCGATAAAAAAAGAAGTTAACAACTTAACACTCATCAATAACTTCCATTATCTCATAGCATGCTAAGTGAGCATCACCCCTATGCATTTATCAATGTTTTGTGGTGTCTTGATTGCCTAAAATACTCAATCTATTTGTTTATGACTTGAATTGTGTATTCAATACTCTGTTATGCAGCCGTCAGCTACCGAAAATGGCCGCTATGATTATACCAGGAGTGGAAATCCTACACGGGATGCTTTAGAAAGGTGAGACTTTTGCTTGGTATACAAATATAGTTGAATCAGCTTTGTCAATCTTTAAAATAACTAATTCTGTTCTTTTCTCTGTTTCTCTCTCTGTGATGAACTTTATGTGCTGTATTCTTAGCCTCCTGGCAAAGCTTGATAAAGCAGATCGAGCATTTTGCTTCACTAGTGGAATGGCTGCTTTGGCTGCTGTTTCTCGTCTTGTTGGAACTGGTGCTTCTCAACATCATTAATTTATTATGTTTCATGAAGTTAATATAAGCAGCACTCCCTGTTATTATGAGCAACAGTCCTTATGCATGCATTGGACTATCAAAGGATTATTCAATGCTATGATACTAGCTGGACTGGTGTTGTGAGTTATAGTTGCCATACACCGTGCAGATATTGTTTATGAAAGTCCTATATGCACCGGCTTGATGAAAAATGAGTGCAAATTGTAAATTGTTTAAACTATTTGAAATTTTTCATTTTATAAATTGCTAACAGTGTCATTTTAGGTGAGGAAATTGTTGCTGGAGATGACCTGTATGGTGGTTCTGATCGGTTGCTGTCAAAAGTAATTCCAAAAAATGGAATAGTAGTGAAGTTAGTATTCTTTCTCTTTCTCCTTTGTTCACACTGATTCAACTACAAGTAATATTTAACTCTGAACTGCTTAAAATATACAGGCGAGTAAATACAAGTGATTTGGATGAGGTTGCATCTGCCATTGGACAGCAAACCAAGCTTGTCTGGCTGGAGAGTCCAACCAACCCTCGGCAACAAATATCTGATATTAGAGTATGATATCTTGTTCTAAAATTGTGAAATTAGTTTATTGAATACTATATTTGGCTCATTGTTGCTGCGGCATGCTCATAAGAAATGAAGAAAAATATACTATCTGGCTGTTCATCTGCTGAGATATGATGCATAATAGCTTGTGTTATGTGAAACTAAGTGGCCTTCCGGGTAATACTGCTTGAGAGGGTGGTCAAGACACTGAGGGACAATTTGGTGGAAATAATCTTTGGATGGAGTCTTTGCTACACCGTTACTGCTATTGACCTGTTATGATACTGCTATTGACCCATTATGATACTGTTGGTCCATTATTCTCTATTCTTCCTGTTAAATTATTTTTTTATCAGTAAACAAGGATTTTATTGATGATATAAATAGGCATTGCCCAAGTACACGGGACATGTACAAAAGCAACACCGAAGCGTGAGGTCCAGCTATACAAGAAAATAATGGTTGTTCAAGCCATTGAAACAAATGTTTTGAATTTCGTACTGTACCGGCCAGTAGGGCTGGTATTTCTCGTATTGGAATAGTGACCGGTATAGAAAATGCATTTGTTTCGTACCGGGTCAATTACCGGTAGTATCGGTGCGTTTCGGTCAATACCGGCCGGTTTTTTGTATACTGGCCGTATCGATACCAATCGAAATTAGTGAATTTTTGTAATTAATGTAAAAATCACTCCAATTCTCATATTTGAAGACTATATTCTTAACTTAAAGTATTATTGAGTTTTTTAAATATGTGTTTTAACTTTTTAAGACTTGCATTGATATTATTTTGAAAGATAATTTATACATATATAATTAATTTCTTATATATAGACCATCCCGAAATGATACCCGAAACGATACTGGTACTGAAATATTTTGTTCTAATGCCTTAATCGAAACAGCCATCGAAACGGTAGTCAATACTTTGATTGAAACCTATTACAAAATCTCCTATTAATAAAGCTATAATCAAAGGCACCCCAAAGGCAAAGTTTTTTGTATGGACAGCTTTCGTGGGGAAGATCCTCACTCTAGGCAATCTAAGGAAATATCGAATCATAGTTTTGGATTGGTGTTGTATGTGTTAAAAGAGTGGAGAGTCGGTTGACCATTTACTAGTTCATTGTGAGATTGCCAGGACATTTTGGAATGAAGTTTTTGCTTGGGTGGGATTAGCTTGGGTGATGCCGAGACAAGTAGTGGACCTTCTAGCTTCTTGGAAAGCCATTCACGGTAACTCTCAGATCGCCTCTATTTGGAAGATGGTTCCAATATGCTTATGGTGGTGTCTTTGGAGGGAGAGGAACGAAAGAAGTTTTGAAGATCAAGTGTGGTCAACAGAAGAGCTTACAAATCTATTTTTCAATATTTTACTCCATTGGTAGATTGTAATTGATTTTCATGGCTTGCATGAATTCCTTGTATCTCTAAACTAAGCACGCCTAGCCGTTGCTCTTGCATTTGTCCCGTATACTTGGGCTTTTGCCTATTCTCTTGATCAATAAAATCTTGTTTACCGATAAAAAAAATTAAAGCTATAATCAATATAACTGAATTTTTCTTTTTGTCTTTGGTATATTCATCCCTTTTCAGAAAATAGCAGAGATGGCTCATAAATATGATGCACTTCTGTTGGTGGATAATAGTATAATGTCCCCAATATTGTCACAACCCTTGACACTTGGAGCAGGTTAGCAATATGCTATAGATGTAATTTTGGTGTTTGCCAATTCTAGTATTTCTTTGTTATAATCTCGGTCCTTCTCTTCCTAGACATCGTTATGCACTCAGCTACAAAATTTATTGCTGGACATAGTGACGTCATGGCCGGCGTGCTTGCTGTGAGAGGGGAAAGGTTGTGTCTCTTGCTCTGTTCTTTCATATGGAATATATGAGATTGCTTTTTTTTTTATTTTTGGGTACTTTCAAAGTTCCATTTCTCATTCAGTATTTGAAAACTATGAACCCATTTGGAAGCAGGTGTTGACCTTGTTGCTGACTAAAATAGCATGCTTTGATGTATTTACTGGACTGAAAACCTTAAGAGGATAATCTTATAGGTCAAAATTTGTAGAAGCTCTTCATGATGTTGGTTTGATGCAAGTTCCATATGGTTGTTTGACTTCTCTATGAATAGTATTGTCTAACATCGGACACACTTGTTTGCTCGTATATTGTTTGGTTGGTATTTCATACATAAGGGAGAGTTCTAGATTCCTGTCTGTAGTCCTATATATGATTACGTAATTTGTATGTGACTGTTTGTGGTCCTATTTAAGCTTTTGTTACAGGTGCACACATGTGCATTTGTAATTTCTTAACTGAGGATTAGCAATCCAAACTGCAAGGGGCAAACTGTATGTAATATGAGAATTGAGGGTGATTTGCCTTCTTGATTTGCAAGTTTGACAATTTATTGGGAGTCAGTGGTACATTCCATTCCCAAATAGCTTATTACAGTATTAAAAACTTAGAATTATTAATAGTTCATTATACGTACCTGCTTCTTAAATTATTTAGAACTGTATATTTATTTTTTGCATATGTTAGCACTGGTGCATTCTGTAGTTGTGATGTAGTCTAGCTTCAAATTGTAATTTGCCACTCATATGCTATGGCTCCGGCTGTCACACATGCTCTATGCTCTAGTATCCGGTGACCTTGTTTTCAACCTGAGAAATCAGTTGGATCTTCTAATTTTTCCACATTTGTCATATTTTTCTTGTTATGAATTTATTTCTTATTGCATCTCATTCTATAATTTCACCCACTGTTTAGCATATTTTCCAGCTTGGCGAAGGACTTGTATTTCCTACAAAATGCAGAAGGCTCTGGGCTAGCTCCATTTGACTGTTGGATCTGCTTACGAGGAATTAAGACAATGGCTTTACGAGTTGAGAAGCAACAGGTGCTTCTTCAAACCTTCTTTAATTACCTTCATATTTTTCTTTCTATAGACATCCAATGATATTGACATTTTGTTTCATTTTTGTAGTGTTAATTGCGGTTTGGACATAATCTTTATTGACTTAAAATAGGATATGACCAGAATAGGGACTCAGTATTCCTTGAGTAAATTGTTTTTCCTGTTGATTTGTTTGTTGCCACATTGGAATAGACCCTACAATTAGTTAATTTTGTCTTATATTACCTCTGTCCTATATTGTTTGTCAAATTTTCCAAATTTACTCACTTAAGAAAAAAAAAGAGTCAATGGTAAAGGCCTAAGGCTTGAAGGTATGCTCCCCTCAGGTCTAAGGTTCAAATCCTCTTGGGTGCAAACAATCTTTTGGGAGAGGGCGCTATAACGAGAGCGTGGCACCTGAGGTAAATATTACTCAGTGGCAGAAAGGATCTCAATGGTTCAAAGTTAACCGGAAGCTTGCCATCAGTATTGTAGAAGATACCATGTTTTACCCAAAATTCGAACGGTTTTGTAGACCGGCATGCTACGTGGATGAGCACTATTTCCCCACCATGCTAACCATTCTAGCAGGGAATCTATTAGCAAATAGAAGCATTACTTGGGTGGATTGATCGAGAGGTGGCCCTCACCCAGCTACTTTTAGGAGAGCAGAAATCACAGAGCAGTTCTTCAAATCCCCTTGGGTGCAAACAATCTTTAGGGGCCATCCTATAATTTTTAGACCTAAACAAACGGTATGAGGCAACAAAAGTTGCAAATATGGACAAACATTATGGGACCGAGGGAATATGTGGCAACAAATATAGAATTTATAAAATGCAATATTAATTCCGAATGCTAAATTTTATGCTAATCGTTCTTGAAGAGCAAATGGTTTCTTTTAGTGCTGCCTTTCATCTTCTTCTGCTCTGTGTTTTCTTACTCTAAAGAGATGTTTTCAAATCTTTGGCAGGAGAATGCACAGAAGATAGCTGAATTTCTTTCATCCCATCATCGAGTGAAGAAAGTTTACTACGCTGGTCTTCCTAAGCATCCCAGACATGATTTACATTATTCTCAGGTACTGTCATTAGATGGACTTATAGATTGATGCTGTCATACACAATATAACTCTGGCAAACATTTATATGTTAACCTATTGCAGGCAAAGGGTGCAGGGTCTGTGCTTAGCTTTTTAACGGGCTCACTGGCACTCTCAAAGCATATTGTTGAGACTACCAAGTACTTCAGCATAACTGTCAGTTTTGGTAATCATCTTTCCTCACTAAAGATCATTAAAAAGAGGAAAATTAAAAAAGATAACAGATGATGAAAAAGGAAAATTTTAAATCTTAAGTGATTGGTTTCTCTAAGGTATCAGATGGTTAACAAAAATTGGAGATGAAATTCATGGGGAAATTAGAAATTTTCCATTCAAATTAACATTTGATTTTGATGGAGGACATTGAAACAAATTCTTCAAATGAGGCAATCGATTGCTGAAATTTAAAATTCATAGGATGGTTGCAAATGGGAAGGTGTTTCACCAGGGGGTGGGAGGTGGAATTTACCTGAACTTTTAATTTGGAAGTTAAATCATAGGGTTAGAACTGAATTAAAATAGCAATCTGATTCCTTTTTGCATTATAGTAGTCCATGGCCGTTCTGAATTCTTATTCCTCTTCCCTTCCTTAAACTAGGTGTTCCTCCTGTACACTCCCCCAGTATACTTGAGTTTTGCCCCTTGAGCTCTTTAATTAAATGTGGTATCTTTATGTATAGAAAATAGTATAATAAAACTCTTATCTTATTGTGGCTTGGAAGTAGCTTGAGATGGGTTAACAAGTGATACATAATGTAACAGTCTAAAAAAGACCAAGCAACATCTGAGCCCATGCTCCAAATGTATTAGTCGATATTATAATTGGAGCTCCTTGATATCATTATAAATCATAAGAACTTTTCTCCCAAGCGATATGGGTCCCATTCACCAGCCCCCTATACATACTCAATCTGAGATGTTACACTCCCCCTTTAAATCTCCAACATCCTTGTCAAGCCATTCTGTTATAGGTGTAACACAGCTCAGTCCACACTTGCTCTAATGGTTCTGATACTATTTATAACAATGCAATGAAAGCTCAAGTCACGTATGGACTTATGCTCCAAAAGTATTAGTTAATGTTGCAAGTGGAGCTCGATGGAATCATAATATATCATAAGAGCTCATTTCCAGGCAATGTAGAATCTCATTCAACACTCTCATAATGCTCACTCAAACCAGAATGTTTACACATAATGTTGATAGGTTCTATATCTTAGGCAAAACGTGTTTCACTGTATGTATGAAATATACTCTCTGACCATGATCCTAAATCCAATTTCTGCTTCATAACTTTGTAAGATATCTGGTTGTAAACTCATTAAGAAAATATATTGTAGAGGAACACTTTTGGGTGGAAATCATTGTTGGGTTTACTTTTTACCCATAAACTAATGTCAAATGACCAACTGTGGAGTTTATTAGAAGATGGTTTTGTAAGTGTTTGTGTTTTACATTGGTAGGGAGTGTGAAGTCCCTCATAAGCATGCCCTGCTTCATGTCGCACGCAAGCATTCCTGCTGCAGTACGTGAGGCCAGAGGTTTGACAGAAGATCTGGTTAGAATATCAGTGGGGATCGAGGATGTGAATGATTTAATTGCTGATTTAGACCACGCGCTTAGAACTGGACCTCAGTAGGCGCCCGCAGTAACATGAATCGGCTTCAAATTATTTACATACAGATTATATGAACCATGCCAAAAGCTGCGTAGGAAAGGTCCAATTGTGGAGCTTCGTAAGATTTCGTTTGTACGATTTTGCATGCTTGATTAGAATATATCTAATTTTTCTTTTGTGGCCCAAAGCAGGCTGTCCTTTCTTGCAAGGCTTCTGCAAGCCTGTTGACCAACGCATCAAGCGAGGTCCACGTTTTTTATTTTTTTGTTCCCTCGCGATTTTTCGATTTAACTTTCAAAGCGTCCTTTCTTAGTTTTCTTGGAAGGAGTTTTTTTAATTGTCAGTTGCTTCTAAATATCTTTGTCAGGGTTTACAACCTCTCAATCTATGGAAAAGCATTGTTTAATTCCTCCACACATGTACCACATCGACAATTACATACGGAAGTACCAGCATTCGTTTCTTCGACAGACTGCCGTAAGATCACCTCCACAAATTCTCATGGTCACCAAACGCCCATTTACGTTTATTTCTTTTAATTTCCCCTTCTGGGGGAGAGGTCTTTTCCTAGAAAACTAAGCTGAAAAAGCACACAAGAGTGTCGAATCTTATCAGTACACGATAAAGAGTAGCATGAACTTCTACACACCAATCAATGCCTTCGAGGAGCTTTAAATCTGGTTGCCCCAGTTATAAAATGATATGTACAAACGCTTCTTTCCTTGAGATTGCTGTTAGACCTGAAGAAACAAACCGCATCGTCATAGAGAGTTGACGAGTCATTGAACATTTGAGAAAATACCAAAATATGCTTTGAAAACATCCAAGTACCTCATAAAGATTTTCTTTTTCCTAAAAAAGCAGCGGCTTACCCACTATTCACTCCCAAAGTCCTCATAACTCAAGCCTTCTGATATGGTGTCCAGTCTTCTATTGTCTCCTGAAGGCCAACAAACAATTATCGGTTTCCATCCTTTCAAAATGACTCAAACATGAAATATGTGGCAACAGTCTAACCTTGTTCTCCTCTTTCGCGAGAATCAAGGAAGTTTTCAGAATCTGTTCCAGGAAGGGTGAGCGAGGGTAACTCTCCAGAATATCTGACATTTTTATATCTATAACATCAATGCTAAATATAAATAAAATGTTTTTTATACGATTAAACTAAAGAGGCACATGCAGACTTCTAATACAAAACAAGAACCCCCAACAACTTTATTAAAGCTACATTTACAAAAAAAAAATCACGCACACAAGTAATGGCCAACTATGAGTTGACATCATCGACTGAACTCATTACCCAATCAGCACTTCCACCCAGCAGACTATCGTGTGTTTTTTTAATTTTTTAATTTTATGTTTTTGGCTAATTGTTGATTCCTTTTCAGATGATTTTATTAACCATTTACTCCACAATAACTGGCTGAGTTCCAGCGGCCTCATTGACTGGAACAGCAATCTTGAGCCTATATATATATATATATAGAGAGAGAGAGAGAGAGAGAGAGAGAGAGAGAGAGAGACAGACCAGAACTCTGAGAAAAGTCCGCTGTCAAGTCCGAGAGACTGAAATTTCGAGGAATCTGGCGTAAAAATCCAAAAGAACTGGTGTCTGCATCGAGAATTGATTCGGCCAGGGGTTGTGAGTTGGACTCTACGCTGGTGAAAGAAGCAACAGATGCATCCCCAATTGTTGGACGCACTTCTGGGACATTTCTATCTGAGTCAAACATGTAAGGGGAACTGCCTGAATATCCTGTTTCTGATTTGATCATCCCCCCATTTATTCCTTGAATCATACCCACATTTAAGCTCTGTGCTGATAGCATATTTGGTGGGACATCAATCCTACTAGAATGAGCAGACATTTGAACGGCAGCATGCATACTTGGGTGCAATAGTGATCCTCCATTAGTAAATGCATTAGATAAACTAGAACCAATAGGGTGGTGGATGTTCTCTGACTTCACAGCTGGTCCTGTATGCTCAGGGGCATAGCAAGTTGAGTTCTGGTGCACTATCAAACAAAGTAACTATTAATTTCCCATATGATGGAAGTTTAACAACCTACAACACTTATGTAACTTGAAACAAACCACTAACATGATCTTTCCTGGAAAAATTTTTACAGGGGAGCTTACAAACACAGGCCATCCTGTAAATCCATCCCAGATTACATAATGGAAATTTTCAACAAATTTAACCTTGTGTAACAAGGGGAAGGCCAAATGATGTTAGCTCCCATTCGCCTCCCCACACCCACCGCCAAAAAGAAAGGGCACATGCCCCATTACATGAAGTTAGCTTCATGTCTTTACTTACATCACATGCAATTGTCACTTTTCTCATCACCTTAACCAACAGCTTTCTGGCTGTTCTTTACAAATTATCGACTGAAAAAAAGATGTTCAGTTTGTGCAAGTATACGTCATCAATTGAAAAGCCGTAGCTTTTACTTTTGTTATTCTTCTTTTCTCCTGAACAACCACTCATTAAATAAGAAAACCAGTGCAGTATTATTACCACCTTTTTAAACTCTTAATGGGATACTGTCCGGACAGGATGTTGTGGCATCTATACTGCCAACAATTAGTCCTGCTTTTGGACAAACCATTAGCAACAGTATTAGTCTGGCATTATGAGATGTTCACCTTTGGGGGAAAAACTATTTGATTATGTTGGGAAGGGAGGCATAAATAGCACCTGAATGCTACGGCCAAACAAATATATTCATATGAAAGTGCAGCACTTTTCACTACCATAGCCAGTAATCTTCACCTTTCACAAATTTTCAACTCAACTTGAAGCCTAGCAATTCATTTGAATGGGAAGATTTGTGGACCAGTTACAAATATGATAACTTACACAACTCTATTATTATTACTAAAAACACTTATTAAAGAACTAAAATTTAGGTGCAATCTAGTGCACAAGTAAACAATAGATCAACCCTACAAAAAGGAATATTGACAAAGAAATTTGCAGTGAAGAAATCCTATTTGTTAATATGCCCCATAACCTCAAAGCTAAATTGATGGGAAAAGTACAATAATAAGTTACAGAGAAAATTGTACTCGTCCAACGACAAGAAAACATATCCATTAAGGACATCAGCCGGAAATTCCAGAAAAAAGCCAAAAGGTATTTCTGGTCTTAATTTGGGGACCGAGGTTACAGGCAATGCATGTGTTTTGAAGTTCTTCAATGAGGCAACAAAAAAGGCTTTGGATTGCACTAGAGAATAAATAAGAAAAAGAACAAGATCAACACTGCTCGCAAACTGTCAACAGAAAACGGCAACATACAAAAACTAAAAGCTATGTACACTACCAAACAATAAGTACACCCACAGAGAAAAATGGGCATCTACAAAATATGGATTATCACAAGTACTGAACGTAACTATGGTCTTACAAGATGATATATGAGATCCATTAGAAGTAGCCATCGAAGCAACTCCAGTTGGGTGCATCTGACGCATTAACTGCGCCTGTTGCTCAAGCAACCTGTTGAATTCATTTATTTGGTTCTTCACCATCAATCTAAGATAATAAGCCCTGAAGAATTCTCGATTTTCTTCTTCAAGCTTCTGCCAAACTGAAAGGCAAGCAAAAATTCCATGTTTGCAAAGGGAAGGACACAACAAAAATGTATGACTCTTAACATAAATGGTATTTAATGTTGGAAAAATGCTTTCAGATTTCTGACGTTAATTATCAGATGTTAAAAATGCATCATTTCCCATCATTGATACATGGATCACTAGTACAAGTAGTGTCTATATATAAAAGACATGAGTTGCAAGCTTCCAGAAGTACACAACTCCCCACAGAGCGCAGGCACAGGTTGGTTGATTACTTCAACACCCGTCCGCGGAAGAACAAAAGGTTCTTTTTAGATACAACATTGTTTTCAAGTTCGCAAGTCAAACTTATTTGGTAAAACTATAGCATAATTAAATGAGATATATACAGCTTGATTAATTGAGCAAATAATATGAAAGAAAGGGTTACCGAGTTCGGTAAAACCAGGCTCTATCTTTGCATTATCCAATAGTGTTTCCACAACTTCCTTCTGATTCATGTATAGCTGAAGGCATCGTTCTATAAGATTTTGCACCTGAAAATAGGCATATATAGCCCCAAAGAAAATATCAAAATAGCTTAGTATTTTTATACCATAAATACGGAGCAAAAATGGTGGAAGGAACTCCTTGTATCTTACACACAAAAGAAATAAAAGAAAAACGAAATGAAGATTGTGTTCAAGGTACACTACTATTTCCCTCCTTCAAAGTGATAGAAGAATCTCTACCAAACTAGCTTCATCAAAAGGAATCATGCAAGGCACATGCTTAAGGATGGAATTGACAAGCAAATCATCAGAATTCAAAGGGGAAATTAAAGACGAATATATATACCAATATGATTGCTTTACTACTTAAATCTTTCGGGAAAGAAAAACATACAAAATCAAGAATGTTAGAATTAAAGAAGAGTAATAGCTTACCAACTGTATATCTTGCCGCGAGACCCTTCTAACGGATCCGCTCGACATGTTTCGAGGGAGCTCCACCGTACTAAAACAACGCTCGCGTAAGAACACTTCAATAATAATAATAAGTCCTAATGCTACAGAAAATAATCCTGTGAACAAATTGAGAGCTTATTTTGCACGCTGATGCTCCTCCACTTCAGCTTTTCGAAATCACCATCATACACACGGAATAATCATGTAACCTAATCCGTAAAGATACAAAAGAAACAAAAAAAAAAACAAGAATCTCAATATCACGGACAAGATCACAACAAAATTACACGACAAAAACTATAAAGTGACATAAATTCAAGGGTTTCATCAAGCCACCGAAACCCACAGATTTTAGAGATAAAACAAAAGGAAAATACGAATTTAGATAAACGCACAAAAAAGATAGTTACTATATGAACAAAAACTGAGAGATTCTTGGAGCAATTCGGGGAATTGATCTATCTTACCGGAATCGGAGTAGATTCGATTAAGTTCAAGAGAGGGAGAGGAATGGGAAGGTGACGAAGCACCGTTTGCCTTTTTATTTTGTTTACGGGTATATGGTGTAAAGCTTTGATCAACTTTTTAGCAGTATAAAAGATGTTGCGTGGAATAGTGACACGTGTGGAATGCGGGGTCCACAGTAAAGAGAGATTAGATCAGGTGCTTTGGCAATCATCATCGTTACATCCGGATCCGCGATTATATACGTACATTTATATTAATAACAAGAATAATTATGATTGGTTTAAACTATTGGTTCGTTACAGTCAACTCTTGGTCAAATGCCTCTCTGTCATTAGCTATGGCGGTTGTGGCGGCTTAAATTTAATGAAAGCATCACATTTTTTTTTCTTATTGTGCCCCTTTTCGGCATACTGCGTGACTTATTAAAAAAATATAAATATAAATATAAGAAATGAAAAGGAAATATAGAATTTAAATATTCTTCTTTTAATGTTTTTAAACTTCGGTTTATTTTAGATATTTTTTTACTTTTTTTAATAAGTCACGTGGTATTTAGCAGTGATAACTGATAACACGTTAATGAAGTAAAATGAGTGTTATATAACTGAGGTGATATAGTAACCTTTCTATTTTTTTATTAGTAATAAATTTATATGAATATATAATATTATTTAATATGAAAATTAAAAGCTCAAATCAACTAATGCCAGCTTGGAAATTAACAAATTCGTCCAAATATAAATTTATCAAAACATAGATATATGGTAACACGATTAATATATATACTTGTACAGAAAAAATAATAATTTGGTAGGTCCCGTACTCTCTCTCTCTCTCTCTCTCTCTCTCTCTCTCTCTCTCGCGATAGTAAAGGAGTGATCTGATATTGTGCATGGCATAGTCAAGCTTCTAATTGAAATCTTAGGTGTGGCTTTTCGGGTCGTTGTCTTTAATTTTCTCGGTCGAAAGACGCATGGTATGTCACTTCCACCTCTCATTCTCTAGACTCTAGCTTGGTTAAGATGGCAGTTAAGTTGTTTGTCTTCCGTCTTGCTCACTGTAATTCGACTTTTTTGGCTTGAGATCATCCAGATTATCATGTCCAGCTTGATACTAGCCATGCATAAAGCGGCTTTAAATAAATTATTTTTTGACTTCATAAAATTAGTCTTCTACATCTAAGCATTACTTCATTGTCAACAGCACTAGGAAACGAAAATTGCAAAAGTTCGCACGTAATTTGCATAAAATAACAAGGCGCATCATGTCCTACATTCAAATCACACCATAAATATTTAACACCATTGAGTTTCAAGAATAGTACTGCATTGCTTAATGCTCATGTACTTTGGTGTACTTTGTTTCATTACCACAGAGTGATTTCTGATCGAAGAGTCTCATGATTCATCAGGAACAAGCATAAAGGTGGTGAAACTGAAATCTCTTGAATGTTAATGATGTCGACTGGTTGAACCTCTCAATGACTCCACCAAGTGCAACCCTTCTCCACCTATCAGTGCTCAACGTGTAATCCTCAGCCTCAAGATGTGTAACGACGTTCATTCCCCCAACGAAGGTCTCTTACAATCTTGTTGTCATTGTTTTTGGAATTTAATCCATTTAATACGAGGTCATCGAAGCTAGCTAGTATCGTTCAGCATTTCAAGTTCCCCAATGCTATTTCTTCACAAAATAAACTGTACGATTCCGACCACCATTAGTACTACTGACACAGATCAGGCCATTACAGAAGCTCATGTGACATCTGTCAGTTTAGGGAGAGATTATGGGCCTTGCAGGGTTTAGAACCGAGTGGATTTCAATTCATTGGGCCTTTTCAAAACAATGAAAGAGAACAAGAGTCGTCTAAATGGGCCATACATTGAGATTGGATCCGTGACAAACTCTTTAGTATCAGGCCCAGTAGAAAGTTGGCAACCACTCTATTTAGGAGTCCCGTAACTCGTAAAGATTGAGATGGATTTCTTGCTAAAAATGTTTTGGCCATCTTTAGTTTCTTGTTTCTAAGTTTGAACAGTTCCGTGTTTGGGGAATTCGGTCGTTTTGTATCCTCACGATCTTGATT
Organism: Carya cathayensis; assembly: GCA_011037825.1. Lineage (NCBI taxonomy): Eukaryota > Viridiplantae > Streptophyta > Magnoliopsida > Fagales > Juglandaceae > Carya > Carya cathayensis. The sequence goes on from QGSO01000187.1 coordinate 21,631, forward strand.
ACAAAATGCGATCGCGCGTACATAAAATCCCTTCTGTACATGCACACCAAATTAAGAGCATTTTTTACGTGTGGGCTATGTAGTATATAGGCAATTAGCTGACGTTTGAAACCAACATTGGGTTTTGAACGAGTTAACTCAGTGATGACAAAATTCAGGGAACTAGAGCAGATTATGATTTTTTTATCATCCCCATAAACTGAAAGATATTACACGAGCTTCTGTTTGAATGAGTCAATTCAGTGTGGACGGACAGAATTGGGACAATAAGAGACAGAGAACGGCAAAGTGCAGAATGTGCCCCAGTCCATTGTGAGGCGGGGAAAGCTTCTTGTAGCAGAAAACGTGCCTAATTCCTGCATGCCAATTGACGCATGTCTTGTTATCTCCCCAAAAGTTGAGAATGGATGAGAGAGGTGTCTTCTTGGAGCAAAATGAGACATGACATCTATTTCCCCACCAATTGAGGCACTGGATTGGATTTTCATTGAAATGGCCTTCGGATCGTACCCAACAAAAATGAAATCAAATATATGGCTCTAAAAGCTCCAAACTTCTGTTATTTTTAATCATTTTTTTTTTCCTTTTAGTTTAAAATTAGCAAAACAAAATTGGAACAAAATATTTCCATGTAAAAGGTATACATGAAACAACCCTCTCTACAGTCTACAATCCTATTAGGTCTGTATTACCCAGCGTAAAATTTAGATTTAAAAAAAAAAAAACATAAAAATTACATATGTTCAGATCAAAGGGGAGATTATTTTCCATGATTAATCATCAGACCACAGTGGTGAGGCCGTTGTATCTGGGTCTTGTTCTACCAGGAGAAAGCCCTTCTTCCCAGGCCTTCCTCTTGTTACTGTTGGAATGTTGTTGCGGGAGGTGGTGGAGTTGCTGCTGCTGGTGTTGTTGTTCCTGCTCTTCTTTTTCTTCTTGTGATCGAGACTCTGGCTTTCCCGATTCTTCTTTGTTTTCTTCATTCTCTTGTTTGGGATTCTTCAACTTGGTTTTCATCATATGAGGCCTCAGCCTATTCACATCTGATAGTCGAACTGGCTTCAAGAAAAATTCTTCTGCTCCTTCTTCCAAGCATCTGTTACCAATCATACACGTTAATCAGTTGAATTCAGGAATCGATTTCCAAAGATACCAACTTTCCAAATCCCCAAAAAAAAAAAGGAAACCAATTATCTTCATTTTTTTCCCTATTACCTGCTGATCCTTGAAGGCACATTCTCGGATGACATAATCACCACTGGTATGTCTCTCAGGGATGAAGACTCCTGTCAAACGAGAGCAAATCCTTTAAGTTTATTGGGCTTGTATGTGCTTGCGGAAAAGTATGCAGAGGAGTTGAAATGTTTGTCTCTAAAACAGATGACATGAGAAATACCGATGAGAAAGCAAGAAATCTTTGGAATATCGTGAACAGATTTGTCTGCGTGAAAAGCAGGTGGGAAAATATGCCTAGAGATTTTTTTTTGAGCAAGTGCTGACACAAGGACCCAGATGGGAACTTTCAAAAGCATATAAATTTGGAATGCAGAATTTCAATTTGGAAAGTTTGGACAATGACTGGTGTTTGAAGAAAGATAAAATGATCTCAATGGGGAAGATTGAGAAAAGGAGGGGAATATTAGATGAATGAAAAGGATACAAAACAATAGTAACAAAAAGCATACCTTGATTTTCCTGAGCAAATCATAGCCTGTCATGCCAGGCATACAGTAGTCTGTAATAATAAGATTCACTTCCACTTCCTGGAAATACACAAAAACCAAAGAAATTCAGAAACCCAGTAGTGAAGAAAACAATAGGAACGTAGCAGGAAAGGGAACCTAATACACCGAGAGAGGACTAAAACGAATCATACCTGATGATTGTTTGGGGAAACAGAAGGTGTTTCTGCGTTGCTCTGGTCATCTTCATGCAAACCCAGAAATTCTAGAGCCTTGGTACCAGAATCAACTGTAGTAACTGCCATTAAAAAAGGTGTTTGTAAGAATCGAAACCGGAAATGAAGAGCAAAACACAAACCAAGAAGCAATAATCCACGAGGACAATTATTTTTCTCAGAACTCTTGAGAAGCTGCTGTCCATGTTTGGCCACCTAGAAAGTACCTTGATATGATGAGGTCTTGAGGAGCCTCTCAATCAGCTTTCTATCTATGATGCTGTCATCAACGGCCAAAACATGAAACTGCGACTCCATAGACATGCCCATTGCACCAATTAAAGACCCAAGATCAAAGCCAAAGCCACAGGAGCAGAAGAGAGTATTGTGGAAACTGTTAAGAAGCAGGAGGTTTGCTGGAACTGGGAAATGTTTTGCTCTCTGTTAATTTCTCCTTTGGCAGTCGGATTCGTGAGGAGGAGGAGAAATGAAGAAGAGAGCTTTGTATTGAAATAAAGACCCACCAAAATCTACGTCCCACAAAGCAAGATCCGACCAGATTTCATCCCAAATCTTCCAAAATTGCCAACTTGATTTTGAATTACAAGTCAAGCAAGGCAAAACAAGCGACTTATTAAAGAAGGAACAAAGAAAAAAACAACAAATAATAAAAGAATATAATAAACACCAAAAAAAAATACTCAAAATCCTTGTGAGTATTTTTCAAGTTGATGGAAGGTGGGCTTTATTTATACTAAAAGATAGACAGGAAAAAATAAAGAACGTTTTTCCTTCTCTTTTTTTTTTTTTTGGACGAAAGCAAAAGGAGAAAGGGTTGGGGGGCGAGGAAGTGAGAGGGATGTGGGGGAGGTGGGTAAGAGAAGGAGGAAGCGAGTGGGACCCAGAAAAATCCCCGTTGAGATACAGGTGAGGTCAGCAGAGGTGCCTTTTTCCCTTTGGGGTGTGAAATCATGTGGCGCTTACCATATCTTGAGCAGGTGGGCGAGACTGGTGCCATTTGCCAAAGAGAAGGCAATTTCTCCTTGATTCCCTTTTAAAGATTTGCTTCCCATGTCCATGTCCATCCCCATCCCCATCTCCATACCCATCCCACCCATCCATCCTTCTTTTTAATGTAACCATTCCCCTCATCATCCATACCATACATTCATGCATCTGTACCAACTGCAGATCTGCCAATAAAATCTAACCCGATCCATTATCCCATTGTATCAGTATGCCAATCCATCCTTCATTTTATTTTAAATTTTAAGAAAATAATGGTTGCTTCCTGAACGGTATAAAATGAAAATTTTTTGAATACTGATCAAATAACTTATGCATACTAATATAATAATTTGAGTTAAATATTTTTTAAGCTAGATTTGGGTATCAAGAACAGGTATTCTCGAAATACTATATACTGTTTATTATTTTATTATTTATTTTTTATTATTATTCATTACTTTTCACTATTATTTAATATTTAATTATTATTTTTTATTACTTTTTCACTACAATTCACAGCACTTCTCAACACTCACTAAATTTTAGAAAAAAATAAAGAAAATTGAATAAAAAATATTATAAAGTTAAAATATTATTATAATAATATTATTTTTATTTTGTAAGTTGAAAGAGTTGAATTATTTTTTATTTAAAAGTTTGGAAAATTTGTATTATTAGTTTAAAAGTGCTTGTATTTGAGTGATGTTTGAAAATAAAATGAGATTGAATGAAATATGATAAAAATTATTACCAAGCATCCCCTTTTTTCCTATCTTTCACTTCACCAAATCTATAAATTGCACTTTTAAATGTAACAAATTTAGCAAAAAATATAATATAGAATATGTAAAATTATACTTATTCCAAAAACTTAAACCGATGGGAATATGTATATTTAATTATTTATATTATATTGTTAACAAAATACTCTCATCTTATTTACAATATATACTATCCAAGTTATAATACTATGTAGTTTTGTATTTTGAGAAGTATTATAGTCGTAAAGAGATTATATAAAATTAAATCTATGCATTAACATGATTTAATATGATACGTTAAATTGTAAAACCATTTTTTTATAAAGTAGATATCTGACGTCTTACATCAAGATACGTTAGTTTGTGAATTGAACGTTGCTACTTATCATCTATTTTCTCATCATCTCATTATGTGACATTAGATAATTGAAGAATATTTATTATATTTCACTTGTGAATCTATTATTTAATATTATATCATGAAACGGATAAACGACGATAATAAAAATGACGATGGATGTATTTTTTTTCAAATGCTAATAAACCAAGTAAATGTTGTATTTGTAAAATAAGCAAAATGGGCGAAAGAATTGTGAGAAAGTGAGCGTGGAGAAAGTAGGCACCGAATGTCCTGATCAGGTTCCTACCAATGCTTATTATTTCCGATACAATGTCGTATTTGTTGATGGGCTTGTAATTATTATAGTATTGACAATTAATTAATTGTATTATAGTTTTCTTTACTATAAAAGTGAGTCTTACATCATATATATATATATATATTGGAGGAGAAAAAATAAAAAGATAAAATATGGAAATTCATGTCAATAAATACTTGATAAAGACTGATGAGTATAATAACTCAGTCTATTAATATAGTGCTGGGTCAGGCCTTTAAGAACGAAGTAGCCATTCTATCTAAATTTTTCCCTCATGATCACTCTTTGAAAAAATGATAGGGCCCTATATGCCACAGTGACCGATGATGGCTGCTTGGCTTGAAGAGGAAATTTTGCTTTTTTTTCTTCCCGTTAAACTTTAATTTAAAGCAAACTTCTTCTAGATTGAAATTATTAGATTCGAAGTGTTATGATTTATATTGCATGTAATTAATAAAGCAAAACCGAACCGATATTGACTTTAATTCACTTCAGGTTTCACCACAACTATATTTGTTTTCTCCGACAAATGCCAATATTATATTGATGTTAAAGAACCATTACCATGGGCGGACATAAATCTTAGCTACAAACAGAAACAAAAAATATTTCTCTAATTTTTCTTCATTTAAATGTTTTGTTTTTTTAAATACGAGTTAAAATTCAAGTTTCGAATAAAACAATAAGGTGAATAATGACTGTAAAGTCTCATTTAGTTACACAGTTCAGATGAGATGTGATGAAGTGTTTTATTAAAAGTTAAATAAAATATTATTATAATATAATTTGTTAATATTAGTTTTGTTTTAAAATTTGAAAAAATTGAATTGTTTATTATATTTTTTGTATAAATTTTAAAAAGTTATAATTATCATATGAAATGAGATAATTTAATTTTTTGTAACAGAAACAAAAAATATAAGTGATCTAATGCTAGACACTCTTAAATTTAAGTAATGCTAAAAGTATTTTTAGGATGCTTAATTCATATATTTTTTAATAAAACAAATGTAATTCGGCTTTAAAAATATAAATTTTTTTTAATATAAATCTAAATTTGTCTTTTTCTTTTAAGAAAAATGAGAATTACTCATTTTAAGATTAGAAATATTGCATATTTAGATTATGGAGGCAACGCGGTTTGACCGCAAAATTAGATCTGACGGTGAAATGGTTTAGGGTAAAAGTGACTGCCGACTGGCGGACACATATTCGTCGGTTCCGCCATGTTCATCATTCCGGCCGTAGCTGTGCAGGGACCATTACTTTTCCCCATCACCTTTTGATTCATTGTCCTGCGTTATTATTATTATTATTTTTTTTTTTGACAAAAAAAAAAAAACAAAAGAAAAAGAAAAGGCGGACGTTCCTACACTTTCCCCTGTTCTATGAAAGACAAAGTTTAAAAAAAAAAAAAAAAAGTGGGCAAATTTTTCAAAAAAAACCTCTTAAATTTGACTCTCTGTTCAAACAGCAGGCAGGAAAAGTTTCATAAACTCAAGATCGAATCGACAAACTTTAACTAAACCCAGATACGAATTCGATTCTTTTTTGTCTTTTAATGCTGTGAAGTTTCTTCGCAAGAATTATCAAAACTCAAAAGGGTCAAAGCTGAAAATTATCAAAGCTGAAAATTGACCCTCTAGAAGTATAATGCCAAACACATTAATATTGTTTTCGTATGCATGCGTCTCCAATGTCAAATATCCTTAATCATGAGCAGATCTTCATAATCGTCTCTCAAATCTTGTAATATATCTACTAATGGATGCATATAAATAAGAAGATAGACTCGTACACACGAAATGAAGAAAACGTACCCCATGCGGGCGGGGTTGATAAAGAGAAAGAGGCACGTTTAAGTGGGCCAATATTGCCTAAATCTTCAATGTTTTTCCTCTTTTCTTTCCCCCTCGATCGGGGTGCCACTGGCCATGACCCCACTGAAATAATTATATAAATAAAAGAAAACAGGTATGACTTCTAAAATTAATGTGAAAGTCTTGAACATATTTTTTGTGAAAAGAAAAAAAAAATGAGTTCTGCTAAAAAGTGTAATTTCATTAATATTTTTATGATAAAATCTATTTTTTATATAAAGAAATTGTACGAAATTTATATATTTAAAACGAAAATAGGAAACAATAAAAGAAAGAGGGCCCGGTTCCTAGGAGTGTATCAGCACATTGTCCACCATTTTTACATGAAAACCGGTCCCCCTTTTTTTTTTCCTTTCCAATTCATATGAAAGATTCCCTGACACACTATAATACATGGTACAACCTGTCACACATAATCCACACATTTGCTCAGATTATATAAGATTATTTTTCGGGACCATATAAGCCCAATGTTGCTATTTATGATGGGTGATGGATGATGCCTAGCCCAATCAAAACTTTACTGTATTTTTTTAATATTATTTTCCTGTCACATTTTTCTACATGTCCAACGATATTAAAAGTTTTATATACAGTCATTTTTATATATTTTTTTATACACTTTATTGAATGATCAAGCTGCCCCATGATTAAGTACATATGCTGTCAAACTTTTAACATTGCTCATCATGTGGATCGATCTTAATAAACTAAACAGCTTTTTGAGGCAGATGTTCAGAAATTGTTCGAGTGGATAATCTTAAAAGCTTTCAATTCAGCATCATGGTAAGATACAATCAAAATTCAAAAGCTTTGAGTGTGGATATAAAATTAATTCTATATTCGGCTGAAAACTTTTTAAAATTTGCAATTAATGTGACATGCAAACCTAAGGCTGGAAGTTGTTGGGTGAAGGGATGAATCACAATAGGAAAGTTAAGATGGATGGATTGGATGGACAGCTTTATAGGCAAATTGTCCCAGCATGATCATGGACAACGTTATATCACCTTGCAGTATGTAGTTAAGAGATTCTAACTGTACTCTAGACGTTGTCCACTTAATAGGAACCTTGCATGTTCCCCTCTCACGTTTCATCATCCTCTTGCACTTATGTCATATCCTTCTCGGGATCTTCTTGTTTTTCCTTTTCATTAATTCTTAGGGAGCTGCTGCTGGGACCGCTAAACAGCCGAAGGATTCTGACCCATAAGTGTAAATGCAATTTTTTTTTTTCTTTTATTTCAATTATTTTTTATATATATTTAAATATTTAAAAAAAATTAAAAAAATAAATTCACTAATAATCATTTCTTTAATCATTAAATTAAAAAAAATAAAGCAGTCATTTTTATCGATACAATTTTATCGGTTCAAATAGTATTTTTCTAAGTCTTCTTGTTTTTTTATTCTTCTTCTTAAAAATTTCTTCTTATTGATCTTCTTAAACATTAATTTTTCTTCTAAGTTTGGCTCAAGTGATAAAAGTTTTGGGTTTGGTAATATGCTCCCTCAAAATCAAATGTTTAAATTCTCTTAGATGAAAATAATCTTTCTGAATCATCAAACTTACAAATTTTTTCATTGAATAATCCAATGCGTATTAATTATAAAAAAAACTCCTTATAACCGAGAGTTTGTACATTCTTGATTAGTTAGGACGTTATTCCTAATCAGCCAATGGCAATTAAAAAAAAAACATTTTTAGACATTTTAAACCTAATGTCATCCACTCCTGCCATTTTATGACATGACATAAGCCAATGTCGTTTACATCCATGCATTTTAGTGTACGTAGTCGTCGTAGGTTACCAAATGACATATTGTACAAAAGGCTGCCTGCCACGTACCAACGAAGCACCGAGAAGATTTTTATTTTTACTTTTTTAATTTTGTTCTCTTGCGTATTATGTACGTGCGATTTTCTCTTACCGGCAATGCACGAATGCTCCAAATTATAATTAGCAAGAAAGTAGAAGGCAATTTCTTAAAGGATGGTGCACCATCTTATCATTTAAAAAACTACTTTAATTATAAAGAAATTTAATATGATTTGATGTAATGTATTAAATTATAAAATAAATTAAATAAATATAACGTATCATATGAAATTAAATCACTTTATAAATTTAGCTTTATATATAGGAAGTATTTGTTGTCGTAGCTTCTCGGTCTAAGAGTTATTTGGATACTAAAATGAGATGAGATGATTTTATTAGAAGAAAGTTGAATAAAACATTGTTAACATACTATTTTTTAATATTATTATTATTTTGAAATTTGTTTTGAGATTTAAAACAGTTAAATTATTTATTATATTTTGTGTGAAAATTTTAAAAATTTATAATAATAAGATGAAATGTGAATCCAAACAGCCCCATAGAAGTGTTTTTTTTCCTCCCGGATATATATTGCTTTCTTAAGAATTTCCGTATCAGAAAAGAGTGTGCTGCACAAACTGGCAATGGATATTAGATTTGGCAAGAGGAAAAAGCGGGAGCATGACGCACATAAGCATGCAACTTTTTAAGATATCATTTTCATTGTAATTATTTGCATTTCATATCAGATTAGATTACGCACCTAATAGCCTGTAGTTTAGGTGATCCAGTTTTCTCATGTGTATATATATATATATATATACACATACATACGTGATACGCATGCAGCTAGAAGAACAATTTAAAAAATATTAGAAAAAGATCTCTTTTCATTTGGAAGGTGATTGGCTTAAGCATTGCTCACAGGATCCAATGCCAGATCATCAATCACTCATGAGAATACTGAAAAAGAAAAAAGAAACAAAAGGGCAAGATATATATAGTGGCCGATCGATGGGTATGCAATAATAACGAAATGGGAAGAAGGTTATGGAAAAGTTGAAAGGGGGGCATATAAATTTAATTCGTCACCATGCACATGGCTTGTCATATAGAAATTTGAGAGGTAGAATAATACTGATTACCATTGGCTTTCTCGCATGCTGCATATATAGAATGGTCCCTCTCTCAACCTCGATCCCCCCTTGTCTAGGGGGCTTTTTTTTTACTACTCCAGCATGGTCCCCCGACCCTGATCTTCATGTTCTCTCTCTATTTTGTTTCCTTCCTATAACTTTGAAAGACATCAAGCTACCCCCATTTGATTTGATTTTAGGTACCCACGTACATTATGGTTGAATTAAATGTTACCCTACTTCAATGGAGAGTACTGGCCAAGGGGATTATCATATCCCTCCAAAAAATATAAAAAAAAAATATTTAGCTCTAAAAAATAATCAACAAGATGACAAACTTGATCACGGCCTACTGCTCAAGAACTTTTAACATCATCATGTGACTAGATATGGTGGATCATAACTTTGGATGATCGAACAATTAATTGTGTACAACGAGATCGATGTGCCAGGTTAACCAAACCTATCGATCTATATATTCAAAATAAACCCTAGCTATACTCATGATCATGATGATCAGACAAATTAAGACACATGATCTCTAGCTATCTCCTGAACAGATAGAACTGCATTAAACTGATATATTAGCTAGCCACATGAACAAGCATATATGCAGGCCGGAAAGGGAAAGAAATAAGAAAATTAAGCAAACTGGCCGGAAACGGAGATCGATCAGGGTTAGACCACCTAATAATATTAATGTTAATTTGTTGACGTTGGAGCAGGTGCAACCAATTATATTATGGTTTTTAATGGCGTAATGAGTCAGCTTATTTGCTTGATGCAATGAACCCACCAGCGAGGATATTGATTTTTAAGAGATATGGTTGTACTTTGAGATATGCTTTTGGAATCTACACAATAATTAATTTAAAAGATTTGATCATCAAGTTTTATTATATTGCACTCCTAAAACCAGATCGATCTTTGGTGGTTATCATGGAGAAATCATGCACACGACTCTTTAAATATTAGTCTTTTTGTAAAGAGACTAAATATTCGTTTGAGCCAAAACCCCGCTATCTTACCAAGGAGGGAAATAAGCAATATAATATATATCATGTGTACCCTAACTTGCAAGAAAAGCAGAAATTAATAATCATTTGAAATTTATATCATGCAGTATTGTTTTATAAGCTTTTATTAACAAATTGTTGTGCTTAGTAATGTAACCGCTTCAATTATTAAAGAAATTCGAATAACTTTTATTTATTTTTTATGTTAACTGATGTATTTACTGTGTAAAGAGATCGCACAAAAATAAACTAATCATAAATTGACATGGTTTATACGATACGTTAAATCTATTTTACAATAAAATTAACTTCACAATCTAGTGTACCATATCGATATATAGACTTACTTTCATAAGATTTCTAGTGTTATTATGTAGATTTTTAGGAGCATTTGTTTTATAATTTGTGATCTACAATTAAGATTAGAGCCAAATGGATTCTGCTACAGTCACAGATAATTGGAATGAAAACAAATTCAAGTGCATATTTAATTTATGTCCTTATTTAATTTTAAGTTGACTTTAAAATCTTTTTCTCTGCAAAAAAAACGAAATTATCAAACTTAATATTGATTATAAATTTAAAACCGAATATGTTCTACCAAAAAGATTATGGGAAAAAGAATCTTTATCCTGCATTAAACTAATTAATGAGTATTTGAGCACCTACATCCCACACGTAGCCTTCTTAAGAAAAGCACTTGTACTTCCGTTTAAATAAAGTAAATAAAGTAGGATGCTGATTTTGAGATTATACTATTTTGAGGAAATTCCGCCATATATGATTTATAATTTTATGATTTAGTGTCATCTTTGATGAACTATTAAATGTATAATGCAAAGAAAAATGTATAAAATACACAGAAGGAAAGTGAAATAGAATAATTCATTGTACAAACCACAATACTCCTTTTGCAGATGTTGTAAACTTGATAAAACAATGCATACTTTTAACCCAAAAAAAAAAAAAAAAAGTGGTAAAAAGGTTACCATTTTGGGATTAGAGTTGATCATCCAAATATTTTTTGCTTAAGCTCTAAAGTTCATGGTAAAACGAGCTCAAAATCTACATTTTTCGAGGTCTCCCTTGAGGCAGCATGGATTTGTTTTTGGTTAACTATTTTGGGCAATCAAAAAGTAGAAAGTGAATCCCCATTTTACAGTTCTTCAAGAAACTTAAAAGCATATTTTAAAATAATTTTCCGGAGATAAGTAATTTTTTTAAAAAATTATTCTTACAAAATTTTATGTGTAATTATTTTTACTTATTTTTTTATGCATTCTATTAATGTGATTAACTGTGTCATTTTTTAATATAAAACAACTAGTTTAACCAATCATATCAGTAGAGTATGTAAGAAATACGTAAAAATAACTATATATTATAAAACTTTTCTCATATAAAATATAATAAACAATTTAATTTTTACAAATTTTAAACTAAACATAATATTAAAAAATAATATTCTAATAATTTAATTTTTATCTTGTCTAAACTAATCTCATCTATATAAATAATCAGCTTGTATAACGTTGTTGAGTTATTTGACTTACACAAAAAAATAATAATATTCTCTCAAAAGTCAAATACTATTTAACATCAAACGGTGGTAAAAAAATTAAAATTAAAATTAAAAAAATTTAATGGTGTGGTGTGGGAGAGTATCGATGATCTTGAAGCAGGAAATTGCAGTAATTATGGCTGATTTGAGGGGAGAAATGGTCCCCAGAACCCTGTAGTCTGTTACTTCAACGAAAGATTTGGCATTGAAGACCAAGGATCCTTCACACGTTTGGAGTTTTTCAAGATCATGATTCTTGCCGGGCATTGTGGGTCAGGCCTGCTTTTAAGTTTTGATAAAAGAACAAGGAAAAAAAGGCGTCTTGTGGGGTTCACCTGTTCATTTCTTATGAACTCCTCCGCCTTAAAAACAAAACAAAATCCTTAAGCATGTCTCACCCCACAAAAACAAAAACCAACCGACGTTATGGCTTATCTTCTTTCAATTTGGTACAGACTTGGACCTCTAACCAAACCTCTTTCACTTTTACTTCTTCCCATAATTATAACCACTAATTTAACGACTAGTTTAAATTATGTGCCTTTGTTTTTTTGTCGATTTTGTAACGGAAAATTTCTTGTTTTATCTCAAAGCTTGTCAAATCTAATCATATTTTAAATGATTTTTTTTATTCGAATGATTAATCCAATGAAGTGTATGGGTTGGGTTGGACTTAGGTTTTTACTCTAAGGAATTTTGTTTTCTCGAGAGATCATGTGAGAAGCAAGGACAAGAAATTGAAATTATTTAATCCCCCACCCGTACTTCCAAAATAGAACAAAATCAAAAGAAATCACGTTTCCAGCCTAGGACCTTTAGGATTTTAATTTCTGAAATAAAAATTATATTTATATATTTTTTTTACATTTTATTAATGTGATTGGTTACGTATTAAAAAAATTAATGTAAACAATCATATAAATAGAGTATACAAATAATACGTGATAGTGACTATATATAATAGAATTCTTTTTAAATTTCTTAATAAATGGCATTGGTTAGGACGCAGAGGTAGATTAGGAGTTTATGTATGGAACTCAGTTACTTATCAAAAAAAAAAAAAATGTATGGAACTTAGTTCGTGTTGATGTACCATTTATTTATGTAGTTATTTGAATTAGGTGATTCGATGGATATGTTGGAAAGTTGAAACCAAAGGCACTGTTGCTTGGGGGTATCAGGCTTATATCTAGGATTGTTCAACCGACCTGATCTAGGCAATATTATCACTGTTTTGACCCGATCCGATTGTTTTCAACTATCGACTTTGGTATTTCCAAACCGCATATCATTGCCCGATTACTCAAAATTTTTTGTTTCCCAGGTTTTCTGACTTATTTATTTTTTAAAAGGAAAAAAATAAAGAAGATGAAGAAAATATGACTTCCAATGCCATAGTTTCTCAGCAACCAAACACATATATAATAGGAAAACTTTCACGCAGCAACCAAACAGAAGAACAAGGAAAAGTAAATTATCAAAGCAAAATCTTGACCATAGGAGCTTACTCTATCTAGTAAATTATAAACATCATCGAAAATTAGAATTTAGAGTTTTAGGTCAGGAAACATCTAAAAGTCAGTATAATAAAGATTTAAAATTCAACACTAGTTTTTATTTTCAATTCCCTAGAATTTTCCTGCTATCCAAATGCAAGTAAACAAATATAAACTAAAAACATAACATAAAAACCGAACTCAACCAAAGTAGATTCAACAAATAAGTACCAACCCACGAAAGACGAGCCCAAATCTGGATATGGGTATTGCATAATACGAAGGATTTAATATCAAAAGGGGCCGAGGAGATGAGAAAGTTGAGATTTGGGCTTCGAGTTCACGCCAATGATGATAATCAAAATTGTATGTGAGGCCGTAGACTTATTCGTAGGCTATGGCAATTTTGCTTTCGGTCTTCATGGGACCCTCATTGAAGTAAGGTAGAGGAACAAAAGAGGAATAAAGCCGTCATATGAGGGAAAGGCATAGAGTGAGAGAAATAAAGAGAAACAACCTAAACGGAAAATTGGGTAATTCCGTTTAAATAAAAAACGGGTACATCCATTTCCACTTCCAAATAAAATTGAAAAGGGTCGTGTTTTTTTGGTCTGGTCGGGTCGGTTAAATCGGTCAGACCGGGTTTATGGCTTATTTGTGCACCCCTACTTGTATCGGTGTCCCTTGGAAATTCCATGAGCCATGTTCCAATTTCCTACCCCTACGTCTCCAATACCTCTATTGCTGCTTTGGAAATCACATGTATATATTAATTTGAGTCTGGATTCAAGAGAAACTGGGTTGGCCCGTGAATCTGGTGAATGGGGCTTCTTAATAAAGCCCAAGTAGACCCATTAATCCCAGAATTTTGTAAATGGAGCTTTGCATTGGATTAATCGGGCCATAGCGTTGGCTGCGATTAATGACAAATTCTGTGAGGGCCATTAACTCAGTGGCGGAGCCACGTTGGGGCAGGCCCCCCTACAATTTGACCCCAAAAAATAAATATATGTGTTAATTTTTTTTATTTAATAAACAATATTAATTTATTATGTATTGACCCCCTCTAAAAATTATTTTGACCCTTCCATAAAATTTAATCTAATATAAAAATGAAATAAATAAAACACATCTCATATAAAATAAAATACATAATTTTTATTATAAATAAAAAAATTATACTTATAAGTAGTAGTATTTCTAACCACATTCTATTGTCTATATTGAAAGAGAAATAGTTAAGAATTTTGATTTAAATTCAATATTTGATGATTTTGTTTGTTTAATATATTTGTATGAATGTTTTTATATCATTTCAATAATATATTGTTATTGACATATCAAATATTTTTTTAATACATAAGTTATATTAAACGTATTTTATTTATATTGTAAATTTTCCTATCATATTATTATATATCGTAAAAAAAATATAAAAATAAAATAAAAAATATTTTATATATACTGTTATAATTATATTTAACCTCCTTAAAATAAATTTCTGACTCCGCCACTGCATTAACTTGAGAGGCACCGTCACACTTGTCTACTCTTGTCTTTCTAACTCCCCATTGTTCCTCGCACGCAAACCAAATCAATTTTCTCGGCTTCCACGACCATTGAAACCTAGAAAATCATTGGAAATCTCACAAAAACCCAACGTAAACCGCGTGTTCTATAAGTGAAAATAAAGGAATTCCCAAATGGCACAACGTAGAGGACCAAACCTACGAATTTATTTGGGCACGTTTGGTCAGAAATTGTATTTCATTTTATCTAATCTTAATATTTAAACAATATAAATATAAATAATTTTTAATTTTGTTATCTAATTATTATCTAAAATTATAATTATTCTAAACTTTAAATAAAATATAAAAAACAATTCAATTTTTTAAAATTAAAAAAAATATTATAACAATATTTTAATCTTATAATTTTTTTATTTAATTTTTTAACTCTCATTTTTCAAAATTTTATAAAATATTTTACCTAAAACCATTTTTAACTTATTTCATCTTAACTCAAATATTTCACTATTATTCATAAATCATATCATATCATATCATATTATTAAAGTTTGTTCTCAATTTAAACCTCGTATACTCAGATAGTATAGATGGGACGAAACGAAATATTTTATTTAAAATATTATTATATGATAATTATTTAATATTATTTTTATTTTAAAATTTAAAAATATTAAATTACGAAAGTTTTGGAAAAATTCTAATAATTATACAAAATTAGACGAGCTAATTTGGTTTGGTAAACCAGCCCTTCCACCTGAAAAACGTATTTATCGAGGGATTGGACCGATAGGTTAGAAATTAGCAGCGGCAAAAGCCATGAAGCTCAAAGTGAAAGTAGCCGCGACAGTAGCAGTCCTCTCCATCACCTTGGCACTCTTTTTACCGGCCAATGTCAGCCTTTTTGCACCGCCTACTTTACTGGTGTCCCAGGACGAGCTCTACGCAGCAGAGATTCTGCGAGTGACTGGAGCGGTGGGACCGGAAAGTCTCGTGTTCGATCCTAATGGAGAAGGGCCTTACACAGGCGTGGCTGACGGTCGGATCCTCAAATGGCAAGGGGATGCTCGCGGTTGGGCTGATTTTGCTTTCACCACGTCTGCAAGGTACACAACAGTCAGCTACTTTCTAGGCAGCCCTTTTCTTTCTGTTATTCCTCGCTCTCTCTGAACGATGCGGAATTGTAAATGGTCTGACGAAAAGGAAAAGAAGACAAAATATTCTTATTAAATATAGAAAGTGAAAAGATTAAAAATTTCTTACAGCATATTATATCATATCGTTTCCACCAAGAAAAAGGTGAGAAGCCCATGATTTTCCCGAATCCAAGGTGTTAGTGATATGATGGGATTGCCCATGATGGCAAATATATTCTATTGCAGTTTTTTTTTATCTAGAAAAGACAGGCAATAGGCAATCTGTGTTTTCACAACCAATTTGATACGAATTAGGGAAATTTTGCTCTGTTTCTTACTTACCGGAATCGAAGTTATTTTTCGTAGGATTCTGCATATCACAAAGCTGATCAGAGCTTTTCCATAATTTTAGTGTCTCAGTTTGCCATCTTAATTAGTTTTAGATTGTTTCATTGATGCTTGCAATCAGTTGTCCCATTAGTATAACTCAGGTTTGTAAATTTGGTGTGCAAAACTTGATGTTGTGAGCCTTTTAATTACAATCCTTCCTCTCAGTAATAGTTAGTTGGTGTTTAGAGCGTGTTTTTAATCGGTGTTAACTGGTGATGGAAAAGCCAATTTGACTTGTAGTAGTTGACAGATAATGTTCAATAATATTCCTCGTTTATGTGAAATTATAACATTGGAATATATGGCCAGGTACACTTGACTGCACCCCAAAACATCAACCACAAATTACATGCGATTTAACCCGAGGACCTAACATCTAGTCACCTTACATCTAGTCTTCCATCAAGTTATAGAAGAAAGGGCAATGGCCCTTGTTTGGTTGAGAGCCTTCATGTTATGCTTTAATTTTTTATTTATTTTTACTTGTAATTGTTATTCGAAATAATTGGATTTTTTGCTCTTTGGTTTAACGGCATGAAGTTTGCCATTAGTGGAGAGGAACTTACCATTGCCGAATGCCTCAATCAAGCTATAGAGATGGGATTCTGTCTACAACACGGCTTCAAAAGCCATTACAATTTACTGCATAGAATCCCTGTCTAGAGAGGAATACGACAAAAGTAATAAGGAACCACAGAGTTTCGGGCTAAAGCAAAACCTACGAATAACAGTAGCATCAACAACAACAATAATAATAATAATCTCTCAATTCATGTTAGCATCACCACTAATAATGATTTCGTTCAAAATACTGAATGAATTCAGACAACACCAGTTACTTCCCACGTTTAAGGAATGTTAAGCCATATATGTACTTAGAGTGTAGTCCCACAAAATTTATAACCCCTTCCCCTGGCGTTGTTTTGGTTTTTTTTAGTTCTAATTTTGTAAAGTTGGCTGATACTGCTTCCCTGGTTGGATAATACATGCTCTATCAGGTTGGCCCGTATTGAGGTGAAGTTTTCACCATGGGGTTCTACTTTTCATGTTTTCTTGATGCAGAGGTTGATTTGGTATTAGATTTTATAGATCTTTAGGAGTTATTTAAGCTCATAAATGTGTAACTTCATTCAAATGGGATGAGAATGTGCCTGAATTCTTCTCTGAATAGGTTCCAAGCCGTGCAGGCACAACTCCCAGATGCGGACTCATCAATAAGTTGCTCGTGATGTCATTCATTTATAGAATTCCAATAAAATACCTATAAAATTTCCAATTTTGATAGACTTAAACCTATATTTTTCCTAGGAAGGAGTGTTTTCGTCCATTCGCACCTGAACTGGAGCATTTGTGCGGGAGACCTTTAGGGCTACGGTTTGAGAAGAAAACTGGAAATCTCTATATAGCTGATGCCTACTTGGGTCTTCAAGTAGTAGGGCCTGGTGGTGGTCTTGCCACTCAAGTGGTCACAGAAGTTGAAGGCCAGCCCCTTCGCTTCACCAATGATATGGATATTGATGAGCACGAAGATGTGATTTATTTCACAGATTCAAGCACAAATTTCCAGAGGAGGTAACTTAATTTTTTGGGGGGTTTTTAGCTTTCAAGAAAAGGTATCAAGGCTTAAGCATGTTGTGGTTATTTTGGTCTGCAGGCAATTCATGTCATCGATCTTGAGTGGAGACAAGACAGGCAGGTTATTCAAATACGATAAATCAAGCAAAGTCGTAACGGTCTTACTTAAAGGCCTTGCTTTTGCGAATGGTGTGTCATTGAGCATTGACAGGTCGTTTGTGCTAGTGGCTGAAACCACTACCTGTCGTATCCTTAGGCTTTGGCTTCAAGGTCCTAATGCTGGGAATGTTGATATTTTCGCTGAGCTTCCTGGATTCCCGGATAATGTAAGACGTAACTCAAGAGGGGAGTTCTGGGTAGCCTTGCATGCTAAAAAAGGACATTTGGCGAGGTGGATTCTGTATAAATCATGGGTTGGAAAAACACTCTTACAGCTACCACTCAGCTTCAAGCAGCTGCACTCACTATTGATAGGAGGAAAGGCCCATGCCACTGCTATAAAATTAAGTGAGGAAGGGAAAATCTTGGAAGTTTTGGAAGACTGTGAGGGAAAGACTCTAAAGTTTATTAGTGAAGTGGAAGAGAAGGATGGGAAACTGTGGATTGGATCAGTGTTGATGCCTTATCTAGGCATTTATAATTTGCACTGAGTTTAGCATATTGGCTTTCTGTATCTCGGCTTAGATATTGCGGATGGCATGGTTTTTATTTGCGGCTTCGGCTTTATTTTTGGGCCCGGACTCTAAACTTGCTCAGTTACTTCAATCTAGTATAGAATCTTGGCTCATATTGATATTGCAGAACTACATATTGAAGTTGCAAATTTGTACCATATTGTGCCTTTTTAAGTTTAAAGTGACATTTGCATCGAAGTTATATGGAAAGTGAAAACACTTTTATATGTCTCGCTTCATTTCATTCCTGAATAAATCGAAAAGAGTGCAACACCTTTATTTCTTTTCCGTAAAGCGCCGATTCATCCTGATCCCCCATTAATCTTGATCGATAGTTGGGTACCGACACTCTATATATATATATATATATATTTTTTTTTTTTTAATTTAGTGGTTAAGGAAGTGTTTTTAAATGATATTGTGAATTTTTTTTTTTTAAATTAAGAATAAAAAAAATGAAAAAAAAAATCTTTTTAGACTTATCGAACCTGCTCCACGTGTACGTCGTGTAGCACTGCTCTTATTTATTGCAACAAAGTCCTAACCAACTTGTCCGAATTTTTCAGAAGATAGTTCAGTCACTTCAGACTTTCTCCTCCAACCACCCATTAACGTACACACAACTCAGCGTTCTAACTTCTGACCCCAACCTGAATGAAAAGAACTCCCTCACTCTGATTGCCTTGGTAGTCATCTTTCTGAGAATCAAAAGCAAATCCAAGACTAGCAACTGCGAAATTGTGCTTGGAATCCAAAAGAAATATCTATAAATATATATAAGCAGAGAGTACGTACGCAATAAATACGAAAGCCCAAATAAATATGGTGGCACGAGTGAAAGGAACCCCAAATCTCGTGCACTCCTTGTCGCATGCTAACGTGGCTTGTTTTTTTGAGATGGTTGTAGAAGAATTACTTGTCTGTCCATTCTATTAAGTTGTTGGTTCAGGGACACCTAGCCTTCTGTCAAGAGTATTAATCGTGAAAAGTTACCACGAAGATTATATATCACTAATACTATGAAGAGTATTAAATGATGACTAGCCTTTAAGTACTTGACCATTTCATCGTCACTTCACTTTAGAGTAAAAAAAAAAAAAAAATTTCCTACTTTTTCGACCAACAAGCATGCAGTTCCATCAAATTTTGGGTCGTCTGAGTCTTGAGCCAGCCAAGCTTTGTAGCTGCATGTGTCGAATCTGCCAAAATTCCGTTTGGAAGAGGAAGAGAGGCATCTTATCCTTCGCATCCTATCAACAGTGAAGAAGATAAGGCATTGGCCTATATATAAATATATATATTATTTACATACTTGCGGTGTCCAATCTTTCAGCAATCATACAAAATGACAAGATGACAACGCCCCCCCCACGTATGAAAAATACCGTATGTGAAGACAGCAAGCACCACTTGGATGATCAACCTGATCCCAACTTCGAGTCCTTCACGTCTATGATTCATGTGGTAGCTTTCGCTTAACAACAACATTAAGTGGTACCCATCTCTTTAATTTCTGGCTATGATCCGTAGCTACCTAACCCGATTCAGCTGTTTAAACTTTGACTTTCTATGTAAAGTTACGTAGTTTTAATACTGATAGACAGCAACATCCATGAGAAAATTGATATATATATATATATATATATTAGGTGGATAAGATATGTTTGGGTGTGCTTGAAAAACCAAAAAAAAAAACAATTATGTAAGGAATTGCATACATCAATTACACGCTAATTAATTTCTGATCGAACACTGAACTGGTTGAAGTCCATATCTGTCTGCTACTTTATTTGAAGTATATATAATTTATGCAGTTAGACTATGCTAGCAACATTTTCATTATTCCAAAGTACACGTGTACCAAGGAATGAAAAGCTAACTAGCTGTCAAACATGCAGCAAGCTAGTCACATACTTGGCATGATAATTATGGTTTAATCTTTGTTCTTAATTTTCTTTTAATTAATATTTTTTATTAGAACAAACCCAGACCAAGATAACTCTAGTTGGTGTGAAGTACAAGCAAATCTTCAACATCGCACATTCACCCTCAACATATTTATTATTAATTTCCTTTATATATATATATATATATATATATACACACACACCCCTCCTCCACAACCCCGTTCCGTTGTTCATAATTTGTTCCTTCAAAATTTCAAATAATTCTCCAAGCATGAGAGTCTTGTTTGCAGCAACCATCGTAATCCTCATCTCTGCCTTTATAGCCTTAAACCGAAGCAGATCATATTCCTCTCAAGCAGCATCCCACGTCGAAGACTCAGCCGCCGATGCCCATTTATGGCGATTTGAAGCTGTTGCGATTGAGGGTGCAGTTGGACCGGAGAGCTTCGCTTTTGACCCGCATGGCGGTGGGCCCTATACCGGCGTATCTGATGGCCGAATCATCAAATGGCAGCAAAGTGAACGGCGTTGGATCGATTTTGCCGTAACTTCTCCAGAGAGGTACGTACCTTATCTGATGGCCTGTACCTTATCTTGAACGTGTTCTTACACCCTACCTGCATAAATCCTTTTTTCTTGCTCTCGTCCCGAGTATAAGATCCTAAGGTTCGTAATTAGTTTTCTTTTAGACCAAACAGAAAAGGGTAGAAGAAAGAGTGAAGGGTAAAGGAGAAATAAACCGAACACAATTATATTTGCAAGCAGATCTTTACTGGTTATCGAAGCAGGGTACGCATCGTGGTTGGCCAGCTTTGTAGATTGGTTGAATGTGGATGATGTGAATTTGTTTGTTTGTTTGGTTTTAGAGTCGCTCTACAGTCACTCACCGATTCGGCACCCAAATTTAGGGGCTGTTTCGTTTCAGAAATGAATCATCTGATATCAACTCGTAGGGAAAGAAACTTTTTTATCTAAATATTTATTTATTATTATTATTATTTATAAAATGTATATAAATATTTATTTTAAAATAACTTTATATTTTAAAATCATTTCATCCTATTTCATTTACTAATTCTAACACACAATTTTTAAAAATAATTTCATCTCACAACTATTTAGTATTTACAAAGTATATTAATTTATTTTATCTCATCTCACTTCATAATCCAAACACATAAAATTTTCAAAAAATCATCTCAACTTATCTCAATTCAACAATCTCATTACTATTCACAAATCATCTCAATGCATATTATCTCATCTCACGATCCAAATTAATTAGTGTAATTTTGTTTCACTTATTTTTCGTGAATTTTTAAAATAGTCTTAAATATATATATATTTTAAAAATCACAACATCAATAAAAAAAAACTTCCTTTCACACAAAAAAGTATCGGAATAAATGCTTTGTACCATTATCAGGATAATGAGATCCCAAGCATTTCTCTTGGTTTTAAATTCCGAATTTTGTTATGTACAAGTGAATTTGAGTACTAATCTATGTACCAATGTTTCTGTTTTCATATTCAAAATTTAAATTTGCACCATTTTCATTAAAATCTGACTTTCTGACCAATTACGTTGGGTGGGTGTGTATATTAGTGCGCAAAATCACTTACAACTAAATTTTTCTTTAAATTCCTCCCAAACTTTGTGGATCCAACCACATCATCATTTTCCCTTTTTCCATTTTTTTATTTCTTCAAAACCAAACTATACGATATTTTTCAATCTAATTAGTAAGTGTTCTGTTCTATAAACGTGTATACAAAGAATTTCATCTAAGTTCAGAACATCTCTCCGTATATATGTATGTTAATATGTCCAAACATAGAGATGTTTCTTCTTGTTAGTTGTTGCTAGCCGAGGGTACCGACCACTCTAATTTACCCCTTGGCCTTGGGTATGAACAAACTTAATGATCCCATGCCAATTTATTGTTTGCTTCTTTTTCTAATTTTTGTGGTAGCTAGATACAATGGATTGTACTCCAAGATAATATCTACATATAAGAGCATTCACATTGACTTTTATAATTCCAAAACCTTCATATCCATAATCTCATATTGTATTAGCCATTTGATTCAGTAAAATAATAAAATAATATTATTTTTTTAATAATAACATTTTTAATTTTTTTTCATATTTTACATTAATTAATACACTAACCATATGCACATTAATAATTTAATTTGATATTTAAATTATTGATTCCCAACTATTTTTTTTTCTCAACCTAATTATCCAACAAACTCATTTTGCCAACTCTTCTTCTACCCAACAATCATATATAATCGTTAACAAAGTTATTATATCTTTCGTGTATCCCATAATAATATTTAATATTTAGTATTTAATCTTTTATATTTTTCTTCTTGATCGTGATCCTCATCTAAATCTTTAAAATCATGTACATATTAATTAGGACTTAATGGGGCCAGTTCATGGTTTGACGTAGTTGGGCAATGAATATTATTATTATTATTTGAAAGTGGAGTTTTGAATGGACGAAGGTGAAAAATAACTCGAAAAACCCGTCTTGTTAAATTAGATTAATATTAAAATAAAATATATAGTTTATGAATATGCAATAACTCTTCAAATTTAAAGAAAGATTAATATTTATTATAACTCAAAACTTGTCATAAATGTATTTAGCTAATTATATTTTAAATAAATTTATCAAATTTTACATTTGAGAAGTCTTTTAATAAAGCCAATGCTAATGTTCTAATTACTTCATAATAAATAATACTTTTTAAATTCAAGCACGTCAAAATCAGAAGTACAAAAAAGCCTTAAAATTTTAATCTTTTATTAAATAGTCGTATAAAAATTGTATATTAATAGTAATAGCTAGTTTTATCATCGTTGATTTTATTATATAAATAGTAGTAATTAGTTTGATCATTTTCGGACAAAAAAAAAATTATGTGAATTTATAAATTTATTTTTATAAAAAAATATATTTTAATATTTTAAGATTTTATTTCGTAATGATAAATAGCGCATTCAACGGACGTTTCCTCGTAATATTTATAACACTGGCTGCCTACCCGTACGGTTAAGCCAGGGTGGTCTTGATGAAATGGATCATGGAGTACTACTGCCTCATATTTAATCTTTATCATTCCAAGTCTTTCTGTCGGGTCGTTAGTTTTTTTTTTATCTCTACATAAATGTGTTTTTCTTGTTGAAGTAAAAGAAAAAGGATATGATATCATAAATAAGATAAGAAAAATATATATAGATTTAATTATATGTTATTAAGAAATTGTAAATATCATTGGACAAATTAAAAAAAAAAAAAAGACTTTTCTTATAGACCACAAAGTACACCAAAACTATACAGCAGCTTTTGTTGAAAGATTGAAATTTCATTTAGTTATACGATTAAGATGAAATGAGATGAAATTGAATAAAATATTATCATAATATATATTTTTTAATAGTAATTTCGTTTTAAAATTTAAAAATATTAAATTATTTATTATATTTTATATAAAAATTTGATAAAATTATAATAATTATATGAGATTGGATGAAATAGCCTGGTTCATTTGTTGGTTGATTTGTTGGCAGGCATGGTTGTGGAGGGCCACACGATGACGATCAAACAGAGCACGTTTGTGGGCGACCATTGGGGTTGCGCTTCAACAACGCCACGGGTAATCTTTATATTGCTGACGCTTACATGGGCCTACTTGTCGTAGGGCCTGCCGGCGGGGTGGCCGAAAAGTTGGCAACACATGCAGTACACGAGCCTCCTAACTTCGTCTTCACCAACAGCTTGGACATTGACCCTCGCCACGGTGTGGTGTATTTTAGTGACAGCAGCTCTCGGTACCAAAGGAGGTAACTCAGCCATATGTCTCCATTTAAGCAAGTTATGCAAGGAAGTCTTTTTTATTTTTTTTCTTTTTTTTTCCCCTGAAAGAATTAATTAACAATGTAAGATGGGGGATACTCAACCATCCAGGAATTACCTGTCTGTGATATTAAGTGGAGATAAAACAGGAAGGCTGATGAAATATGACCCAGAAAACAAACAAGTGACCGTTCTTCTAAAGAATCTCTCCTTCCCAAATGGTGTGGTATTGAGTGAGAATGGCCACTACCTTCTACTTGCAGAGACCACTAATTGCAGAATCATGAAGTATTGGCTAGAACCATCAAAAGCCGGAACTTTTGAAGTCTTTGCTCAACTCCCAGGGTTTCCAGACAACATTAATAGGAGTCCAAGGGGAGGATATTGGGTTGCAATTCATTCGAGAAGAGGGAGGATATTGGAATTGGTTCTTTCCAATCCTTGGATAGGAAATGCTTTGCTTAAGCTTCCTTTCAACATTATGAAAGCCTATTCGCACTTAGCTAGATGGATGGGATCCTCAAGTGCACTGGCAGTGAGATTGAGTGAGAAAGGTGAAATATTGGAAATATTTGAAGATAAAAGCTGGAATAAATGGAGGTCTATTGCTGAAGTGGAAGAGAAAGACGGAACTCTATGGATTGGATCAATAGATATGCCCTGTGCAGGCGTGTATAAGATATAAAATAAAAAAAATTCTGCATATGGATATAATAGAGAGAGTATGAACCTCTCAATTTTTTTTTTTAATGATTTTTCAGTGGACAAAAATGAAAAATATAAAGATAACCGAGATGGCCTGGCCTTCATAAATTTTTCTGGGGTTTGAAATATATATAGCCTCCTTTGAGGATGCAAGGAATGGTGGCGAGATGGCTAATAAAACCATTCCATGCAATTGGACCAAATGGTATATGTAGGGGAAAGCTTTGAGTCATCCACCCACGTACTTACATACTGCTGTAATTTAATAGGGGTGTTCAACCGAGTACTGGACTAGGTACTTGGGTATACTCGGCCTGGAACCTGAATTTTAAATTCGGACCCGATTCCAGCTTGGATATACTTGGGTTATGACCCGGTCCGAAACTGATTTTTATAATTCAGAAATTCGGGTTCTAGACTATACCCTTTTTTTCCCCATCATAAAAGTCTGTAGTTTAGTTTAAAAGTTTTTTTTTTTAAATACCTATATTTATAATAAATACTTTTCAAGAAACATCCATGTTGAAGGACATAATTCCCTTTATATTAAAGCCAATATTTATTAAAAATAATGTTGAAAATCATACCTATTTTTTATAAAAGCCTATATTTTATGAAAGCTTTTTCTAAGTCAAATTAAAAGGCATAATTTTAACATTTTTCAGAATAATAAAAATATAAAAAAATGAAAAACTAAAATGCATGCAATCCACTACATATTATATATTATTTTGTTATTTATACATTACATTACAAAATACAAAATTACAATATATGAATTACAAATTCATTAGCATGGTCTTCCCTCAATGATTTAATCTAACACCAAGAAGCAACTTCCAATGATCTGACTGAAAAACGATCTTGCAAAAAAATTTTTTTTTGAATACTTAGAAAAGCTATGTAGTCTTTATCTCACACCAAAATTGTAATGCCAAAATTGTTGATGAGAACAAAACTCACCTTAAGATAAATTACAATTCTTCTTTTTATGGAACAACAATGTAAATTACATTTCCAAACTATGTTCCTCACAGTTCATAACAAAAAGAATGACAAGTCAACAATAGGTCCCAACACTTCATGATCAGAAACACTAGGTAACAAAAGGAAGACACTCAAATAATAAACTAAAGATGTTATCTGCAAAGCTTTTGGGAGGAAAAATGCTACCACCAAACAATACATTTGATCTCTCACAACATGCTTAAAAAGGAAATAAAAGAAGTATTCACTTGATTGGTTTCCTTATGGGTCTTCTTCTATTTGCATAGAGGTTAAGATGGTCCATCAAATTATTTCTAAAAATTGTTTCATGATGTACCTATTAAATGGGATGGCACGTATTTATTAAGTCCATTTTATTATTTGAAATAATGGACATAAACATATTTGAGTAACTACAAGTATGTATATTAGTCTGTGGTTTGTACTTTTGTCAAAACATTTTGCATCATATTGATTGAAACCATTCACAAACCAACAAATACATTGGAGAATTAAGGCTGACACCCCTATTTTTCCTACACAAGCACCTTATGCTTCAACACTATCCTACCCATGACATGCAACTACAAGTATGTATATTAGTCTATTGTTTGTACTTTTGTCAAAATATTTTGCATCATATTGACTGAAACCATTCACAAACCAGCAAATACATTGAAGAATTAAGGCTAATAACCCTGCTTTTCCTACACAAGCAGCTTATGCTTCAACACTATCCTACCCATGACATGCAAGATTTGTTTACTGGGCTAACCCGATATTGATATGTAAGGCTCAAATCAACTAATAATTTCATCTACATTAAACTAATATCTATATATCATGAGAATAACCAAATATAATCACAAAATTAAAAAACAACACGTATTTTCACAATTAGTTTTTTTTTTTTTAACGGAATATGTCTTTCACAGTGAACTTAGGTGCTTAACAATGTTTTTCATACATACAGAGAAAAGACCAAAAGAACCACAACAAAAACAAATAAATCCATGTAGTCCTAAACTCCCGCAAGCTTCATAAGAAATCGAAAAAGTAAGTATGAATACATTTTCAAAAAACCCCACAAAAGAAATAGAGAAACAGAACAAAAGTAACGACCCAAAAGCAATGCTAGTCAGATTTGCGTTATAACTCCAAAAATCCAAGGCTAAAGAAGAGACTTTTTGGAGCATTCACAAAATAGATAAATTGCACCCAATAGAGTGAAAGCATGCACAACAAATAAAGAAAAAGAACGAGAAGAACCAAATGAATATGAAATGCATGTGAAGCAAACCCATTGAAGGAATCTTAAAAAAGAACAAAATCCACCTTAGGTTGTAGAAGTCGACGACGGAGCGAAAACATTGAAGACGATGGCAAGAGGAAAAAAGCTTTGATCGGCAGATGAAAAGTGACAAGAGACTAGGGTTTCAAAGAGAGAGAGAGAGAGAGAGAGATTTGAAACGATTTTTATGGGTGGGGGGGGGGGGGTGCGGCGGAAGTTTTGAGTCTTTGACCTAAAAGTAAAAACTTAAGTAAGCATTAAATTTGGGTACCGGGTTTTAAATCCGTACTTGGGTTAGATAACCCGAACCTGGACCGAATAGGTCTGGGTTTTGCAATACAGGTTTCGGCCCGAATTTAATCCGATCTAGAACCCGAAGTCGGAATTCCGATTATCCGGATTCCTGTTCGGGCCGAGTGATGAATTGTCCTAGTTGTAAAAGAAGCTTAGGCTATGTTTGAGCAGTGAGTTGAGATGATGTGAATAATAATTTTAAAAAAAAAAAGAGTAATAATAAAATATTAAAGAATAATAAATAATTATAAAATATTGAACAATATAAAAGTTTGCCGCCTTAATTGAATTTGCAGTCAAAGCAAGTATAGTCAAAGACTCAAAAGAATGGTGTACTTCCAGCCTTCATGAAACGAAGCTTGTTCCTTCAACTACATTTATGTAGGGTAAAGGTTGGGGACAAGTCTCAAACGTAGAAGTATTATATCAAGTCTTTTCTTAAAAAGTGGGTACCATCAAGAAAAGTGAATTTTACATTTTTTTTATTTTTATGATAAGGTCTATTTTTGTTATAAAAGAATTGTGAAAGATTTGTATATTTAGATTTTGTAAATATATGTAGTTGAAGGGTAAAGGTTGGGGATAAGTCTCAAACGTAGAAGTATCACATCAAGTCTTTTCTTAAAAAGTGGGTACCATCACGAAAAGTGAATTTTACATTTTCTTTTTTTTAATGATAAGGTCTATTTTTGTTATAAAAGAATTGTGCAAGATTTGTATATTTAGATTTTGTAAATATAGTTCTTCTTTATATATGAACTCTATGCAAATTTGTATATTATATATATATATATATATATATTGGCGAAGAAAGGTTGGTATGGTTTTAATGCCACTACTTAGGGGTGTAAATCGGTCTGGTCCGGTCTGAAAGGGTGATGGACTGAAATTCTCATTCCATCATTTTCTTCGGATCGGATTAGACCGAACATCCATAGGGACCAGTAGCTATTAGTTCGGTCCAACCCAATTATTTTTTTCAAATAAATTAATAAAAAAAATATTTAAATTACTAAATTAAAATTAAGTGAATTGTTAATGTGGATTATGTAATTAATTCATTAAAAAAACTTTTTATATGGTCAATGATAATAAATTAGATGAAAATTACATCATTCACTTATATAATTACTATATCAAAATAATATATTAAAATTTTAAAAATATTTATAGGAGTTCGGTCTGGTCCAGTCCAAAATTTATAGAATCCAAAACCAGACCGAATTTTTTCGGTCCATAATTTATGGAATCATGACTGATCGATTTGGAGTTCAGTCCTATTCAATCGATTTTTCTAGTTCGAATTGAACTCTTTACACCCCTACTACTACTAAACTATTTTAGGGAAAGTGAGAAAGAAGAAGCAAGATTAACATTCGATATCAAAGATTCAAATATTTGTAAGGCCCAGTTTGGATATAAAAGTATTCACAACTTATCTCAACTTATCATTACAATCTTCTCAAATTTCCATACAAAATTTAATAAGTAATTTAATTTTTTCAAATCTTAAAATAATAATAATATTAAAAAATAATATTTTAACAATATCTTTTTAAAACTCTTACGTTTTATTTTATCTCAACTTACTATCTATACCTCCTATAAAAGAATGTTTTGAAACAAATTTTATCTCATCTCATTTCCTTCCCAAACATCATTTAAGCATAAATACTTTCAAACTAATCATTACAAAATTTTCAAACTAATCATTACAACTTTCTCAAACTTTCAAATAAAAAATAAAAAACAATTCAACTTTTTCAAATTCTAAAATAAAAATCATATTAAAAAATTTGTATTCTAATAATATTTTAACTTTATAATTTTTTTATTCAACGTTTTTTCTCTTCTTTTTCAAAACCTAGTAAATACAGAAACTATCTTATTACTATTCACAAACCATCTTACTATTATTTACAAAATTCTAATATCATCTCATTCTCCAAGCATCCCATTAGGTCATCGATGTTCAACCAATAAATGGAAGTTGCACTCGATGCAATACATGAAAATAACTAACTAACCTCGTTTGGATTTTGAAATTAGATGAGATAAAAAATTTGTAAATAATAATAGTAGTGAAATTGTTTGTAAATAGCAGTCAAATGATCTCAATTAATATATTTTATGGAGTTTTGAGAAAAAAAAAATTGAATAAAGATATTATAAAAGTAAGATATTGTTAGAATATAGATTTTTAATATTATTTTTGTTTTGAGATTTGAAAACATTGAATTATTTTTTATGATTTGTTTGGAAGTTTGAAAGTTTTGTAATGATTAGATGAAAAATTGAAAAATCAAAATTTACAAGTATTTGTATTTGAGTGATATTGGACTGTTGAGATGAGATAAGATTTATCTGAACATCCAAACCAGCTTAAAGTTTCGTTTGATTACACATATGAGATGAGATGTGAAATCTGTAAAATAGTAGTGAAATAATATGAGTTAAATTTTTTATAGGATTTTAAAAAATGAGAGAAAAAATTGAATAAAAGAATTATAAAATTAAAAGAGGGTTAAAATATAATTTTTGTTTTAGTATTTGGAAAAATTGAATTATTTTTTATATTTTGTTTAAAAATTTTAAAAAATTGTGATGGTTAGACAAAAAAATAAAAAAATTTAAATTAAGAAATATTTATATTTAAATATTAAAATAAAATTTTTCCCAACATCCAAACCAGCCTAATTAACACATGAATAAAATAACACGTGAATAAAAGTTCCAACAGTATTTCAAACTGCCAATACATTAATAGAACTACCCATACGTAGACGATGACTTTATAAATTTATAACTTCTAGACCTCTTGGTTCATTTGTTTCGCTTTATTTGTTATTTTTTAAGTACCAAACGTTTTTTTAGCGTATTTGTTGCCCAGCTTTTTGGGGGGACGACACATTGATAATTTAATCTGACGACTCGGAACGATTCAAAACATGCAACGCGGTTTGCTAGTTTACTTGACTCGGAGTCTTCGCGAGCCTCGATTTCCAACGTCAGCGACTCAGCGTGCAATTTGGGTCATTTTTCGAGACTTTCGTTTGAAGCTAATATGGTTTTAAATTAGATATTTTGCTCTATTTTTTCAGCTTCTGCGGCTTCTGCCCTTCTCATGTTGGTCGGTATAATTTGAAAGCTACTTCAAGTCTGATCGTGGATTAGGGTTTTCTTGTTCTTGCAAAATAAGGGGTTTTGGGTCCGAGAATCGGATTTTGGGGGTGTCAGAATGGAGAAGAGCGATTCATTCAAGTATTATCATCCATCGGAGAAAGAGTCCCAGAATTCATGGAACGCGGGTTTCGGTCTCAGCGTGAGCGATCGGAGATTGGCGTTTTCGCGCCAAGCTTCATTTGACCAAGCGCGGGAGCCTCAGACGCCGGTTTCGATCAATCTGAACGACCCGGCAAAGCCTCTGCTTGCTCGGAGCGTTTCGAACATAGACATTCCGACTGGGCTCTTCTACTCTTTAGATGAAAGCAACAAGTATTCTGCTGAAGGAAACGGATCGGCCCAGAAATTCTCGTTTATGTTGTTTGTATTTTCTATTTTGCGGATCATGAGGTCCGGAAATAGGTACATGAAGAGATTGTTCGTGATGATTTCGCTTAACGTGGCGTATTCAACCACAGAGTTAGTTATCGGGCTGTTTACGGGCCGTGTAGGTCAGAACCCCTCTTTGCCTTCGTATTGCGATTTCTATATGATTATTTTGCGTTCTCTAGCGGATTATTTACATACTCGATACGTGTATATCATGTTCCTATAAGCTATGATTTTCCTCGTCTAAAACCCCAGTTAGAAGACATTTGAGAAGTAAAATAAAACCATAATTTGGGTTGTCACTACTCGGCAGCTCACTTCTTTTGTTTCCTCGAATTTGGGTCCTTTCAAGAGGGAGGATACCTTTCAAGAGTCGGTTAACCTTCACATCCTTAATCCAAGTATTGCGAAAGCTATTGTTTCCAGTAAGCATAATTGTTTCATATATACTTGGTAACTTGATCCCTTTTTTGTTTTTGATAAATAAACAAATTATATTGATCAAAGGATGACAAAGTCAGTATTACAACTCTAATGCCCTAACTAGGTAGGCACATTAGAGGCAATAGCCCAACTACAAAGAGTTCTAAAAAATAAAAGTTTAAGCTCCTCCAACGATCTTTCCTAGTCTTCGAAAGTCCGCTCATTGCGTTCGTGCCACATGCACCACATAATGTATAGAGGGATCATCTTCCAAATAGCTTTAATTGGTCTACTGCCTCTTATGTTTGACCAACTAGCCAAAGCTGCCTCCATCTGTTTTGGCATAACTCAAGCCATATCCAGTCGCATGAATACCTCATTCCAGAGAGCCCTTGTTGTATCACAATGTAAAAGGAGATGATCTACCAGGTCTCCCCCTCTTCTGCACATGCAATACCAGTATGCAATAATGATCCTCATTTTCCTCAAATTGTTTGTGGTAAGTATCTTTCCCAGGGAAGCAGTCCATACAAAGAAAGAAACTTTGGGGGGTGCCTTTTGTCTCTAGATCTTTCTCTAAGGACACTGAGAATTGGGCTCTTGAGTGAGGGCCTTATAGAAAGAACGAACGAAAAAAGTACCTTTGCCTGCTAGAGTCCACCACAGAACATGCTCGTGCTGCATGTTTGGTTTTATGGAATATATGAGGTTGTAGAAATTTGCAAAGCTGCTTAATTCCCAATTTTGTGCCGCCCTACTAAAATTAATATTCCAAAGAATTTGTCCCCCCGATAACTCCATAACTTTTGCCACTAAGACATCCTTGGCGCTCGCCATATGGAAAAAAAGAGGATACAAGTCTTTTAAAGCCCTGTTACCGCACCAAACATCTCTCCAGAATTTGATCCTAGATCCCGCACCCAAACAAAGCTTGACATGACGATTAAAAACCTCCATCCTCTTTTTATATATTTCCATAACCCCACTCCATAAGCCCTCCTTACTTCTCTTGTACACTAATTCCCCTATAAACCACCATATTTCTTCTCAATCACCAATTTCCATAAAGAGTCTTGTTCCCTGGTAAATCTCCACAGCCATTTGCCTAATAAAGATATGTTGAAAACCCTTAGATTTGTAACCCCCAAACCTCCCCCAAAAATAGGATGACAAACTTGCTCCCACTTAACCAAGTGAAATTTGAACTATTCCCCCAAACCCCTTCCACAAGAAATCACGCTGGAGCTTCTCAATACGGGCTGCCACATTTGCTGGTATTGGGAAGAGAGATAAGAAATAAGTAGGTAGGTTAGAAAGTGTACTCTTTATCAATGTAATCCTTACACCTTTCAACAAGTACATTCTCTTCCACCCCACCAATCTCCGCTCTATTTTTTCGATCACTGTATCCCAGACCGAGGGTGCCCTCGAGGCACTCCCTAAAGGAAGTCCCAAGTAAGTCATAGGAAAAGAGGTTATCTTGCACCCCATCATTCTTGCTAACTAGCGGATGTTAGAAACTTCCCCAATTGGCACCAATTCTGATTTATCCAAATTCACATTCAAACCAGAAACTGCCTCAAAGCAAAAGAGTAAGGCCTTTAAAACTTGCATATGATTTTGCTCGGCTTCACACATAATAAGTATATTATCTGCAAACAGTAAATGTGAAATATTAATAATATCCTTATCCGGGGTTCTGATCAGAAATCCGTTTAAGGAGCCGTTTTCAACCATAGCTGAGAGCATCCTGCTTAGAGCCTCCATAACTATAACGAACAATAAAGGTGACAACGGATCCCCTTGTTGCAATCCATGTGAACTCTAAAAAAAACCCACTAGAACTCCATTTATCAACACGGAGAACTTTGCCGTAGATATGCATCAATTTATCCACGCCCTCCATCGCTTTCCAAATCCACACCTCCCGAGCAAGTGAAGAAGGAAATCCCGGTTAACATGGTCATATGCTTTTTTCATATCTAGTTTATACATAATTCCTGAGTTCCCGGCTTTCAGTCTACTGTTGAGGCATTTATTGGCAATTAGCACCGCATCCAGTATCTGTCTACATTTTACAAAAGCATTTTGGGGTTTTGTAGCAAGCTTCCCCATCACCTCACTCAACCTGTTCGCAAGTACTTTCGAAATTATCTTATACACCCTATTCACTAAACTAATAGGCCGAAACTCCTTTAACTTCGTAGCCCCCACCTTCTTGGGTATCAAAGTAAGGAAAGTAGTATTTAGACTTTTTTCAAAATTTCCAGCAAAGAAAATCTCCTGAAAAACTTTCATTAGTTCCTCATTTAGCGCTTCCCAACAATTTTGAAAAAAATTCTTAGAGAATCCATCTGGCCTTGGAGTCTTATCCCTAGCCATTTTCCTCACTACTTCATAAACCTCTAGCTCCTCAAAATCCTTTTCCAAAAGAGAGGCATCGCTTGATCCAATGGTATCAAATTCCATCCCATTCAGTGGAGGCCGCCAACCCTCGTGCTCTGCTAGTAGGTTCTCATAGAAGCCAACTACATGGTTGTGGAGTACCTGCTCATCACTACACTCCACACCGTCAACTATAAGCTTCTCAATGTTATTATTTCTCCTATGAGAATTTGCAATTCTATGGAAGAAACTCGTGCTTCGATCTCCTTCCCACAACCACAAAGCCCTAGACTTGTGACGTCAAGACATCTCTTCTAGTAATATCAACCTCTCAACCTCTGTGACCAGTTCATACCTTCCATCTTGTTCTTCCTGAGTAAGGGGTTGTACCTCTTGAAGCCTCTCGATCTCCTGAAGTTCCAGCAACTTTAATTTCCTGTTTTCCCCTACATTGTCAAAAGACTCCAAGTTCCATACTTTTAGGTCTCTTTTTAGAGATTTCAATTTATCTACAAAAATTAAACGGAGAGTACCTTGGAACCGATAGGAAGACCACTACTGTTTGACCCTCTCCACAAACCCTTATGATTTTAACTACATATTCTCAAATTTAAACGGCCGACAACCATTATGAACTCCTCCACAATCAAGCAAAATAGGCCAATGGTCCAAACCAATACAGGGCATATGCTTTTGCCATACATTCGGGAAATGGCTTTCCAAAATGAAGAAACGATCCAATCTCGACCAAGATTGAT
The DNA here is from genome assembly GCA_011037825.1 of Carya cathayensis. Classification (NCBI taxonomy): domain Eukaryota; kingdom Viridiplantae; phylum Streptophyta; class Magnoliopsida; order Fagales; family Juglandaceae; genus Carya; species Carya cathayensis. The sequence continues at coordinate 56,343 of QGSO01000187.1, forward strand.
TATTAGACCAAGTAGTAGTACCCCCGGCAAGTGGCAGATCCACCAAGTTCAGGTCAAAGATACATTCCAAGAACTCCTTCATAACTGATCTCAGTCTTCTACTACCCGAAACTTCATTTGGGAATTTTACAACATTAAAGTCTCCCCCTATACACCAAGGGAGTCCCTACCAGTAGTGGACCCCCACTAGTTCTTCCTACAACAATTTTCTATATGTGTCTAAGTTGGACCATAAACACATACAAAAGCCCATAAAAAGTTATCGGAGACATACTTAAACGAGCATGCTACCGTGTATTGCCCAATAAAATCCTCCACCTTCTCCACCACCCGCCTATCCCACATCACCACAACCCCTCTCGACACCCCGTTAGAGTCCAAGAATGACCAATCCACATGACTTCCACTCTATAAACTCTGCACAATTCTCCTATCAATTATTTTCAGTTTCATCTCTTTCAGGCATACAATATCCACCTTCCACTCCTGTAGCAAGTTCCTAATCTGTAGACGCTTATTAATCTCGTTAAGCCCATGGACATTCCATGACACAATCTTATGCTTCATTGAGGAACAACCAGCCCCTTCCCTTTCACCCTACCCCTGCTGGTATTGCCCTCCATATTCATCGACCAATTCAATCTTTTGAGTTTCCGATGCTTTTTCAATTCACCTTTAGTTTTTTGTTTATGTCCCGCTTCAATTGTTGTGAACAGAGCCATGAATTCCTCCTCATAGCCATCACACTCAATCCGCACAAATTTTTGGATCTCTTTCACCTTTTGAAAAACCCAATTTGAAACATTTGGTTGAACCAGTAAGTAGAAATTCAACGGGACAGGTTCCTCCACCCTACTGATCTAAAAGCCAAGAGATTCTCCTTCTGATGAAATATCATCCAACCCCAACTGTCCACATACATCAGGGAAACTTAGATCCTCAATGACATCATCCACCCAAACACATAGCTTCTGGGCTTATTGGCGCCATTTGTCCTCCCTGCATCGGATAACAACCTTCCCGACCCAACATAGAGCTCGATGCCTGCTTTGAAAGCATGACCTGTTCACTCGGAGTCGTTGGGACCTCTTCGATGGTTTCCATTACCACTGTTGGCGAAGTATGTGGAGTCACCGTTACCTTCTCCACTAAGGGAGAGCGTGATAGTGGCTCTGGCTCCACAGAGGTGTCGTAGAGAAACGGGTCATCTGGAGATGGGTTGTTCTCCTTTGAAACGAACCTGGGCTGAGAAAGCCCAAGCCCATCTCCAAGCCTTCCACTCGAGGAGGCCTTGTTTCCGTTAGAAATGAACTTGGGGTGGGTCCTATCCTCGACTGAGTTAATCAACCTCTAGAGTGCATAAGTGTACTGGCTGAGGCTTGGGCCCATCCTTGTTATTCCAAAAAGGCCCATCACCATCATTTGAAAACACACCGGTTTCATGTCTTCCCCTAACTTCCTCGCATCTCCATCTTCTTTCCTTTATCAACCCGATGTGCCTTCGTACTTCATCCATTTCTTTTTGCAGTTTCCTCAATTGAACCTGCAGCTCCAATAGACGCCTACTGGACACCCATGCCTCCTGACCCACTAGCCTGCCATCCTTTGCACTCCATACATGGTGTGGGGCTTGCCGCTTCTCCCCTACAATGTGGCTTGCACCTCCGTTAGCCCTCCTCTGCACATATCTTGGTCTTGCCGTGAGAACCTCCTTGAAGGACTGATCAAAGGAGTTTGCCTCCCTTTCCACTCTGCTAACCTAAGCTCCTATGGCGATTCCAAACCCATTTCCCCTGGATTGGGCCATCTCCGAAACAAGTTCCTTCAGCTTTCTCCATCCCCATCCATCTTCACCTTCAGGAAAACAGAGCAAACGAGTTCTTCCCGCCTGACCGTATTCAGCGATCAACAAATAAAGCCCACGTCTATTTGAGCAACATTGAGAAGCAAAACTACGGTAGCCCTCCCTAATCACCGAATACATCTCCTCCCCCCTCCCCCCCCCCCACAAAAAAAAAGAAAAAAAAGAAAAAAAACACTCCTCCAACACGTTCACAAACCACAATGCTGTATTACGACCCACCAACACCTCATGCCTCTCCTTCCAGCCCTGCTCTGAAATACGCAGATTAGCTCCCTCCTTAACAAGCACAATCAACTTGAACTCTACTACTAACTCTCTTGAAACTGCCATCTACAACCACCATGGTACTACAACGCCTTCACCGTAGCACCATCACCGACCTGAAACTTTGCATGTGTATGGAAAAAATCTTTTTAATTGGTTAATATCCAAGAACTGAAATACTTCCAGAGAAACAATCTCCCATTAGCGCATAAGGTTTTGCAGGAAATACATATAAGTGAACAATGGAAGCGATGCCCATCTGCGCTTGATCCTTTTTTGGGTCCGTAAATTGGAATACAACTAGTTAGTAAGCTTTTTTGGGATGATAATATCTGCTGATTTGAAATTTCATTACTCTCTTTTAGTTTATGACATTATCTCTAAGTTTTCTCTGTGTTTTTTTTTATATTAATGTACTTTTGTGTTGGTTGGCGGTGTGTTCTCAGGTTTAGTCTCCGACGCCTTTCATTTAACATTTGGCTGTGGCCTATTGACATTTTCATTGTTTGCAATGGCTGCCTCAAGAAAACAGCCTGATAGAGTTTACACTTATGGGTGAGATAAGAAACTGTCCTCATTGCAATAAAATTAAACCGGATTTATCTTTGAATTTGTTTGAATAAATCCAATTTTGTCACTTCGTCAATTTATTGCTCTAGTTCTTCATTTGGGTTGTCGTTTCTAGTTGGTTTTTTTTTTTTATTATAACAGTTCACTCTCTTTCTCTTGTTAAAAAAAAAAAAAAAAACCTCTCTTTCATCCCAATATCCTTGTCTCCCCAGGAAATATGTATATTCTGGAAATGCATCAGATTGTCTTCCCATGATGTCGTTTAAACTACTAATAATGTTTATAGGTATGAGTTTGAATATTCGTACTTCTTCTCTATTTCAGGTACAAGAGGCTAGAAGCGTTGTCTGCTTTCACAAATGCTGTAAGTATCTGGCATCATCCATTTCATAGCTATTATTGAATAATCAGATGAGAAAAAGAAAATCATTATGACCTAATATGATGCTTTGTAAAATCAAAGTATCAAGGGCACTTCAATTTTTGAATAATGTTGACTCTGTTTTGGGCACTGATACTGATTTTAAATTTCTGTAATATTCCAAAACTGCCACCATCTTTGAATATTTCCTGTCTGTCCTAGATGCTAAATTTGTGTTTTGGGCACGTTTGACATGATTAAATTTGATTTAGAATGGAAAGAGGTGGAGATTTAATGAAACAAATCTGGAAATCATTTCTTCTTTGATAGGTAAACAATAATTTTATTAAAAAAGGTAAGGCATAGCCCAAGTACATAGGTCGTATACGAGGAGGAAGTCTTTTCACAGAATGTGTACTTATGTTTGATTTTTTTTTTTAAAAGAAAATCACAGCAATGATATTATATGCAGTAAGTTTCCTTTTAGGCAGATCTTTGGTTCTCAGTTTCTCTCTTCATGAAGAAGTCTCCCTTGTTGTTCTTTCCTCTCTCTCTCTCTCTCTCACACACACACACACACATACACACACACATTAAATTTCATATTATTTTTCAAATTTGAATTGGCATCAAAGTATTAATCAATTTATGAAAGAAAAATACACTTGACACCCACTAACTACTAGGCCTTTTGCACTTTGCATCCTAAACTATTAATACTGACACATTATTTTGGCTAACATGCGGATACTTCAATTCTGCTGCTTGTTTAGACAGCTGTTTCTTTTGTTTATGTCATTCTCCTTAGCTGTGGAAGGACTTCATGCTTTCATCCAAGATGAGTCTGAGCACAAGTAAGTTGATCATGCAGACTTTGAATGATCCAGATGGTCTATTTTATTTAACAATCTTTATTGCACTGGGTTATTGGAGAATTTAGTTATCTTTGTATGATGTTTCTATATCAGCTAATGTGTATGTGGTTATCACACCAGATGATTTAAGGGAAAAAATGGATATAAAACCTATGGTAAGAACTTTTTTTTAAAAATTTTATAATAAAGAGGACGGTACCCCAATTTTATTGAATGCCCTCACTTATGGCTGAAGAAAGGCATGATTACAGCTAGATACCTGGAGTTACAGATAAACGTGGTTACACATTAGCTGATATAGAAACTTTTTATATCAGGTGTGAACTCATTACCACACCAGTTCTGACCATAGGTTTTATATCCATTTTTTCCCTTAAATCATCTGGTGTGAACTCATATAACTCCAATGATGTGGTTTACTGTCTTTTAGGGCTTTTTAGTTTAACCAATGAGGCATTTGAGAGCCCTTTTACGCTAATTCATGTTCTGCCAGGACATCTTCACTTTCGTTCTATTATTGTTCAAAATTTATGCAATAGTGAAATGTGATGTAGCTTGTCTTAGATACAGAATAATGCAATCTCTTTCTATGGAATTGTTGCAGTGATTTTGTCGTGATATTACCATCAACTTGTAGTCATTGTTCATTTTGATCATCATCACATGATTTTATTTTGGAATGTGTCATGACCCAATGCTTGCTTACTGCATATTCATCCTTCTTTTTCCTGCTTCTGTTTTTCTCATCTATTTTGTTCTTTCAATAATGGCTACTATATCATCTTCTGCTTATAGGCATTACTTAATTGTTTCGGCGGTGACAAATTTATTGGTGAATCTTATTGGTGTTTGGTTCTTCCGGAATTATGCTCGCATAAACCTTGGTAAGTTTACCTATAAAAAGAAAATAAACCTTGCTAAGTCTTGCTGCAGTTCAAGTTGTTTATTACTTGAGCCATACTGGTTCAGTTTGTCTTAGTCACATGGAGATGCATATATATTCCCATAAGAATTTTCGTGTTTATATTATTAAATATTTATGTGCTGTGTTTGGTTTGAGACTGGTTCAAAGTGTCTAACATGGGCTTTTAAATGAACCAAACAGTTCCATATGCATTACTCTGTGTCTTCAATAGGTCTGTTCTTATGTAGTTTGACCATCTATTTGATTCCTATCCATGCTTTACCATTGATATTTGGGTAATTATTTTGTTAAGAATTCTACGGATACCCTAATTTTATTTAATCTTTTTATCCTTGGAGAGAGAGTTATCATACAGGCAATGGTGAAGATATTGAGAGGGATGAGCCAAAAGTGTAACCCTGAAATAATAATGACTCCCTGCTAACTCTATTGTCTGCATGGGATATGTAGTATTGTAATGAGAATTATCATTAGAGGGATTTATTAGTGCGAGGAAAAGACTCCATGATATCTATTTATATATGAGCCTTTTTCTCCCAGACAGTCTTCTTATGGCACTTGCTTGCAGTGTACAGAAACGCAGAAGATATGAACTACCATTCAGTTTGCCTTCATGTTCTTGCAGATTCCATTCGCAGGTATGATGTGCTCTCTCTCTCTCCCCATTTTATGTACAGGCATCTTAAACTGTGTGCTCCACTTGTTTTTCAGCGCTGGCTTGATATTGGCATCTTGGCTTTTGTCCCTCGGGTAATTAATGCTTCATGTCCAGTTTTTATTTTTTTGTTAATACCCATCACTTTACACTAGCTTCAAAATGAAAGTCTCCCAAAGATGGTACCCCGCTCCCGTCTTTTAATTTTTTTTTTTTTTTTTTGGGGAGGGGGTTGCCAAAGATGGTATGGTACCTCTCACCCCCAACTCCAGTTCCTTTTATAACTTACTTTCCTGCTTTTCAGGGTTCAGAATGCAGAAGTATTGTGTTTGGGACTAGTTTCAGTTGCTGTCTTTATGCTTGTTATGCCACTTTTTAAAGCGACTGGAGGCATCTTGCTTCAAATGGCACCACCTTTAATTCCAACTTCAGCATTGAGCAAATGCTGGAGACAGGTGATTTAAAGGCTTTTAGACGGATGCACATTAGGAACGCGAACAGTTTTTATTGGTGTTTTATTTATTTATTATTATTATTATTTTTTTGTGATCAGATAACTGCTCGTGAAGATGTACTGGAAATTGCTCAAGCACGTTTTTGGGAATTTGTCCCTGGTCATGTTGTTGGCTGTGTCTCAATACAGGTGTTTTTTTTAATGTAATCTGTCTTCTGGCATGGATTTGGTTTTCCTGTAGTATCTCACTAAATGTTTGAATATCTATAATTTAGTGGTTTCTTTTGGGGGATGATTAATTGCAGGTGAAAAAAGGGGTGGATGATCGCACCACGCTCCAATTTGTGCATGGTTTGTACCATGATCTAGGCGTACAGAACTTGACAGTGCAAACTGATGACGTCTGAGCTGTTGGATGTTCTTGTTTTTGGTTTATAAGTGAGAATAATTGCGGATCGAAGTTCATCATTTGGATATTTTCTTGTCCTGTTATTTATGACACAGGATGTGTTGCCATTAGAAGAGCAGTGTAAATCACGAGTGTTGTGGGATGACTACTTTTTGTGATGAGTAATGCTACATACAGTCGTGTAGTGTGCAAGTGTTGTGTAGTCGTTTTGAAAAAAGTGGGGTCAATTATTAAAAAATTAATTTTTTTATATAGATTATTTATTTATTTACTTTTTTTAAAATGATTATGTGGTGCTTGCGTATTCACGATTATAATTATCTTTTCTCTTTTGTGATATTGGTTCATTTCAATTATGAGGAGAGTCGAGACACGTTTCTCTGCATATTCATGGTTTTCTTGTTTTGCGAGAGATGTGGAACCCAGGATGGTTGCGTGTAATATGGAGAAAATGGTATCTGAAATGAAATTACCTCCATGAATAGACAGACAAGTATTGGCCTAACCCCGCTACCTCTGCATAGACAAGGATGCGATGCAGGTATTTGATTTTAGGGTATATTTATCAGTATCTCGTTTCTTTCAATTATTATACTTTCATTTTGTTTTGTTAAAAAAATAAAAGAAAAAATTACATAAATGATGTTTTCTTCCTGTGATTCTTTGCTGTCCCCCCCCCCCCCCCCCCACCAAAAAAAAAAAGTAAATAAATTTGGATTTGAATTTGAACCCAAAAATAAAAAATCTCTCAAGATTTATATCCAAACATATTTTTAAGTCAAACTTACCCAATTTTACAAATTTCAATACAAAAAACATATCTCAAAGATTTAATCTAGAATTCACCTTTTTCCATCTACTTTTACAAAAATAATAAAAAAGCATCTCATTATTTTACCCAAGAACAATAAATACTACAAATATTTTCATTCTCTATTTAGAAGAATGTAAAAAATTACAGGGCTGATATATTACTTTAAGAAAGAAAAATGATTTATAAAAGTTTTAAATAAAAAATTTTCATATAAATCTTCTTAAAAAAAGTAGATCTTATCTAGAAGAAAATGTTAAAAAAAATTATTTTTTTATATAATATTTATAAGAAGTTTATCTATTTCAAAATGACTGTATTATCCAAATTTACAAAAACTCGCAACAATTGTGTCCAGTAGCCGTCTCTCTCTCTTCCAAATAATAGTCGTGGACGGAGTTGCAAGACATGGACTGCACGAGGGGACCTCTCTCTTTTGGTTATGGATCGAATAATGGGATCCACCACCCGCATTGGATGCGGACCTCAATCATAGAGGTTATATCTTTCTTTCTGGCTCAAAAACCAACATAAATCAATTCAAAGCATTCATTTATATCTCAATATTGTTTGTGGTCGAGAATGCAAGACTGTCTACTCTTCACTTCCTTCTTACTCCTGCCAACTTTAAATCTAAAGATTATGTTATAATTTATCGTTAACAATATTAATTGATGAGTTATATTTTAAATACTTAAATTGAGTAATGATATATTACCTATATAAAAAAAAAAGTAATGATATATTTATCATTATTTTTTATCATCATCTCATGATATTTCACATCATTAATATGCTCGATATGTAAAAAATAAGATTTATAAATTAGAATAATGTTAAATATAGTTACAAAATGTACAAGTAATATATAATTATTTTAAAAAATATAAAGTCTATAATTACAAAATTAATTATTTTTTTAATATAAGTATTATATTTTCTCATTTTTTTTAAAAAAATTATACGGCCTCAGACTCTATATATCATTTACCATAAAAAATTATTTAACGAACTCACATCATATTATCTACAATAGATTACGGATATGGATAGTAGAGGATAAAATCCAGTAAAATATCTGGATCATTAAATCCCAAAAACAATTACCAGGGAAGAGTCGCGTGAAGGGAAACGGTCATGATTCTTGTAGAGAAAAGTCCCGTTGGAAGGATTCATGGAATGGGTCCCACTTTACGATATGGTTTGTGGTTTCTGGAGGAATTTGCTGACACGGATTATAACCTCCCTGATCTTCTGCCACGTCGTCCCTCTTGTACGATCTCTTCATAGCTTCCGAGAGTGGTTGTTCGCTAGTCTCTCTCCTCTCCTGGTCCGGTTGCCAAATTAGCCCAGTCAGAGATATATATACTTATTCTATGCCCATCCTTTGCGCTCTATTTTCAATATTACCTAGCCTCTTGTTCCTGCATTTTCCATGTGAATGGTCACATAATTGGATGCAAAATACACATCATCCAAACAATCAACCTATGGTCCAAAACCTAAAACTTAGCTTATAAATTTCCTTACTCTTACTCATTTGGTAAGTTTAATATAATAACTAAGAAATTTTTTAAAAATTAAGAAACTCAATGTATGGAAATTCACAGTCGAATTCTTCGCGTCTCTGACGTGTATGTGATAGACAGAGACATTGATTATGTTATCTAATCATAATTGTTAGAGAAATTGAGGTGAAAGTGTAGCTAGACTTTGTTTGGGTATTCATTGACCATGGTGACTTCCATACAAATTCCCCAAAGTTGAGTGATATATTTGTTTAATGATGGTCCAAAGTTACCAGGGCTTTTTTGTCATTTTCTAAACCAAGCTTTGAGGGCGATGGCTATAACTGTAATAATACTGAAACCCTGTGGGAAATTTCAACGCGATTCCCCACTTCCAGGTCTATATAATTTTCACGGCAGCCATTGTTCTCGTACCTCGCACTGAGCGTCCGACGACAGATGAGATAATTCTCACAGTTAATATTAGTAGGAAAAGGGTCAGGAGATAACTACAAAAATTAGCGGGAGAACCCTCAAATGTGAATCCGAAAATGGCTTTAATAGCGACGAGAACGAAGCTCTCACGACTTCTCTCTTCTGGTTGTATCTCCAATGGTGGGATACGGGTTGGTCCGTTTGGGAAATTCGGGGCAATGTGTTGGTCCACTGCTGTTGCTGCGGTTGAGCCGGGGCCTGTGGGGTTGGGGATTTTGGGACTAAAGGACTATGAGGATTATAGGAGGTCTTTGTATGGTGAGATCACTCATAAGGCCTTGTTGGTTGACGCTGCTGGCACACTTCTTGTTCCTTCTCAGCCTATGGCTCAGGTATCTCGTCCCTTCTCTCTCTCATACACCCACCTACTGACATGTATGTACGAGTGTGTTTTGGTGTATCAGAAATGCTAAAGCCACAAACGGGGGATCCCGACGGTGCAATTTTTTTTTATACTTGATCATAAGTTTTTTTTGTGAATTTTTTAAAAAAGAAAAAATACATAACAAAGAAAGCAAAAAAACTGTCGGTAACCCAGTCGATCCCGCATGTGTGGCTGTAGAGCCGCTCTTTGGTGTGTACACCCACCCACCCACCCACTAGCACACTTCCAGTTCCTTCTCAGCCTATGGCTCGGGTCTTTCTGTGCATGAGTTGGAATTCTGGGTATCTGAGTGTTTTTTCCATTGCTGGTTTCCTGGGTGAAAGTATTCATGAATTGGATTTATGGACTGTGAGTGGATGTGTGCATGAAATGCATTGATGGATTTCTGGGTTTTGCTGGTTTCTCCTTTTTTCTTTTTCTCTCTTCATTCCTGCGGATGTTCTTTTGGAGTAGGTTTGTGGTTTTCCGGGGTAGAATTAATGGATCTTTTACTTAAAAACAAAGAATAAATGAATTTTTCCTTGTAGATTTGATTAATGGATTAATTTTTCATGTTTTTTCATTAGATTTATAGGTCTATTGGCGAGAAATATGGGGTGAAGTACTCGGAGAACGAGATATTGAACAGATACAGAAGGGCTTATGACCAGCCTTGGGGTAGATCTCGTCTCAGGTCTGTTCTATTACTTTTTCTGCGTTTGCTTTTATCTTTTTGTTGGTTATTTCTGTTGAGATATAAAATAAACAAATAATAAAATCTATTTCTTACCTTCATCTTAAATTTTTGGAATAAGTAAATGATTTCATATGCTATTAGAGTCGGTACTGATTCAACCTGACTCACTTTATCACGTTTAATTATGCTTTTCCTGCTTGCATCTCTTTCCTTTTGCGTTCATCGTGAATGCTGTTTTATAATATTCACCCCCCCCTCAGTTTTATTTTTTCCAAATTAGCTGTTAATATGTGCTGCAAGTAATTGGAAAATGGTTTTCTATATGGAATATTCCTCTTTTTGAAATTTTCAGTACTTCTTTTGACCTGTAAAAAAGATACTGATGTCAGAGATTGCAATTAATGAGTTTCCGTGCCAAAATTATTACTTCTGCCAGATATACGTTGCCAGGGTCAACCAAGTCCCAAACTGGATTGTTCCCTAAAATTCCCATGAGTAATTGGTTTGATATTACTACAGTTATGACTCAGTCATAAAACTCAATAATTTTTTTTTATTGGCACCGGGTGTCCGGGAACAGCATCCCAATTAATTCAGGGAGTGCATAGGCTGTCAAGTAAGTAGTTTCCCACAAGTGCACCTTGGGTAATTCAAGGGGAAAATCTCCCAATCCGATGACTCCTAGAGATTGTTTGCACTCAAGGGGATTTGAACCTTAGACCTAAGGAGAGCATACCCCCAAGCCTTTACCACTTGAGCCAACTCTTAGGGCTTAAGTCATAAAACTCAATAATAAGATCACTGAAGTGGTTGCCGTGTAGGGAAACTTTCAAGAGTGTGGTGCAGGGGACCGGGGTTTACTCTGCAGGGGTAGATCTGAATGGCCCTGCCTTGGAGAGGTTCCCCGACATAAAAAGGAAAAAGAAAAAGAAGATCACTGAAGCAGTATTTTGTCCAAATATATCAGCAGTGATCTGACCTGGACACTTGCATTATGGTTGAGAGTTTAAAGGGAAAGAGAAGAAGAAAGGAGAAGTGTGATTGGAGAGAGAATTTATATTGTCACACTTGGATATTCTAGAATATAGATCAGTTGAACTGTATCTTAGGACCAAATTCCAGTTTCTAATCTCTTATTCTCTGAGAAGTATTTTCTTAAATAACAACTAGAAAGCATGAAAAAGAGAAAGTGGCGTATTTACGTTTTTCCTTATAGTTTTGTTTATAAAATTTTGCCATCTTGGTAATTTATTAATGAGTCTGAGGCCTTATGTATCTTTTGAGGTCTTTCTATCCACGTGACATGTTTTCTTTGGTCTTTTCTATTTTCCCTAAAATGAGAAGACTTGAGAGAATATTGAGAATAGAAGCATTCATGTTCCTTTTGCTTCCCCTGCAAAAGTTAGCAATTCTTCTTTCACGTTTAATAGAGATCTCTGCCATTCAGATCAATGATATAAACTATATCTTTAATTGTAGATATGTTAATGATGGGAGGCCCTTCTGGCAATATATAGTCAGTTATTCCACTGGCTGTTCAGATGCTCAGTACTTTGAAGAACTTTATAACTACTATACCACTGACAAGGTATGGTCATTTGTAAATTAGTTTTTATGAGCCTTCTCTCTTTTTTTTTTCCCGGTAAGTAAATTAGCTCTTATGATTCAATCTCGTGCTATGAGTTTTACGTACTTAATGGTGATAATCTTTTGCACATGCTTGTTTCCATAGGCTTGGCACCTTTGTGATCCTGATGCTGAGAAAGTATTTCAAGCTCTTAGAAAAGCGGGTGTGAAGCTGGGTGTTGTGTCAAATTTTGACACTCGATTGAGACCTCTGTTGCAGGCTCTAAATTGTGATAATTGGTTTGATGCTCTGGCAGTGTCTGCTGAAGTATGTCCATTGATCTCTGATCATATTTTAGTTGTTTTTCTTCCACTTGTACGCATGCGTGTGCCAGGGTGTGTGTTTTCATTTATCGGAATATGAGCATCTACTTGTCTGTATGCATTTAATGAAGTTATTTAGGATTTAAGAAAGTTACATATCATTATTGTCTTGGCAGTGTAGGAATGTCCATATCGTATGAATAATTTGTTGTGGTCCACTGATTATATATACAGCCACATGCCTACACCTGATCATTTTACGAGCCTCTCTCTTTCTCTCCTTTAACAGGTTAGAGCAGAGAAGCCAAATCCAACTATATTTCTAAAAGCTTGCGATTTGTTAGGAGTAGAGCCTCAGGATGCTGTACATGTAGGGGATGACCGTAGGAATGATATATGGGGTGCCAGAGATGCAGGTTGTGATGCTTGGCTATGGGGAAGTGATGTTCGCTCTTTTAAGGAGGTGGGTTTCTTCCAAATCTATCACTTTAATGTGAATTACTTGGCATGAGAGTGCTTTGGCCATGAAATCTTTATCGTTCCCATAAACAACCAAAGCAAGAGAACATATTGGGCAATCTCCAGTTCATGTTCTTCTAGATGCGTCCAGTAATTCTTGCAGTAGTGTTTTTGAGCAGTGTGTGTATGCGTGCGATCCGGCTCCGATCCACTATTGAAAATCTTCAAGTACTAGATCTCCATTTTAGCTTCTTTCATCTCCTTCATAAATTCTTCCCATTCTAAGGTTAAAAATGAGGGTTGTATGGGTGGGCAGAAGAATGGATATGATAATTCTGAAGAAAAGATTACTAACAATTCCCAATTGGAAGTTAGAAGATCTAACATGCTTTTCATGGATTTTGAGGAACCATCCACACTGAAAAAGAAAACAAAAAAGAAAAGAGGGAATTTCCTATACTTGAATGGGAAAATGTGGGTGATTCGTCTGGGATGCTGTAACCATGTGCATTTCTGGAGTTCAAGTGTGTTGGCAAAACTGTTGGCTGCATATTGGCAATTATGGGGTTTAATATTTTAAGAAATTTTGGTCAAGATAGAATTAACTCTGATATGGTGACAAGCATAATCTTTATTTAAAATATTTAGCCTGTTTAGTTCAAGATAACTAAAAATATCTCATCGTTGGCCTTGGCCCTTGATGCATAATGTATCATGGTCAATTACGTCAACTCTTCGGATCTGTTTACTGTTGTGCTTTTAGTTGAAACTTTACACCTACGGCTTCTCCACAAACTTCTGATCAAGTCATTTCATTTTTTTGAAGTGTGTATATGGTTTCAACTTTCAATGATAGTTTCTGATGCAGGTTGCTCAGAGGATAGGGGTCTGGGTTTAAAAGAAGTTTGTTCGTTCGAAACATCTTGAAGGATGCTCTCTGTATTGTACAGGTTTCTTTAGCTTTTGGTAAGAGTTGTACATTCTGCTGTATTGTACTAATAGGATAGGATGCTATGACAGAATTGATAAATAAGAATAAGACAATTTTGTACTTTCCATGCTAAATTTCCCAAGTTTTTCTTGGGCTTTTTTCTTGCATTTTCCATTAAATTCCTATATCGACATCATTTCTGCCTGATGAGAAAAATATATGGGAAAATGACAAGAAATGGGTTGCTTCTTGACGGTACGATTTCTGTCGTGGTTCACGAATACATCTCTTTTCCCTTAATGTGGTCTGGATCATGCTTCTCATATTTGTCAAATACAATTAGGTCCCATAATTTTAAGTTTTTCTTGGGCTGTTTTCTTGCATTTTCCATTAAATTCCTATATCGACATCATTTCTGCCTGGCAAACCATTAGCAGATGAGAAAAATGTATGGGAAAATGACAATAAATGGGCTGCTTCTTTGACGGTACGATTTCTGTCGTGCTTCACGAATACAGCTCTATTCCCTTAATGTGCTCTGGATCATGCTTCTCATTTTTGTCAAATACAATTAGCTCCCATAATTTTAAGTTTTTCTTGGGCTTTTTTCTTGCATTTTCCAATAAATTCCTATATCGACATCATTTCTGCCTGATGAGAAACATGAATGGGAAAATGACAAGAAATGGGTTGCTTCTTGACGGTACGATTTCTGTCGTGCTTCACGAATACAGCTCTATTCCATAAAAAAAAAATGATATTTGCAGTTGTAGTTGTGTAAGCGCCGTACACTCTTTGAAAAAAGTAAATTAATACGGGATCTACATGAAAAAAAAAAAATTAACTTTTTAATCGTCGAGTCTACTTTTTTTCAAAGTAATTGTGTGGTATTTGTATACTTTATAACTATATATAGCATTACTCATTCCATTAATGTGGTCTGGATCATGCTTCTCATTTTTGTCAAATACAATTAGGTCCCATATTTTTCACTCGAACCAGCTACGTCCTCGAATTTGCATGATCTTCATGCTTTTTCCAAGCTGGATAGATAACTGTCATTATTTAAGATTGATTTTTAACTTTTAAGTTTTGATTTTCTATTCCCTCCATATTATTTCAATGTGTATATAGTATATATATTTAACGTTTATCATAATAGTATAATCTAATGCATTGATACCGTATCCATCCCAAAAAATATATATTTATGTAAAAGATTATACACACTGAACGATAAGTATTTAAAAGAATATTTGAGGGATATGAATACGATATATCTTTTGTAAAATAATCAATTAAATTTTTTTCCATGAAATATTTGTTTTTGCAAAACTACAGTCTACGAATTGAAATAAGAACATGTTAGGAAAGTAAACTAATATAAGAAAATCTCATTTAGTTTTTCATAATTTCTTTTCCAAACGTCATTTAAGCATAACAGTTTATACTTTCAAAATTTTGACTTTTCGTCTAATGGTTATTTAATTGTCATAGCTTTTCTTAATTTTTAAATAAAATATAAAAAATAATACAAAATTTTTAAATAAAAATAATAGTAAAAAGTTATATTCAAATAATATTTTAACTTTATATTATGTTTATTTAATTTTTTCTCTTTCATTTTCTAAAATTTAATAAAACATTTCGACTCAAATTATTCACTACTATTTACAAACCATTTTAATATCATTCACAAAATTCTCATTTTATCTTATTATCCAAACATGACTTAAAAATGTTTTTTGAACTCACTTTACTCTCTCCAGACAATGATTTTTTGGATGTGTATCCTATTCTCACCTTACAGCATATCGAAATAATGTTTTTCTTTTTCTAGCCAACCAAGATACTCTATATTTCATCAAAATGTTTTCAAATTTAATTATCAAACTTAATTATTGAGCAAATTGAACATGTTAAAGCATGTAAATGCCAATACAAAAACCTATTGGAATTTTAAAATAAGGAAAATCAATGTTATTGAATTTGAAAATATTGATCGAAAATTACAAAAAGTTTTATTGAAAAGGCTAAAGTCAGTATTGCAAGCATTAGATTTGAACTAGTTTTTATGTGCAGAATACACCATTGATATTTGATGACATCACTAAATACAGTTTACAAATATTGGAACCAATACTATATTCGCTAAGGCAAATGGAAATTGAACCAAATAAATATAAATTTAAAGATAATTCCATCTGTCAAATTTTCCATTTAAGTGCGGTTTGGATAGTAAAAAAAGATAAAATAATTTTAGATAAAATTTAAAAATAAAATAAAATATTATTAAAGTACTATTTTTAATAATAATATTATTATTTTAAGGTTTAAAAAAGTTAAATTATTTATTATATTTTATGTAAAAATTTAAAAAAATTATAATAATAAAATAAAATAAAATACTTTTACTGTCTAAATATAACTTCATTTTCATCGAAATCGACCAACTCACTCGTTGTCAAAAACCAATTGAAATATTCTATAAAAAAAAAAACCAATTTAAAATATAAATTAATATTACATACAGTTATTTTTATATACTATCTATATATTACATTCCTCCTCCCATGTCTCAAGGCGGGAAAATGAACTGAGATCCTTAAAAAACATAAAAATAAAGAATTAAAGAAAACGGAAAAGAAGGGGGAAATTCAAGGGAGGGAGGGAGGGAGGATCGCCAAGCTGAGTGAGAAATGGAGAGGATACAGGTGGCTGTCCGTGCTCGACCTCTCTCGGAAGAGGATGCCAAGACCAGCCCTTGGAGAATTTCCGCTAACTCCATTTTCATCTCAAACCACTCCTCCAAATTCGATTTCGGTATTCTCGCTCTTTCCTCCTCCCTCTATTTTTTTCCTTTCATTTCTTCTTTCCTTTTTAGAGTTACAATTTTTTTTTTCCTTTTGAAATTTCTGGTTTATAGATCGCATTTTCGGGGAAGACTGCAAGACTATCGAGGTCTATCAAGCTCGCACTAAGGAAATAGTCGCTGCAGCAGTTTGTGGTTTCAATGGTTCGCATCCTATCTCACCTGGCTGTGAAACTTTTTAATTAATTTATATGCACTTGATTTTTCTGCTCTCTCCTATTTTGCTGTAGGCACTGTGTTTGCTTATGGCCAAACAAACAGTGGAAAAACCTATACAATGCGAGGCTCCGCTACGGAGCCAGGGGTCATTCCTCTTTCTGTGCGTGATTTGTTCAAAACCATTCAACAGGTATCTAAGAACAAGATCCCTTTCAAGTATTCTAAATGGAATAAAAAATTAATTACATGTTCCAGAAATTATTTAATTAGATTCGTGATTGGCCTACACCATCGCGGTAATTTTTATTACATATTAAACAATTTTTTACGACATTGATTGTATGTTGCTTTAAATGGATACATTTGCATTTCATGATTAATTGGGGCTCATGTATTGGTACAATCCATATAGCTGACTGAGCAGTTGCCTGCTACCCATTTTTTTCCCTGTTTATAAAGTTGGTTGGATTTATATAAGTGAAGAGTAATGATAGGGACAAGCTTCAAATGAGCATTGTACATTTGGGGCTTGTATATATCACTATTCAGAAGTAAATAAGTAAAAGTGCCCTCTTGGATACTCCTCACTTGCGAAACTTTGAAGATTGTGGGAACTCATGATAGTGATAACTTTTCTTCTTATTTTTAGAGTTTGTCATTCTGTTTTCATTTGCCTCCTTGTTCAAGTGCCTATCTTGTATACACTCTGTATGTAGGTAGCGCCCCTTTGCTCATTTAATAAAGGTTACTTATAAAAGAACTTCTTATTATTTTACACTTCAGGATGTGGACAGAGAGTTTCTTCTGCGAATGTCCTATATGGAGATCTATAATGAGGAAATAAATGATTTGTTGGCTCCTGAGCACCGAAAACTGCAGATTCACGAAAGTCTTGAGGTACTATGCTATTTACCATAATGATATTTGATATTGCCGGTATTCACTGTTCATTCTGTTTCCCTTATACTTGCAGCGGGGGATATATGTTGCTGGTTTACGAGAAGAAATTGTTGCCTCTCCAGAGCAAGTACTTGATCTCATGGAGTTTGGAGAGTGTAATTTTTACTTTGTATACATCTTATGGTTTTACACTTTTCTCTGTTTAAGTAGTGCTCAAAATCTTTTCACTTCTTTGAATGCTTTTATGTGGCTTACATACCCATTCTTTTACTTTATGAAAAAACTATAACCAGGGTTGAGATAATGTGGCTGCTCAGGTTCAATCATAGATTTTTAAATGCTCCCTGTTTTTGAGTTTTTTCTATCTTATATATTCACCTATCTGAACACTAATTGACTCAATCTTTAACTGTCTGTGATATTTCTCTCCCTTATCCCTTCATTTTGATGACTACCTGCTGTTAAAATATACAGGCGACTGGCAGCTTATTTTATGTTTTTGCATTTAATTTCAGCCCATCGGCATATTGGAGAGACAAATATGAATCTGTACAGTAGTCGGTCCCACACTATCTTCCGCATGGTATACTTATTCAGCCTTCCAAAAATTTAGTTACATGGTTATATATGTTCATCTACCTTATCATTTTACTCAAATAGATAATAGAAAGTCGGAACAAAAGTGAAGATGAAGATATGGCCAGTTCTTGTGATGCAGTCCGTGTATCAGTTTTGGTATGTGATTACTGAAACTACTGTTCCTTTTTAAAATAATTTTTGATATCCTCCCCTGTTTCAATTTTTGTTTATATTTGAAATGACTATTCATTTTGATTGCATTTGGCACGATGGATCTCTTGTTATGTTACTCATACTCCACCTGGTTGTCTATTCTTGTTTCTAGAACTTAGTGGACCTTGCTGGTTCAGAAAGAGCAGCAAAAACTGGAGCAGAAGGTGTTCGACTCAAAGAGGGATCCCACATTAATAAGAGTCTGATGACACTAGGGACTGTGATAAAAAAGTTGAGTGAAGGTGCCGAGAGTCAAGGGTAGGTTTTATGATTTGGTTAAGAGTGTTATCTCTTTCACTAAAATAATGTTTTCTTTTCCTATGTGAAATTAATTACGTAGAATATTTGTTGCAGAGGTCATGTTCCGTATCGAGATAGCAAACTTACACGCATTTTGCAACCTGCCTTGGGTGGAAATTCAAATACAGCTATAATATGTAACATAACGCTTGCACAGGTAGTTATTTGTACAGTCATTTTAAGCTTCATTGTTTTTTTAGCAAGTAATTGACAAGTTCTTAAAAAGAACTCAAAAGGCACCGTCTAAGTGCGCAAAAAGGATACGAGAGGAAAACTTAACTAGGAATACGAAAAGAGAAGAAAATCATGAAGACAACTTAAAAAACCCTATAAAGGCTGTCCAAAGGAACACAGTCTTGTAAAAAAAGTTTTAAGATCTTCCATCATGATCTTACCATCCCATTTTATGGTTCATTGATATCGGCTATAGTTTATTAGCCTTGCTACTTATTTTATGGAGAATGATTCCTTATGTATAATGTGGTGTCTTTGGATTGAAAGCAATGGTCGAAGCTTTGAAGATGGGGAATGTTCTCCATATGGGCTTAAAAGTTTCTTCTTTCTGACATTATTTCTTTGGGCTTCAGCCAGTGTTTTTAATGGAGCTAGTTACATGATTTTCTTGTATCACTCTCTAGCTCCTAACTTATAATTAGGTGTTGACTATTTGTATGCTTCTTGTGTACTTGGACCATGCCTATTTACTAGTTTCAATAAAATTTATGTTACTCATAAAAAAAGTAACAAGAATTGGGGCTGTGAATTAGCTGTACTAGTTGCTTTAGTCAAACTACTCAAAGATACAATCTTGACACAGTTAGTTTGACACGATGAATGATTAGCATACCTTGGTATGGTGCTCGAATGAGGTGAGCGGACCTCATGTGGTGGCTTTGCAAACACATCTAAAAAGGTTGGACAAACCTCCATTGATACATATGTGTGGCAGTTGGGGATGGTACCAGAATTAAATTCTAGGCTGATTTATGATGTGGAGATCGAGTCCTTAAGGAAGCTTATCCAACACTCAGCATCGCACGAAGACAAGAGGCTTCAGTACCTCATGGATCTTTCTAGTGACTCTCCCTAATGGAATATCACGTTCCTTAGAGCTGCCCAAGACTGGGAAATTGACACTTTTAGAGATTTGTTTAAATTGGTGTATAATTGTAGAGTGAACGGAGGAGCTGATACGATTTTGTGGTCACCATCCAAGAAGGGAAGATTTACTATACAGTCGTATTATAAGTCCCTTATGAAACATTCTGCAAGATCATTCCCATGGAAGGACATATGGAGGACCAAGGCCATTCTAAAAGCCTCTTTTTTTGTATGGACAGCTTCATTAGGGAAGATTCTCACCTTAGATAATCTACGAAAAGGCCAAATCATTATATTGGATTTGTGTTATATGTGTAAGGATAGTGGGGAGTCGGTGGATCATTTATTATTGCGTTTTGACGTAGCCATGAGTTTGTGGAATGATATATTTGCTAGAACAGGGCTCCATTGGGTGACGCCACGAAGGTTTGTGGATTTTTTGGCCAGCTGGCAAGGCATTTGAGGTATCACTCAAATTGCAACTATGTGGAAGATGATACCGATATGTCTATGGTGGTGCATATAGATGGAGAGGAATGGTCGAAGTTTTGAGAATCGTGAACGGACAATGGACGAGATTAGAACTTTATTTTTTCATACTCTACTCTATTGGTCAATTGTAATAGACTTTAATAGCATCAATGTACATGATTTCCTTGTATCTTTTGACATTCATGCATAAGTGTCGCTCTTGTATATGTCCCATGTACTTGACTTCGCCTATTTTAATAAAATTCTTATTTACTGATAAAAAAAATGGAGATATCGGAACATGAAAATAGCTGGACACTCTATGAACTACCTTTTTCGTTTATGGTTTCCGTTTGTTCTCAAGTTCTATAACCATTAATTTGAACTAAATTTTGTACATGCCATTTTTTTTTTCGAAGTTTTATAAGGAGGAATTAATTTATGCCTAAAGTTAGATTTATCAACCATGAACCAGGGTTGATAAAAAAAGACAACTAACCAGGGGGATTGAGCTGATTTCACCATGATGTGTGTATGTTGGTCCTGATTCCTTAGCACTTTACATTTGGTGGCAGGTCCATGCAGACGAGACTAAAAGCAGTCTACAATTTGCAAGCAGGGCTTTACGCGTTACAAACTGTGCTCGTGTGAATGAGGTTTTACCCTGATTTGGCTTGCATGTTTGACACGATCTCTTTCACATTCTTTTTTGCATCGAGTTCAGATTTCCTAAGATGTTTTGTGTTACTAAATTTGTTTGAACCAGTTATTCACGTGTTATATGTTGCATTCTAGTTGCTTTGGTGTCAACCTAGTTTGTTATTTCGAGGCAGATTTTAACAGATGCTGCTTTGTTAAAGCGTCAAAAGAAAGAAATTGAGGAACTCCGAGCCAAACTCCAGGTTTGTCTATTTGTATGGAATCGTTTAGGAAATGTTTCTGGTAGTATTAGCTTGTTTCCAATTTGCATCATCATCATCAATTTTATTATTGCTTCTGCTTTTATTTCAGGGTTCTCATTCAGAGCATTTAGAAGAGGAAATCCTCAATCTGCGGAATACACTGCTACAGGTTCGAAAATGTTCAGTTTATGATTTATAATATCCCGAAGAACCCGTCTGTCTAAATTAAAAGCTGTGATACTGGCCTGGCAGACTGAATTGGAGAGAGAGCGCATAGCTTTGGAATTGGAGGAAGAAAAGAAAGCACAAGCTGAATGGGAGAAGAGGGTGCAAGAGCAAGCTAAGAAAATTGAAAACTTGAGCACAATGGTCTTGTATTCAACGAGGGATGAGAATCGTGATCGTAGTAAAAAGGTTGTACCATGTCAATATTTGTACATTAGATATATGCTGTTGGCATGTAAATAAATTCCTCGTAGAAATGAATTCAACTTTCTACTCTCAGCTTATTTAGATCGGTTGTTTTCACTAGGCTATGGTTCATCTATCCATATGACAGAAATGAACTTCATGGGGTTTATATGATTAGGACAACACATGCTTCATGGAATTGAACTCACGAATACTGTTTGGTAAAAAGGGGTCTAATATCCTTTTTCCAGCATTAATTTGTTGCTTTCCTATGTTGACAATAATCTACGAATAAGCATCTCTAGCAAATTCTCAGCTGCAGTTTGTGCTATCTTTATACTATAAATATCACCCTGTTGACTCCCTCCCTTCTTCAATCTCTCTTTGGTTCTTGATAAACTTCTGCTGTTTCTTTAGCAGGATAAAAGACGGGATACGTGGTGCCCAGGAAATCTTTCCCGAGAGGTTCTTGAAGAGGTGATATTTTCTGTATATTACAATCGTGTCTGATTAGGTTACCTGATGTATCATTCATGATAAACTGCTTTTGTTTTGTGTTTATAGATCCATCAGTATATTTTTTTCTTCTTTTATCTTGTGAGTTCCTCGATTGGTTATAAGGTGATATTCTCAAGGTGGGTTGAGTGGATTGGAATCAAAGGATGGCGCTATTCTTTTTTTTTTGTTTATAGTTTTCATTACTATTGCTTTTTGCTGATGATCCACTTATAAGCGTGGGACTGTAGTTCTTTTTTCTTTTCTAGACAAGTTGGAATATGGTTCAATGTTTGATAAGTTACTTCTTTCTAGTCTATCACTTGACTTCTAGGGCTGGCATGTTGAGAGTCTTGGTTTTAGCATCCCACTTTTGATTGTAGTCACAAGTAAAGAAGGCGAAACACAGACCTTAACTTCTACAAATTTAAGTTTGTGCATGACTAACTTGGGTGATGCCGAGAAGGGTGATCGGTCTCTTAGCTTCTTGGAGAGGTCTTTTGGGTAACTTTCATATCGCAACAATATGGAAGATGGTCCCAATCCTATGGTGGTGCCTTTGGAGGGAAAGGAATGACAAGCTTTGAAGATTGAGAGCAATCATTGGAAGAGCTTAGGAAATTGTTTTTCAATACTTTACTTCATTGGTTGATTGCAATTAATTTCAATGGAATGAGTTTTCATGAATTTATTGTATTGCTGAACTAGCATGCTAATGCGACGCTCTTGCATATGTCCCATATGTTTGGGGTTTTGCCTATTCTGATGATTAATAAATATTTGTTTACCAATAAAAAAAAGTTTGTGCGTGATGTTATTCCATGTTACATGGACTTGGGTACTTACTAGAAAAAGAAAAAGTTTCTTGGAGTTGGTATGGATGTCGGATGTGGGTTCTTATCCACTTTGATTAATTGCAACCTTTAGCATCTGCCAGCTATACTTTTACCCATGTCATGTTCGGTTGACATTAGCATAACAAGGTGGGGGGTTTGGGTAAATAGATGTGAATTATCTTTCATAGCTCAGGTTGCATTTAAAAAAAAAGTATACAAATTGCTCTGGAAATATTTTTTATTAATGTTTTCTTCACCACATCTGTGATACCCCCTTCTAGTGATAAGGGTAGGTGAATGAAATCCCACATTGTTTGGGAATGAGAAGTTCTTGCTCTTTATAATAATTCCGATGGAGCTCCAATTGTACCATTGACTAGTCCTTTTGGAGTATAGGCCATGTGGCTTGGGCATTCCATTGAGGCATTAAAAAAAGGTATCAGAGCTTATCCCAACAAAAAAATGTGAGACTTGAGTCGTACCACTTACGACAGACAGGCCCGGCGAGGATGTCGGGAGTTTAAGGGCGGGAGGTTGTGATACCCCATTCTAGTGATAAGGGTAGGTGGTGTATGTGATGCCACATTGCTTGGGAAAGAGAAGTTCCTGTTCTTTATAATGGTTCTGATGAGCCTCTAATTGTATCATTGACTAGTTGTTTTGGAGTAAAGGTCATGTGACTTAGGCCTTCCATTGGAGCGTCACAACATCTGTACTACATGAACTCTAGCTTTTAGAAAAATAAAACTATAGCTTTCACGTCAGTTACTTCAGTACGTAAAAAAATGGAAGCTAATACTTTTCTATTGCAATTTAGGCATCTTATACTATCCAATCGAAGGCTTCTGGTGTAAAACCTAGGAGAGAATTGCGTAATATTGGACCGCTTCTTCCTTTTGAAGAATTGGAGAATGAATTTGAAGCTTCTTTGGATGATTCACGCAAACAAGATGATGAAGATAAAAGAAATGCATTAGAAGGTTGCTCTCTTCCTGGACCATGTGCTCTATTACATGTAACAAATAGGAGAAAAGCACCACTCAGGAAGAAAAGCTTACCCATGGTTTGTGACATACCTTTTCATCTCCGTTTTCTTGCACTTGATTGGAAACCTAATATATGCACTTTTGGCAGGAGGGCAATGAATTAATAGAAATGCAAGCAGAATATGAAGATTTGCTTTTGAAATTCGAAACTCAGGTGATCATTTATGTTTAATTTCTTTTTCTATTATTTAATAATAGTCTAACGTAACATATCATAACACCCCTTGTGCTTTAAGCCGCTTGTATCGATACTCCTCAATATTAAATTTTATGAATTATGCCTCCTTTGATACCTTATTTTTGTAATCTAGCACTTCTATCTGATATATAGGAGAATGTTTCTCCTAGTGCAATTGTGCCTTCTCTCTCTCTCTCCCCTTCATAGCTCTTGGAGATCCAACTAAATGACCACAGTCACCATTGTTGCTTGGATTTCCAACACCCAAGGGGCTCTAGAACCCTTGCCACAATGCTTGAAGTCAATCACATTGCTCTCAGACCATACATGATAGCCCGGTTTTGTGTTGCAAGCCCTCAATTTTCTATTTATCATCATTATTGTTGGAGTTGGACTCTATCTTGATGCAATAATTGTTCACGAATTTGATTTTGTTGCTTTTAAGAAGGCAATGACTCATCCTAGGATGCGTTGATGCACTTGATTTGCAAGAGCAAGGGGAAGAGTCCTCAGGATTTGGGTAGGATGAGTATGATAGGTTCTCCATTTACTGGGTATGATGAAGTTGGGTAGGATTGAAGGGGATTTGGGTTTTATGTGGAAATTGAGGCTAGGGTTTGAGGGCATTGGAGTGTTGAAGCCATTTGGGGACAGTTTGGTTCTTGAGGAAAACAGCATGGTCTAAATTTTTTTCATGCCCTTTAATTTATATAAATTACCTTTAAAATCGTTCTGGATTTTTATTGGGATTATGCTGAATAGCTTTTATTCCAGTATTTTTAATGTTTTGAGCACCATTGATGTTGGTTTGTACAGTGTACATAGTGATTCTGTAGGATTTGCTGCTGGTCAGTTTGTGCAGTGGTATTGGGCAGCAGTGTTTAGCGACATTGGTCTTGGGGTTATTATTGGGTTGTTTAGTGACTTGAGATGATTGTGAACCAGTGGATTTGGACAGTGTTTAGCGGAATATCATTTTGATTCGCTTTGCTGCTTGTGTGGGATTCGAGGACCGATTATTGCTGGATGAGCGCAGCCTTGAATTAAAGGATTGCCATGGAAGTAAAAGAAACTATATTTGGGCAAGGGAAATGTGGGTTTGGGTGTGGGGTGGGCATTTTTGGAAGTAAAGGATTGTTCTAAGTTAGACAAAAGTGGGACGGAAGTGTTTGATTAAAAAGGTCGGATGCTACAAAGGGTATGATTGGAAAATCGAAGTGCGAGGTATATCATTAAAAGTGTCAAAAGCACTGGGGATATTGGACCGTCTTGTTAATTTACCATTTGTTAAAAGAAAAAGCTTAAACTAATGTCAAATGGAGAATTTTAATTATTTAACTAGCATTCAATTACATTTTACCCTATAATATTCTAAAAAGTAAAAAAGGAAAACTAATTGCAACCCATACATACATACATACAAGACTTTGGTGCTTTTTTTTTTTTTTTCGTCAAGACATTTACATCATATACTTTTTTCTGGTATTTCTTTTGGGTGTAGAGAACTGTGAACGAGATTCAAATTGATTGCCTAATTAGGAAGCTTGGTGAGGCTGATTTGCTTTGGGGTGAGAATTCTAACAACTATTCCATGCATCATGTCAATCAATGTACCGTTAATGGGGACAAAAATGTTAGTTTAAGGGAGTCGGAAGCTATTCTTGTGATCAAGCGGCTTCAAGAGCAGGTTTGTTTAATTTTTTTTTTCCGATATATTATATTCAAGTAGGATTTAATTTTAATTTTCCAAATTGCCTGTTTCACAGATTAAGATGTTGGAAATGGAGAAGTCTTCAAGCCAGCATAATCTTGATAGTATTGTTGAGCTGGCAACAGAGCAGCACATATGTGCCAGGGAGAAGTTTAAAGAGGTAGTCATTGTCTAAATCATGCATGTTCTTGGCGTGGGATATGAACCTGTGATATTTGTTTTAATTGTCTTTGACTGAAATCATCTAGGCAATTGGGAAACTGAATCCATTGCCTCGATAAGCTGTACTTGATAACAAAGAATTTTTACTCCATTATAAATTTTAAACAAGCATTTAGCCAATATGAGTACGGTTTTTGTCCTATTGCATCGCTGTCTATTATGTTAGCCATTTTTAGAGTTAAATCTGGATAAGTAATCTCTTGTGGTTGTGTGTGCCTATGCCCTACGGCGCACTCCAAATTTATTTTGGAAGATCCATGAGAATCTGATCCGTTTGACTTGATTTTTTCAAGCTTTTGATTTTTCTGACCTATGCCAAATAAGATTTTTAATTGGTAGATACTGTTTAATTTCCTTAGCTCTATGAGGAGCTTCAGTTTGAACGGGAGGAGGCCAGGATGGCCCGTGAGCAACTGAATTCCAATATATCTGAGAGCACTGGCGTATGTATCTTCTGCTTCTCAGTACCCTTTTTCAGATTTTTGGGCAAATTTCATAACTGCAATTTGTATTAGTCATATACAAATCGTCTCTTGCCCATGGCTATGCAACTGATCTTTAGGACCTTCATTTAGGATGGGAATTCCGATTTTTCTGCCAAGCTTTCACTGGAAATCCAAGAATTATTGTTGGAAGTTCAAAACTTGAAAGAAGTCGATAAGAGTGTCTTGTCTCTTGTGGAGGAGGACTCTAAAAGTTTTTCTGCCCTATTTGATGCGTTCCTTGTGAGTTCTCTTGAATCTCTTGTGATGACTATTTCCCTGTTCAACTAATATGGCATAATCACTATTTTCAATTGTTTTATTACTGTCATCTGATAAAAAAAATTGTTTCATAACTGTTACATTCAATTTTCTTGCAGGATTTCAGGAATCAGATCAACCAGAGTTCTGTGCAACAAAATGCAATAATCAGCAGCCACGAGAAGTTAACTTGTCACATGAGAAAGAGAGTTTCTGAACTTGAGGATGAGAAGGTGCGGTCATTTTTATGTTTTGGCATGTGAGATTGTGATACTACTGACATTATCCTGAAGATTTTTGCTATGGTAATATTTGTGTTTCAGCTTCTTTTGTACAATCAAACTGTTGATATCCAGAAACAGCTGAAAAATCAAGGACTAGATGCTCAAAATACTGAATTATCCTTAAAAGTAAGCTTTTATTGGCTTCTTATGGATTATTTCAATGTGCATTCTCCTGAAAGTGACTTCTCTTGCAGGAACTTTTGGAACAGCAGGATTTGGAAAAGGAACACTTTCTTTTTCAAATTCAAGCTCTTGAAAAAGAACTATCGAGTTTATCATCTATTTCCTTGGCCAAAGATAAGGAAAATTTGAGAAAAGATCTCGAGAAAACAAAAGCAAAGCTGAAAGAGACTGAGTTCAAGCTTAAAAATGCCGTCCAGGAGAAAACCAAACTAGAAGTCTCACTCTCTCTGTCTTGATTTCTTTATCTAGCAATCAAACTTCTAATTTAGATAATCATCTTTCACTGACTTGGATGCACAATGTAGGGTGAGAAAGCATCTGCTGAACGAGAGATAAAACGATTGCTTGGTCAGAACTCTCTTCTTGAACGTGATATTAGCAAACGTGACTCAGTTGCGGGTAGAAGGCGTGATTCAGTTATTGATCCTAAAAGGGCCAAGGGTTCGAGTGTTTTTTTTGAACAAACAATGCAGGTGATGAAAGTGGGACTTACTATCCGTTTCTTATATTATCTCGCATTGAGCATGTAAAATATAGGTGTATTGAACTTTGAGTGTTAGTAGAAGAATGATTATCTAACATAGTTGTGTTTTAGTTCTTTCAAGAATGCATGGGTTTTTCATGTGTTTCAACTTCTGATCTTCTACTGTCTTAAGTAACCCTACCATGCACTACTTTGTTGGGCGATAGACTCTTATATGACTTTAGGTAACTTGGTAGCCACTTAGATGGATCTACCGACATTCTCAAAACTTTCCATTATTTCAAATGTCTCCATGATTTCTAATTCAAACTCCGCGTTTTTCCTGTATACAACCTGTGGGTACTTGGGATATGCTTATTGTTATTCTCAATAAAGTCCATATTTACTTATATTATTATATATATATAAAATAGAAGAATTGGTGATGAACAATCTACAGCTCTCCAATGGCTATCTTCAATAGGCAGTGGAGTTTGCACTCGCGGTTTTGGATTGGAACGTGGGTTGCTTTACCTCTTTCTATACTTGGTTGTGTGCTTTTAGCTGAGACAAGGTGGTGGAGACAAGTGTTGGATCATAACCAAGCATGGAGTTTAAGGTTAAGTGATTCTATAATGCATTACTCTCCCACGGCAACATTTCCTTTACATGGAAGACTATTTGGAGGAGTAAGGCTCCTTCAAAAGTGGGTTTTTTTTGTTAGGAAGATTGCATTGGGAAGATTCTTACCCTGGATAATTGGAGGAGACGCGTTATTGTGCTAGAATGGTCCTTTGAAAGTGAGATATCGATACTTTCAGGACCAAGTAGTATTTTCCCAGTAAGTTGGTCCCAGCCAGGCAGCCATAGGGAGATCCACAAGATTTTGCTAACGACTCAGATTAGAGAACCGCATAGCATGCTGATAACTTGCTGTGCCTGACCTTTCTCCAAGCCACTAACTTTGAATTCTCCCACAATGCACCAAGGCAAGTTCCACTAGCTAATTAATCAGCCAACTTGTCCCACAGAAACCTTCTATCATAGCATAATTATGACCATGGACACCTGCCAAGGTCCATAGACCGCTCTCAAATTTTTGAATGAATAAGTCACCATAAATTCTTCTACATAGCTTTCATTCTTTTCCATCACCCTTCTACCCCCCACGAGTAAAATCCCCTCAGAAACTCCAGTAAATCTAAACAACGCTCAATATATTGACATCCCCACAAGCTACAAACATCATTGCTGGTCATATACTCCAACTTTGTCTCTTAAAGACAAATAATATCAACCTTCCACTTTTTAAGCAACTTCTGCACCAAGGCGTATTTCATCCACATTCAACCCCTTAATATTCCACAAGAGTAATTTGAAGTCCATTTCTGATAGTAAGCTAATTATTTTCTCTTTCTTTTCTGGTGTTCAGGAAGGAAACAAAAAACTAGAAGTTCTTGCATTTGAATATGAGACAGCTATTGCTTCATTGGAAGAAGAGTTGGCCACTGCATACAGGGAAAAAGAAGAGGCTATATTGAGAAATGAGTGTATGGCTTCAGAATTAGAAGCCCTGTCCGAGCAGGTGAAAATATCAAGCAAGGATCTGAATGTGTCGAAGGAAGAGGTTTCAGCTCTTGTAAGCTCTGCATATCTCCTTACATCTCCCTTGTTTTTATGATTTTTTTTTTAATGTCAATTGTGAAATTGTTAAAATTCTTCCCCCCTCCCTCTCTCCCTCTCTCTCTCTCTCTCTCTATATATATATAAAATAAAATAAAATAAAATTTGGCATCTGATTCTTCTCTCTCCAGAGACAATATGTGGAAGATTATAAATCCAACCAGCAGAAGATGGAAAGCTCTATTAGAAAGTTGGTAGAAGAAAAGGAAGAGCTGGCAATGGTATTTTAAGTTTGGGTTAAGAGTTTACCTTGTATATGCTAGTAATATTTTTTATTTTGTTGGTGTGAAGTTGGTCATTAGAGTGTATCTGGTGTTTGTAGCAACTATCTGATTCCCTTTTGGAAATGGAGGAGGAAAGGGCAATATGGTCCACTAAAGAGAGAGTTTCCGTCAAAGCCATAGAAGAGCAAGGAAAGCTATATGATGTGGAGATTATGAAGTTATCAAGAGGAATGACAGAGGTACGATCCCTACCTGTTAACTGATCTTTAAGAGTTTACATGAATTTCTGGGAAAGATTTACATTGTTTTTGGTGTTGG
The DNA here is from genome assembly GCA_011037825.1 of Carya cathayensis. NCBI lineage: Eukaryota > Viridiplantae > Streptophyta > Magnoliopsida > Fagales > Juglandaceae > Carya > Carya cathayensis. The sequence continues at coordinate 86,169 of QGSO01000187.1, forward strand.
TTATTATTTATTGTTGTTAAGCCATGAGTTCATGGTTCTATAGAAGCCTTAAAAATTTCCTGGAGTGCATTGTCTCCACCACAAGTCTTCCTTTGCAACTTTCATCTGGTTTTTTATGCATCGGGTTAAACATCATCCCTTCAAAACATTTGCCGTCTTGTTTTTTCTCAGCGTACACCTATACTTTTGAGTGGTCAATAGAGGTGTAATTGTCAATGGACAGCTTTGCTATCCATATTCCTTTACATATTTCTTTGATAATGTGACTCTTCTTTTTGCAATAAGACCAGTATTTCTTAGGACAATTGGTAGCAATATGCCCATATTCCTTGCAGCAGAAACACTGTAAGTTTTTAGAATTCATAGGTGGTCCTCGTCCTTGGGCAGCATAAGCCGCAATTGTTGTCCCTGAACTACCATGAGATTGCTCCAGCATTGCTTGAGTACTAAGACGTTGTTCTTCACGAAGTAACTCACCTAAACAAATATCAAGAGAGGGAACAGGAGATCTGTTTAGTAGAGAGGAGCGAAAATATTCATATTCTGGGCGTAGTTTCATAAGAAACTGATCACGCTGGCTAGTCTCGTGAAGATTCTAAATAGTCAAAAGAGTGGCAATAGGAACATCCGCTATAACCAAATTAGTATATTCATGCCAAAGAGTTAGAAATGCCGAGTAGTAGTATTTGATGGAAAGACTACTGAAAATATTCATATTCTGGGCGTAGTTTCATAAGAAACTGATCACGCCGGCTAGTCTAGTGAAGATTCTAAATAGTCAAAAGAGTGGCAACAGGAACATCCGCTATAACCAAATTAGTATATTCATGCCAAAGAGTTAGAAATGCCGAGTAGTAGTATTTGATGGAAAGACTACCATGCTGAAACATGGCAATCACATGTTCTAATTGAAAGCGAGGAGCATCAGGATCTTGATGATAAACCTTCTTCAAGTAAGTCCACATGGATTGAGCAGAGCGATTGGGCTGCAAGTTGGTGACAATATGGGGCTTCACTGAACTAAGAAGCCAAGACATGATTCGTGCATCAAGCACAGCCCATTAAGGAAAAGACCCAAAATCTTAAGATTTGTCAAAAGTGGATGGTTGTGCGACATTTGTACCCCATCAATATGACCCCAAAGGTCTTTTCCTTTGAGGAAAAGTTCAAATTGAAATGCCCAAGTAGAGTAATTTGTGCCCGTAAACTTAACACACACAAGTGCGGAATCCATAACAAATAAATATAACCTGAGACAAAAGAATGGACCGAAATATTACTGTTCATGCGAGAGGGACAAACTTCACCGAACAAGAAGAAGCCCACAGTTCTGATATGTGGTCGACAACCAGAGATGGACAGACTGCCACCTACGCTCAGAAACAGTCAAAAAGAACACCAAGGCCTCAAACAGAGGCTGCTGAAAAACACCAAGACTTGGAAAAGGACATGTCGAAGAATTGAGAAGGGCCGAAAATGGTTAGACCTGAGCCAGAAGATGCTGACAAACACCAACCCAGAAACAGAAGGTGACGACAACACCAATCCAGAAACAAAAGGCCGAGAACAAAGAACCTTGGACGTCAGGTTATCAAACAATAGCACAGAACACGTCGAAGACACGAGAAATACTGAAAATGTGAAAAAAAAATTCGAGCGCGAGAAGAACCTTAGCAGTCGGCTCTTGATACCATGTCAAAGTGTATGAATTGGCCGAATTTTTTGGCCTTGAGATTTCTGTTTATTATATAAACTGTACAAAGAATTCTATACATGGAAAGAAATAAGTATATGCTTATTCTATCCCTATACAATCTGTCAAATATTATGCTAATTGTACAGAAGAGTAAATCAAGGAATAAGGTGGCTGAAATAAGGAAAAAAATATGGGAAGGAATATGGACAGCAAATGATAGTAATATCCCTAGTTTAGGTGAGGTTTGGATAGTGAGATGAGATGAGATGGTTTTAGATGAAAGTTGAATAAAAGATTGTTAAAATATTATTTTTTAATATTATTATTGTTTTGGGATTTGAAAATTTTGAATTATTTATTATATTTTGTGTGGAAATTTGAGAAAGTTGTTATGATGAGATGAGATGAGTTGAAACTATCTTTGTATCCAAACCTAGCCGTATGAGTAGGTGGTGCATGAGATTCTAAATTTTTTGAGGAGAAGTTCTTGCCCTATATAATAATTCCAAGGGGCTCCAATTGTAACATTGACTAGTTCTTAAGTATAGGCCCAAATGTGGCTTAGGCTTTTCTTGGGTTTGTCGCAAGAGGTAACCAACATAATCCTTTACTCGAATACAAATGAGACATGCACAAGTATTTGGTGGGAGAATTTAAAATTGTCTTATTGCCATGAAATTGGTGGCCTCTCAATTTTTCTGGGAACACAAGGCGATGAGGATATTTTGTTCCATGTTTGCCTCTTATCCTTTTCAAGGCATCCACAAAATTGGACTGCTAAACATGTTTGGAAATGATTTCTTTCAAGTGTATCTCTCATTTTTGCATCCTTGGAATACATGTGAACAATGAGATAATCTAAAACAATGCTTCTTTGTACAAGTAGTACAATGAAATGTTCATAGGGGAAAAAGAAATCTAAAAACACAAATGTCCAAGCATAATATTAAGCATTCTTATTGTTTGTTGAACTTGACTCACTGTACATAATCCTAGTATAGACATGCTTTAAATTGCTTCTTTTATTTTTTTTATATTATATCTGAATGCATTTTTCCTTTCTTCCCTCTTGGTATATTATGAAAGGTATCTTCACCATGCCTTTAGATAAATCCTAAGTGATTGTAACTATTCCTTTTAATTTCTCACAGAATATGATTTACATACATGTTAGAATTGCAAAATTGTGCTTTGCTCTTGTTCACGCACAATGTTTGGATTGCATAAATTGTTGTGTTCTCATTCGCATGGATGTATCTACTGATATTTGATTATGTATACTTTAATATATAAGGTGAGGAATGAACTGGAATCCTGTCAAGAAGAATGTAGGGTTCTCAGGGAAAGATTAACTTCTTCTGAGAAGAATGCTGTACGGGAGAAGCAATGCAGGTTAGTTTCTGTTCCTCAAACCCCACCCCCCCCCCCACCACACACACACACACACAAACACACAACAAAAAAAAAGCTTCCTTAAGCCATCTTCTTGTTCTTGCTAATTATGTGTTTTTAGTTAAATCCATTCTGAATACTGGTTGTACTGTAGTTTCCTTTAGAATAAAAATAATTTGGCTATCTGAGGAATATAATAATGATATATATGGAATATGAGACAAGTAGTGAGGAGTAACCCTCCCCTGCACCTTTACTCAATCAAAATCTTTCCCATCTGGCTCAAACCTGCGTGTAGAGTAGGACAAATGACATGTAGATAGTGGCCCAATTTTTTTATTTTTTATTTTAAATATCTGTAGAACCTTCTTAGCTCCACACATGGAAGTTAATCTACATTACATTGAGAAAACCTTTATGCAATGCTCAAGGTTCTTTAATTCTTTAAACAACTAAATTAAGAATAAGAATGCTGAAGTTACTTATAAAAAAAAAAGAATAAGAATGCTGAAGTATTTTTCTCTTCAGATTGAGGTCACTTTAAGCCAGAACTGGATTGTTTGCAATATATAATATTTCTTATTTAAGCCTCTACCACAATTTATCACATTGCAAGTAATGGACTGGGTTTGGGAAGCCTTCGTAAAATTTAGTTGCTCCCATGAATTGAATGATTTAAATGGGTCCTTGCTTCCTTTGTTGTTCACACAGTAACGTCCCATTATTTGTTATAAGGTTTGAAAATAGGTAGGTTCATGTGTTGAGAACATCCCTTTTAAACCAGATGCTAGGTAAAGTATCATACCCTCCCTACCCCAAGCACAGTGAAGCAGGCTAATGGTACATACGTTTACCAATAATATCTGTAGTCCTTTTTCTGCAATCTCCCTGAACACATTGTTGAGGAGTTTAGGAAACTCTTCTAAGCAAGACAATAGGTCCTTAAAAGTTTTTGTTCTTTCATGTTTATGTTGCAGCACTTTGCCGTAATTGTTTCTTGTGCTGCTCTACTTCTGGTCAATTTTTTTTTGACGTCAGTGCTGTAATTGTCTCAATAAAGCAACCCATTATGTTTCTGTTTGAAATTGTTGCAGCATGGAGAAGTCTTTGGAGATTGATGAGTTGAAATTTGACAAAAAAGTGAATAATGTTGAGAGGGAACAATCTCAAGAAGTCAGTTCTTTTGCTATAGCTTCTGGTTCATCTTTGTGGTTGTAGCACTGCTTAACTATAACTAGCTGGTATTCATAGCTAACTTTGCGTTTTTTCCTCCAGATGTTGAAGTCAAATTCAGAGATGCTCTCTTTAGAGCATAATGCTTACGGGGATGTGCAAATGCTTAAGAGGGAGCTTAGCTTTCTCTACAAAGAACGAGAAGATTTGTTGATCCAAATTAGAGAGTTAGATACAAGATCGGAACTTTCTAATGACCTCCAGGTTTCATCCAAAAAAATTATGTGCTGAAGAAAATTATTTTTAAAAGAATAGAAAACATCCCATGCAACTTGAGAAAATGCGAATATACATATTTTTTTGAATGATGCAAGTGCTTTCCTTGGCAGAATCTTAGAGACCAACTTCTTCTTATGACGAAGGAAAGGGATAAACTGATGTCTGAGATTGAGGAGCAGCGCAGAGAGGTCATTGAAATGGAATTTCGCAAGAAGCATTGCAATGACACGGTAACTTCAAAAATTTTCTTCTTATTTATTGTCCAAAATGTCTGAGAATGCTTGTATGATGGGTGCATTGCCAGTTATCTGAGGCAAAAGCCCAAGTGGAGGAACTGAATACGAGAATTTCCAGCATGGAAGTTAAGATTCACAAGGTAAGTTTCTTCTTGCTTGAAATTATCGGGCTGCTCGCATTTTATCAGAATCATAAATAAAGCCATAAACTACTGCATTAGTACCAACAAAGTAGGGTTCCGGGAAGGCTGGCCTAGATAAGATTTTATCATCACCATTTTTGCATGCACTGGCCACTTTAGAAAATTGAGCTTGTACACCTACACTAACGACCTTAGACAGACATACTGTTGCACTGAACATTGGCCTGTTGCTTTTTATTAGAACTAAAGATGGAGTTCGTAAAATATGGTGTAATTAAACTTTATCTCCTTGTGGTCTGTGATGCACTACCTGCATGTGGTAAGATTAAACGGAAAAAACAACATATGAGGTGCAATATGACCTCATAGTCAGACAACAGATTGATGACTACTTCCATGCCATCCCACACTTTACCCCCGACAGCCTTATGTTTGCTTGAGATTATTTAGTGAAATTTTCATGTGTAAACCATGAATGTGAAGCTGTACCAAATCCTCTTTCTCTCTTTTTTATAAAGGGATTTCTGTTTGGACCAACTAGGAGTGTTTCATGGACATTATGAATGTGACACATGGTTACCTCTCTGATAGCGGTACTGACCGCATGATTTTCTGCATCTTGCCATGATGGGATACAGGGACTACCTTAGACGTGCAAATAGATATAGTCATTTGGGAATTTATACAGTCCATTAGTTTTATCCTATTTTCCATTTAGTTTTTTCTGCACCTTCAGACAAACTGTCCTTGAAAGAGAAACATGAGCATGCACTTTCTTATAAAGGATTTACTTAACAGGATGAAGTTGACAATGGCAAGGAGAAGGCAAAGCTTAGAATGAGACTCAGAGGGACACAAGCAAAGTTAGATGCCTTCCGTAGTAGATACAGGGAAGCAATGGAGGAGTCGGATCTCATGAACAAGAGGTATGAGGAAGCAGCAGGAAAACTTAAGGACCGGTTGGCTTCAAAAGGAATCGAGGTCCTCAACCTCAAGAAGCAGCTTGCTGCTGCCATGGGGCAAGGAATGGAAATTAGATGAACTCCACGATTCCAAAATTATTTATGCAAGAACGGTGGGGGAGATCAAGAGCCAGGAAGTATCTATTGTTCATTTGTTAACGTATTTTTTTGGTTGTAAAATAGATAAATTGCCTTGGAAAAGAATGCAATATGTAATGTCTTAATTATTAGGCTATATACCATTACAGGGAAGACGTAAACTAAACCGTTGTGCTTTACACTGTAGAAGGCACCAACCGTCAATCCTTGATAGCCTTTGGCTTTATGTATGTAATTTCTTGTCTAGTTTATTGGTACAGAAAAAGGCACCAGTGTTCCCTTAGCAACAAAGCAGAAGAGTGCAAGGTACCCACGATAAGATTTTTGTTGCCTAATAAGCTTAATGATTATTATAATCTTCAATGGATTGGCTATCCACTTAATATATGTTATTTTCATCTGAGGATCGTGCAAAGAGAATTATTTACAGCCTTTCAACTGGACAACATTAATTTACACGATCATTCCCAAATTCAATAGCGTGGTATCATAGCCGCGCAAGAGGTTACACTGAAGGAGTATAATCATAAATTTCAAAATTTCTCCACGCCAACGTCAAACCTTACAATAAATGATAGATACTGTATAGTTCCTAAATCAAAATGCCAGTTTCTCAAAGCAATGCCCCCTATGGCTTACATGTACTCATTGAAAATCAACCAACTGAGCGCTATTATTTTTGTTGTTGTTGTTGATATTTTCATATTGTTAAAAATGAAGGGGTTCACAAGATATTATACTTTGTCTCCAGAGCAGTTGTAATCATCGCAATACAGTAGGCAGCACTCAGAGGGAAACCAGAAACTGCAAAATAGAGATGGTTTATTAGAAACAGAAAAATATTTGGAGAGAATTCTTATTTTGGATAACTCATTATAAAAGAAACATTATTGTAATGAATTGATTTACAGGTGTAAGTTTAACTTGCAAAAAAAATATCTTTAGAAGAAAAGCATTCAGTGCACAAATTACAATAATAACAAAGAAATATAAACCTCAAAGCTGAAGGCATAAATTCTCAAGTATGTTTTTAAAAGAATGGTGATAACGAAACACTTTCAGCTAGGTACCTAGAGGGTACAATTGGGGACAAAAATTATAATAACTCAAATGAGCCACATCTAATTTTCTTACTCACCCAGTAATGCCTTTGTGCACAATTAATTTCTCCCAAATTCTGCTGTATGTGTTATAGCATTCAGTAGGAAGTTTAAAACAGTTAAAATTCTTCCAAGTTCTGCTATGTTTATTATAGGCACATCACACGGTTAAAATTTTGTCTTGAACTGGAATCCTGATGGTTGCATGGGTCCCAATTCCCAAGGATGAAATCTTCTGTTTAAGGGCAATGAGCTGCATTTCTATCCCTAGGCTACACTATTGACATGCTTAATAGGGAGTGGGTTTTCTTAAAGCAATATGAATACTGAGACCTAAAAGAAAACAATAAATTCATTTACCAAAAGTGATGCTGAAGAACATGGAGAAAGGACATTAGCAATCACAATTTTTTTTTTTTTTTTTCCTGATGGGGGAGAAAGGACACTAGTAATCATATAAAAAGTAATGTGGCTGAAATTTATACAAAAACGTGATGATGGACAAAGAAAGCAATGCAGGACATGCTTACTTGATATAAAATCATCTGCATACTCCTTCTCAATTTTCCCATGGGCCATTGCACCAACCTGGAAACCCAGAGTATTAGAGAGACAATTTTTTCAGGTCGGATATGCGTGCCTTTCTTAGTGTGAAGTTACAGTTATTAAAAGCTTACCACAAAAACAATGTCAGCATCACAAACAGCAGAAGCCACATATTGGTTTATATTAACCAATTTATCTGAACTATGTGATAGTCCTGTATTGAAGAAAAACATAAACATCGTTTCTAGTAATGGAGCAGATGGCACAGAAAAACTCATACAACATTCATTATCTTACCTATTTTGCGAGAGTTGAGGGGTAGATACTGGGTGACAGGGTTCTTGATCACACGCAGAAGTTTCTCACGCTTACCAACAGCAGAAATACTTAGCTTTTGTAGCAGCTGCACTGCAAGGTAGCTGAAAATAGTAAACAAAACGCATACACACTCCCAAGTTTATAGGCCCAGGTAAGGTAAAACTGACTGAACTTACACATGATACCAGCGAACCGCTTAAATGTCCTTGGAATACGAACATAGGGTTTAACTTCAATAAGGACACCTTTCTCAGTTCTCACATAAACAGCTCGCAACCTTCCACTCTTATTAATCCGGCTATCCAAAATCATTAGCAGAGCCTGAAAACAACAATGCTTAGGATCATTTATGCTTAGCCGAACTAGAAGGAAAAACAAAAACAAAATAACATGAAATAAAGCTAATGGACTTGATGATAATACAGGTCATCTCAATTTTGAAACAATTACCTTATCTGAAGGATAATTTTTGGGACTATATGCACAAATTGCACGGCAATAAATAGATACCCGGGAACTTCATAGAATATATGGCAATGATTGAAGAATAATGTCAATCAATGAAATGCAAAGTCCACTAACCTGATGAACAATGTCAGGCCTGTAATCAGCAGGATTTCTGTTATTTTTTCGTAAGAAATTCGCATGGTCGTCTGAGTTCAAAAGCTGATAACTCTGTAAACATAAAACTAGTTACAAAAACAGAAAAACTTGACAAAATCAATGAAATTCGGAAAACAAAAAAATCGCAATAAGCCCTGAGAACCTAGAACCCCACAATACTACTTCAAGTAACCCAAATCGAAACTTTAATCGTTTCGGGAACAAGAAAACTTTGGAAGAAGACCAAATAAAGTTCCCGAAGCATTCTGTTAAACCAGTATGCCTCAGAGCCTAAAACCCCATCATACAGTTCCTCCACAACAACCAAAATCAAATTTCCATATTTTACTACGTACAAGCCAAATTCCAACTAGAATATAGTTTATTGACCTTCCCAACTTTTGCAACTTCCAAAGAAGCCTTTTCAAGAATGAAGATGACACCGGCTTTGTCGGCATTTTGGTGGCTTGGGGCAATCGGAATACCCTGAAGTTCATTTACTACCTCCTTTTCTTTTCCTTCTTCTGCTTCTTCCTCACTATTACTTGTTTTCTCTATCGCATCTCTCTTTGCATCTTGCACAGGCTGTTCTGCTACTTGTTCTTCTCCTTCTTCTTCTCTGTCATATACCTCTTCCCTCTTCTTCCGCTTCTTCCCCTTCACCGCATAGGGCCGTACCATCCTTTCTTCTACTGCTTCCTACAAACTTCCGAGCCCGGAGCCAGTAAGAGGGGACAGGATGGGAATAGACTCTGGAGAAGAAAGAAAATTATTAGGGCAACCTTTTGAAGTTTTAATGGGCTCCCGAGTAAAGCTGACCCAAGCCCAATAGATAACGTGTTTTTTCAATTTTGCCCCCTCCGAGAGTCCGAAGTTCTCTCTCCCTGAAAGGCTAAAAGTAAAAAAGTAAAAATGTTAGGGTAGAGTAGAGCGAAATATGGATAACTTTTAGGATCCGTTTAGAAATATTTCTGGTTTTTTAGATAAAATATAAATTTTCCTGCCTGGCTACTTCCATAATTTTATATATTCTTTATCCTCCTCCGCAATTTTCTGATACCGTCTCTAAAACCCTCCTCTTCTTCGCTACCGTCTTGTCTCCCTCTTAAACCTCTATCTCTATACCTCTGACGTCTCGGTTTTTCGCTTTGGGAGACCAACCACTCTCTTTTCTTTGGCAAAGCAAGCAAAGATAATGGCTTACCAAGGAGGCAGCCTCAAGTCGACCTCCATTAATGGGGTGAAGACGTACACTGTGGCATCTCAGAACCGCTCTCTCGCCTCTTGGCTTGACCCTAAGAAGCAGCGAGCTCTTCGCAAGGACAAAAGTGACCCCTCTACCCCTTCCCTTTCCATTACTTCCCAATTTATTTATCTTCTTTTCCGCTTTAATTCTCACTTTGCTTTATATTCTTGGTCATGATTTATTTTTGTTTGTATGTTTGGATAGTTTAGATTAAAGGAGTGTGAATTAGAAGATTCGCTTAAATCCTGAACGCCGTATTCGATTTGAGAAATCTAGACTCATGCGTTCGTGGTTTTTGAGTGTTGCTAGTAATTTGCGTTTTCTTTGTTTCTTATTTAAATAAAAGTCCCATGGTAAAAATGTATGCTTGCTCGAGTTTTTAACGGGGTTAATTTTTATGATTTTCTTGTATCCTTTTCTAGCTCCTAACTTGTAACTATGCGTTCTCTCTTATATACTACTTGGGCTATTCCTTGTTACTGGATTCAATAAAATATATTTTGCCTATAAAAAAAATTTATGCTTGAAAGGAATATTCCTGAAACCAGTTGGGCGTTGAAAATTTCAAAAATAAATGGATTGAATGACAGGTCTATAGCTGTAAATTATATAGGACTATGATATTTGAAATTGGCCAATATATGGCTTCATAGGACAACATAGGTTCGATTATGTTAATTTCATTAATCTTCATATTTTCTTATTACCCTGTATTTCTTTTTGGGCACCGGTTGTCCAGAAATAGCGTCCTGAATAATCCTGAGGGTATACAGGCTCAAGTCCGATGGTCCCTAGAGATTATTTGCACCCAAGGGGATTTGAACCTTAAACCTGGGGGAAGCATATCCTCAAGCCCAAGGCCTTTACCACTTGAGCCAATGCCTAGGGTTTTATTACCCTGTATCATAGATCATGCAAAGATATTATGCAGTATTAATACAACCAACATGTTCATTAATTGTGTTGATCTCTTGTTTCCTCTCATTTACTTTGTTAGATTACATGCAAAGGGTGGACTTGATACAAGATTTAAGGTTTGAAACTGCAACCACCAAGATCAAGGCAACTCCTGATGGGCAGTATCTTATTGCATCAGGTACTTTAAAGCTCATTTTTATATTTAGTCTTTTAAGATGAAAGTACTTTGTTTTCATGTACCAAAAAAAAAATAAAAAAATAAAAGATATAAATCCAACGAATATAAGAATTTACAGTATGTACAAATAATGCTCGTTCATAATTTATATGAAGGTATATATCCACCTCAAGTCAAGGTGTATGAGCTAAGGGAGTTGGCATTGAAGTTTGAGAGGCACTTGGATTCAGAGATAATTGACTTTCAGGTACTTTTACATGCCTGCTAAAGACTGTCATTCTCCAGTAGATTTTATACTTAGTCCTAACAATACAATGTAATATGACGTTTGGTATCTAATGAGGGCTAAGAAGTGGGGTTAAATGAGTCAAGTCAAGCTGAGCTTTGGATGATTGGGCTCGAATTGGCAGGCTGTCCAGTTAGCTAGAGCACAACTCAAGCTTAACTTCTGCAAAAATAAAAAATGGGAGCTCACTTGGTATTTTTTTATGATGTAAAACTTCACCAAAGTAGGACCCTTTGGATCCACCCATGGGAGTTAACCCTGGATATGCGATCTATCCTGTCATAAACGTGTATCAGGTACTTTAGAGGAACTTCTAGTATGGTTTCAAACCTAGGATATCTGTTATCCCAAGCTCACCCTTTGACCATAAGGTTGCACCTTGATGGTAGCTTCTGTAAAACGTGTCGTAAATACAAGTAGGCAAAATTCCCCAAGAAAGTGAGCCTAGATCCTGGTCAAGCTCTGAATCTTTGAACTCCCCACAATTCTACCAAGGTGCTCAGTTGTAGGAGTAAATGGGGTTCAACAATATCTTGGGTCTTGGCTCATGATGCCATGTAAGGGATTCATTCATCTCCATTTAAAGAATCTATTTCTCTAACCATCTTTCTTTTATCCTTTTTGTTTTATTTTTTTTTCTGGTTTCTGGATTTTTGTACACCTTTGATCTTATTCTCATAGGTGTGGTCCTTGATATGTGGACTGGAATCTTCTTTCAAATGTTATATCTTCCCTTCTGAAATTCATAATTCATTTCAGTCTATGCTTATCATATTGTTTTTTCTCTTTTACAATTTTCATGTATGAAGTATTATTGAGCCAATGGTTTCTGGTTCATGTAGGTTCTGGCTGACGACTATTCAAAGCTAGCATTTTTATGTGCTGATCGCTCTGTTTGTCTACATGCCAAATATGGAAAACATCATTGCCTGCGGATTCCAAGGTTGTATTTTGATGCCTTGTGTACATTTCTTCTCATGTATGTGTATTATATGCTGTCTGTTTCTTTTTTCATATGTTTTAGATCTTGAAATTGTGTTTCAAATATGTACTTATCAAAAAAAAGAAAAGAAATTGTGTTGAAGATTTTTTCAAGTTTGCCAAATTATTTATTGTCTCTCTTCAATGTCCTACTCATTTTTCATGAGTAATAAAATATTTTTTTTTTTATAAGTAAAAGATTTATTGATCCTCGTAAATAGGCAAAGCCTGAGTACACAGGGGGTATACAAAGAGAACCTAGTTACAAACTAGTGTTACAAATAGTAGCATAAAAGTCTTGAAGACTTGCACCGTTCAGTACAATAGAAGATGCCCAAAGTAAAAGTGTATGAAAGAAGAAAGCCCTGAAACCATCCAGGGAGCGTTCCTTGTTCTCAAAACAGCGTCTATTCCTTTCGATCCATGTGCACCACATTAAGCATAAAGGTACCATCTTCCAAACTGTAGCTATCTGACGATTGCCCCTTATCCCTTGCCAACAAGACAATAAATCAATCACCCTCCTAGGCATGGCCCATGATACCAGCCTGGATAGATTTCATCCCACAAGGTCTTAACTACTTCGCAGTGAAGAAGAGAGTGGTCCACAGATTCACTGCCGTGTTTGCACATGAAGCACCATCCATAAGTAGAGTCCTCGCTTTCTTAACTTGTCTATAGTCAGAGTTTTGCCATGAGAGGCTACCCATCCAAAGAAAGCTACCTTGAGGGGAACCTTGCACCTCCAAATGCTCTTCCACGGGAAGGCGTTGTAAGGGGAATTTGTCAAGGCCTTGAGATAAGAACGGACTGAGAATTTCTTGTTACCTGTGTGTGTCCAAAGTAAGCTGTCCTCCCCTCCCGCCCTTAACTTCATTTCATATAACGCGCTGTAGAAGTCGGTAATGGCTCCCACCTCCCAATCCTGGGCATCTCTAGAGAATCTCACAGACCACTGAATGGAGTCAACAACACTGCACATATTGTCAGCTACTGAGGAACCCTGATCAAAAGCGATCCTAAAGAGAGAGGGGAAAGTGTTTTTCAGGGCGACCTCCCCACACCAAATATCATGCCAAAAGCGGATGCGCGTGCCTCTTCCCACCACGAATTTGCAGTTACCAAGAAAGTTACTCCATTCATTCCAGATAAATTTCCAGACTCCCACTCCATATGGCCCTCTTATTTCTTTAGTACACCAACCTCCCCAGATACTCCCATATTTAGCATCTAAGATAATCCTCCAGAGAGCGTCTCCCTCAAGATGGTACCGCCATAACCATTTTCCCAGAGTGCCTTGTTGAAAGTTCGCAGCTTCCTTAAGCCCAACCCACCACAAGACAACGGAGTGCATACTTTATCCCATTTGATCAAGTGACATTTCTTTGCATCTTCCAATCCACCCCATAGGAAATCACGGAAGGTCTTCTCTAGTCTATTCGCCACTCCTGCAGGCACAGGGAATAAGGAGAGGAAATATGTTGGCAGGTTAGAAAGCGTGCTCTTAATAAGCGTGGTTCTTCCCCCCTTAGACAAGTAAATTCTCTTCCACCCTGCCAGTTTGCTTTCAACTTTCTCAATCATCCCTTCCCACATTGCTTTAGATTTATGAGGGGCTCCCAAAGGGAGTCCAAGGTATTTCATAGGCAAGGAAGAGACCTTGCAACCCAGGATGGCAGCCACCTCACTTAAGTTGGTGACGGATCCGACGGGAACTACCTCCGATTTTGCTAAGTTTACCTTAAGGCCAGATACAGCTTCAAAGCAAAGAAGAAGAGCACGTAGGGAACGAAATTGGTCTAGATCCGGGTTGCAGAAAATCAAGGTATCGTCGGCAAAGAGGAGGTGAGAGATTGTCAAGCTTCCATGAGGAGAACCATCTACTGAGAAGCCCGAGATGAAGCCGCTTTCCACTGCCCCTTCCAACATTCTGCTCAAGACATCCATAACAAGAATAAAAAGGAGTGGGGAGAGAGGATCCCCTTGACGCAAACCTCGAGAGCTATTAAAGAAGCCTTCAGGAGTGCCATTGACCAAGACCGAGAATCTGGCCGTTGAGATACAATGTTTTATCCACTGGCACCATCTTTCTCCGAAACCATACCTACCAAGGATATACAGTAAGAAGTCCCAGTTCACATGATCAAAAGCCTTTACCATATCCAGTTTGCACAAGATACCTGGAGTGCCAGATCTGATTTGGCTCTCCAAACATTCATTGGCGATGAGGACCGAGTCTAGAATTTGCCTTCCTTTCACGAAAGCATTTTGGGACTTCGAGATGATCTTCCCCATGACACCACTCAACCGCTTCGCCAAAACTTTGGAGATGATCTTATAAACCCCACTAATCAAGCTTATGGGGCGGAAGTCGTTCACTTCCACTGATCTTGCCCTTTTGGGAATGAGGGCAATGAAGGAGACGTTTAGGCTCTTCTCGAATTTCATAAAGGAGTGAAATTCGATAAAGACTTTCATGAGATCTTCCCTAATAATATCCCAGCAAGCTTGGAAGAAAGCCATTGGGAAGCCATCTGGACCTGGGGCTTTGTCTTTGTTCATACCTTTTAGCACACTATGCACTTCATCTTCGTCAAAAGGCCTCTCCAACCAAGCCGCGCTTGTGTGATCAATGGAATCAAAAGCTAAACCATCTACCTTGGGTCTCCAAGAGAACTGTTCTGTCAAAAGCTTATCATAGAATTGTACAATATGGTCCTTTATCGCCTCTTGACCCGTTACGACCCTGCCCTCCTCATGAAGAACCTCTATGGCGTTGTTCCTGCGATGAGAATTGGCAACTCTATGGAAGAATTTTGTGCTTCTATCCCCTTCCTTCAGCCAAAGTGCCCGTGACTTTTGCCTCCATGAAATCTCTTCCATAAGAGTAAGTTTTTCCAGCTCAGAAACAACAGTTAGTCTTCTTACCCCATCATCGGCTGACAGTGTCCCTGTCACTTGTTTTGCATCGAGATGCTGCAGCTCTAAAAATAGACTGTTGCGCTGGAATTAATGTTCCCGAAAACTTCCAAGTTCCATTTCCTTAGTCCTGCTTAAACGCTTTTAGTTTCCCTGCAAGAACAAAACTGGGAGTACCCGTGAGTTGTAAGATGACCACCACACCCTGACTTTCTCGAGAAACCCATCAACTTTCAGCCACATGTTTTCGAACTTAAAATACCTCCTTCCCTCAAGAAGACCCCCACAATCTAGCAGGATGGGAAAATGATCTGAGCAAAGCCGGGGAAGTCGCTTTTGACATAGAGTAGGAAAGTGGACCTCCCAAGAGGAGGAGACAACAAACCTGTCCAACCTCGACCAGGCCCTTCCATTTGACCAAGTAAAATCTCCCCCTGCCAAAGGGAGATCCACCAAGTCTAAGTCAAAAATTAGGGAGGAAAAATCAGTCATGGCTGAACCTGTGTTAGAAACCCCGGACCGCTCACTCGGAAAACGGGTGGTGTTAAAATCGCCCCCAATACACCACGGGATTTCCCACCAACTGCAAAGGCCAGCCAGCTCATCCCAGAGAAGTTTTCTACTGTTGTTATCGCTTGGTCCGTAAACACCCGCAAAGCCCCAACAAAAACCATCGTCCACATTCGAGAAAGAACAAGCTACAGAAAAATCCCCGATACAATCCTCAATAACATTGACTACTCTTTTATCCCACATTACCAAAATACCCCCTGAGGCGCCTTTAGAAGCGAGGGTGATCCATCCTGCATAAGGACAATTCCACAAACTTCTAATGATATACCTATCGATAAACTTTAGTTTCGTTTCCTGAAAGCAAATGACATCAGCCTTCCATTCCCGCAAAAGGTTCTTTATGGAGAGGCGTTTGTTCGGGTCATTCAAACCACGAACATTCCATGTGAGAATTTTGGGCTTCATGGATCACCAAGATTCACCCTATCCTTATGTCTCCCTCTACCCACGCTGCCCTCCCTAGCGTCATAGTTTATAGAACAAGTCAATCTCTTGAGTTCCCTGTCTTTCTTGCCTCCAGATCTAGCAATTGAAGACTGGCCAGCTTGGATTGCTAGGAGAAGAGCTTGCATCTGATCCTCAAATCCCTCACAGGACATGCCCAAGCAGTGCCGCATATCATTGACCTTCTGGAGAACCCACTCCGGTTGTAAATCAGTCCGTGTACCTGCTGGTGGCAGTGTACAAAGAGGGCTAGATAAATCCTCGGGTTGACTTGGTTCACTTGACAGAGTATCAGCCCCATATTCCTTGCAGACAATCTGTAAATCTGACCCAAACAGTGTCTCTTCCTCCGAAGACCCTCCTTCCGTTGAGGAAGCATCAACCTCCTCCACCTCAGTGCATAAAACCTTGGATAAAGACTCAGAGAGTCCTAAAGAAAGAAACGGGGCTTCGGGGGCAGCCCCCATGGTTGGACCGGATGAACCGAGTTTCTCCTTTGCAGCAAGAGAGGCTTTCTCGGATCGCAGAAGAGACGTCGGGTGGTCCAGCGCTCGGGTGGATGGTTCGCCGGCGACAGGCGAAGGGTTCTGTGTTGTCGGAAAGGGGCCCGTGTTCATCGCTGGCAGGGGAGACGGGTGTATACCGGAGGCCGAAGCCTCGTTAGTCTGTTCAGAGGGTGAGAGTTGGGTCCGTGGGCCGTGAGTGTCCCGCCCATGCAGCCCATTAGCCTCATTAAACCCCTTTTCCTCACCCCTTACGCATTCGTTTCTTCCCATTTCTTCTTCAGTGGCCAGAGAAAAAACAGAGTCCGTAGGCTGTTCCTTCCCGCCCCCTACGTTGTCCAATCCCATCACCATGTTCAGACCCAAGTCTAAAGGAAGTATATAAGAGGAATGCGTAACTAGAAATAGAAAAAGGAACAAGAAAATCATGAAACTCATTGTTAAAGCTTTTGTCTCAAAACCCTTTATCTTTGGGGGACAACTCATACTTTAGTTTTTTGGTACCGAGTTTTCAGGATTTTTCCTTTTTTATTTTACTGCTTAGGTGTATCTTGTGTACCATATAGAAAGTGTATCTTGTATACTTCTGTGTGCATGGGTTGGGTTGCACCTTTTCTGAGTTTGAATAAAATCTTATATATAAAAAAAATAGTATGGTATTGTGTTTGTATCTGATATTCATATTGATGCTTCTTAGTACTTCACTGAGACTTCTGAATTAGGACTTTCTAACCTTAAGTATATATCGTGAAAGTTGCAGTAATTATATTTATGGATCCCTTTGTTCAACGTTGCACATAAGTTTAATAATATATATAGTGAAAGTTGTAGTTGACCTTGACTGTGTGCAACATATTTTTCTGATTGGATCTCATGATTTGTTGAACTTTTGTGTCTGTCTTTGTGTAACAGGATGGGAAGGGGTATGGCTTATGATTGCTGGTCTTGCGACTTGCTTTGTGCTTCCTCTTCTCCAGATCTGTACAGAATTAATTTAGAACAGGTTATCAGCTTAACTATATGTCCTCGTATTATCTTTTAATAGCATGTAAAAAATATTTTCCCTTCTAGTACCTTCACTACAGTGTAGATTTTTTATATTAATGATGTTATTCTAATTCTAATTTGCAACACATTGTTACTACACTTTAATGCTGTACCAAGGGCCATTGACTGCTAAATATTAAAATGATTACCACATTCACGTGTTGGGTTTGCTCTTTCCCTTTAATTCTAATTCTAATCCACCATGATGAAGGCAATACTTGATCTCCAAGTATAGAGACTTTCACCATTGGGCTAGCTTGAATCTTAAAGCTTAATTTCAAAATTCAGAATATGTTTTAATTTACAAAAATTATTTATTTGTATTAAAGGTTGGATAAAATGGATCAATCTTTGTGTATTTGTTTATGTATTGTTCAGTGAAAAGGCAACAAGTTATGGTGTTTCATGTTAGTATCTGTGCAACATATGGGCGAACTAGAATGTGACAAATCCTAAAGAGGGAGAAATGATACTTTTTGAAACTTCAGGGTGGCAAATGATCATACTCCAGCAATCCTAGAATCATCTTTATTAATAATGATGCTGGCATGCTATTTATGACATGCTTTAAAAATCTTTGCATAGCAATAGCTTCTAACGGTTCACAGAGTCCACAATCACTGTATGATATACTTATTTCTGTTATTTGTAGTTGAATTGAACTTCATTTTACGTGTTGAATTTGTTCACCTCCTTCATTGCCATAGTTTGTCAATAATTTTTTGACATTTTTTCAGGGACGATTCCTATCTTCCCTTACCACACAATCGCCAGCAATAAATGTGGTTTCTCGAAGGTTGTCCATGGATCCTATTATCTTTTTTATCCTAGTTTGTTTTTTTTTTTGTTTTTTTTAATTGATTGGAATGTTTTGATAATTAGCAGATATTTGTCTATTTGCTCTTGTTCAAGTATATTGTGGTTTTATTTTACAATTTCAGCAAGGTTCATGGCCTAGTTGCATGTGGTGGAGAGGATGGGGCTTTAGAATGCTTTGACATGAGAATGAGATCTTCGGTGGGTAGAATTGATGCTGTTGCACCTACTGGTGATATTGACCAGGTAGCACTCCCACTTCTAATTCTCCGATGCAGATATTAATTTCTGTATAATAGATTTTAATGTTTTTAAAAGAGGGGGGTGGGGAGATTTCTCATGTCCTGAATGTGTTGGTGAAAATCATTCACTGAGATTCACATTTCATAGACTCCATTAGGTTTAATTGAATTCTCAAGATGACTACTACCTCCTTGGTCTGGAGGGCAGGTCCTTGCAGTTAAAGTTGCTACTTATGCTTGTATCATTTGCTTATTGGATTCCAGATTATATATGGGTCCAGTGTGGGCTTCCATCATTTCTACTTTTTTTTATTCTTTTATATTTGTGGAAGATGCCATGACATTTATGAATGCCACTCTATCCCTCTCATGCTTTGGGTTGAGGAATATGGGGCATAAGTATGTCACCACTCTCCATTTTAACAGAGATATCCACAGACTTTTAATATAGGTTCCTGTGGATAATGACATGGCAGTTGAACTTTTTCATGGAAACTGTCTCTTACCATACTTGATCAATTTATAGGAGGTCACTTCATTGGAGTTTGATGGAGATGGAGGTTTCCAATTGGCTGTAGGAAGTAGCACAGGAAAGGTATGATGTCATTTTTTTATCAGTAAATAGAAAGGTATGATGTCATTTTAGCCGTGTAAGATGATTATATAATTAGTTTTTTCAATTGGCATAATTTATATTGTTCACAATTGATAATATCCTTTTAATAAAGAAATTGATCACTGATCAGACACTTTCTGGTCCTTGAAGGAAAGAATTATCTGCTTGAAATTATAAATATTGTTTCAGTATATGGTGTCGATGTTCAAAATGGACCACTTTTACAGAGGGAAGATTTTAGAAATGAGATATTATACTGGACAAAAATGAGGTTGTGAGACCTAATGGGGTGAGTAATAGTCTTCAGTGGATGAACCATTAAATCAGAGGATGAATGGAAGGAGGCAGAAGTCTTCCCCCCCCCCCGCCCAACCACCACCACCACCACCACCACCACCACCACAACAAAAATAAAAGTGCAGGAGCCTGAGAGGTATGAAGCAAAGGTTGATGTATTGGGTTGAATTGTTAACCATATTACAAGAGGGTTTCAGACTAATCACTAATTATATTGTCTTAGGTAGAAAGTTTTCTATGTCACTAGGGATAATGTTGTTTCTCTTTTTGTATTGAAATCATATTTACATTCTAATTTTTCTTTCACAACTTGACTCAAATTTGACCAATAGGTATTTTTTTTTTTAAGTAAAAGATTTTATTGATCCACGTAAATAGGCAAAGCCCGAGTACACAGGGGCATACAAAAGAGAGCCTAGTTACAAACTAAGTGCTACGAATAGTAGCATAATAGTCGTGAAGACTTGTTCCGTTCAATACAATAGAGGATGCCCAAAGTAATAGGGTATGAAAGAAAAATGCCCTGAAACCATCCAGGGAGCATATTAATAGGTATTAATAGGTATTGACCAATAGGTATTAATGACTTGAAAGCTTAAACTTCTTACTGTAGAGGTTGAGACAAATAGTAATGCAAAAGATAAACTGTGAATATATATTAGTATAGTGAAATAGGGGTGTCCTTTCAGAAGATGTGAAAAAAAAGATGGAGAGGAGACTATAAAGAAATTACTAAATGAAGATTGTCCCAGGGTCTATCTAAGGATTTCTTTGGGCATTATTTATATGTAAAATTTGGGCCAGGATTTAGCTGCTAATTTGCAACAATATTTTGAAAGATGTGAATTGACATGGGAGGGGAGATGCAATGGGATCTGTGAGACTTTGCCAATTTGGTCAGGCCAGAATGATTATGATGAAGGGCAGTATCACCATTTTTCCTTCTCCTCTGTCTACCAAAAGCCTCTGCTTAAATATAGGAGTAATGTCCAATTTTGCAAGATGAAAATACTTGTCTTTGTTGGTGTCTAAGTTATCAATTTTCCAATTGTTGTCCACTGAGTGGGTTTTCATACTTTGATATTAAATTCACTCTGAATCTATATGCTACCATGCCATTTTGAAGTTATGAATTTTACCTTCACATTGAGTACAGGTGCTGATCTATGACTTGCGTTCATCTTATCCAATTCGAGTTAAGGATCACATGTGAGTATTTGCTCATGCTGTTTATTGTGTTTGTTTTACAATGGGCTGAAAACTTTGCTTGAGAATGATTTCTTGCTGAAAGTCATGCCATTGTTCTATAGGTATGGGAGCCCAATATTGGATATTAAGTGGCATCGTACTCTAAATTCTGAACAACCGAAGCTGATTACCACTGATAATCATGTAGTTAGAATATGGGATCCTGAAACGGTAAGTGGAAGACCTCAAGACTTTGGTTTACTAACTTTATTATTCACGAGTTTTCCAAGCTCTTTTTCCTTTCTTAATAGTTGTGTTCAAAGTATACTCTCTGCGTACCTTCTTGTTGCCTATGTTTCTCTTTATTGGTTATGAATAAAATCTGATCCTATCAAAAAGGTGAAAAAAAAATCTTATAATCTGTCTTTAGTTTTTATGGAAGTCTTGAGTTGCTAATCACCCTTAAAGTCAAAACCTTTTCATACAATGGATTCTTCATATGATTCAAATACACTTTCAGTTATTCCTATTCATATTGGCCGGTACCATTTATACACCTATATGAGTATTTATATTACTTTCCTGTGGATATATCTCTATATATATATAGTTCAGCTGAATAGTTTGGATATGGCTAATAGGGAGCCCACCCATATCCTGCTAAAGTGTGGTCCATATTCTCAGCTTCTAATCAACCTATCAAAAAAAAAAAAGTTCCCAGCTTTTAATTGATTTTTTCATTGTTTTTAGGGAGAAGGCATGACCAGCATTGAACCGACGGCTGGCACTATAAATGATATTTGTGTATTTGATGGCAGTGGGTTGATGTTG
Organism: Carya cathayensis; assembly: GCA_011037825.1. Lineage (NCBI taxonomy): Eukaryota > Viridiplantae > Streptophyta > Magnoliopsida > Fagales > Juglandaceae > Carya > Carya cathayensis. The sequence goes on from QGSO01000187.1 coordinate 107,801, forward strand.
CTGGCTTTAGACTGCAGCCAGATACCATCTTACTTCGTACCTGCTCTTGGACCTGCTCCAAAGTGGTGCTCTTACCTAGAAAATCTAACGGTGTGTTTTTTGCATATGTTATATGGTTCACCATTGCTTTAGATCAATCATGTTAGAGATCTTGGTGTATATTGGTGATGTTATCTGATTTCTTGCAGGAAGAGCTTGAAGAGGGTGCACAAACGACCATATATGATAATTTCAAGTTTTTGACAAAAGAAGACCTTGAGAAGTTGAAACTGACTAATCTAATTGGAACAAATCTTGTACGAGCCTACATGCATGGGTTTTTTATTGATTATCGGCTGTACAAAAAGGTACGATTTTTTTTTGTATCCATTCCTAGTTTTTAATGGAAGATGCTATGTTCTGTTTTTTTAAACAAAATTGATATTTGTTTAACGTTTTCTTTTCCGTCCAATGGTTTATGGTTTGTCTTATAAGAAACATATGTTGCAAAACAATTTGTGTGCCAAGCAAATAAAGGGACATAAATGGAATACAGAAAATTAGGTTGTCTGACATGTTTCAAATAATAAAAACTTAAGTGTCTTTTGTGGTTTTTATATGGGCTATAACTTGTTTCTTAGAGATGTCAAGACCAGTGGAAAAAGAGATCTACATGTCAACATTCTAGAACTTTGAGATTAATATATTGATAATTTAAATATTGATCGAGAAGATTTACATCTTGATATTTGCTCAACTCAAACGATACTTCCTCCTCCCCTAAGAACTGGTTGAGCGCCGTGGGTTTAGGACCTATTCTTGCTAGAGAAAAAAATGGTTCTATGCTCAATATGGAAACTATAGTTATTAGATTGGACTTTCTGAATTATCTGCATGTAAATATGCAGTTCTAATGGTTTTTACTTCTGCAGGCAAAAGCACTGGCAGATCCTTTTGCATATGATGCTTACGTAGAACAGCGGAAGAGAGAGAAATTTGAAAATGAACGTGCATCTCGAATTACGGTGAGTTATCATCTAATATTTGAGTGATTTTCTTTGACTGTATATTCATTCTTGCTTTGCATATTTACCAATACAATATGTAGGCTGTAACATGGTATAATCACATGGTTATAGCATTATTCTTAAATGAATGCAGTGGTATACTTATGCAACTCTTCTGTTACCTTGAGGATTTGGTTTTCAGGAAGAGTTTAAGTACCTGTGCTTTTCTCCCTTGTCTACTGCAAGAAATTTCTAATTTGACTTTGTTAGTGTCCTCTTGCCATGACCTACCTTTGTACTTGGGCTATGCATTTTCCCTTTTTTAATAAAATCTCCATTAAAAAAGTGTCATCTCACTATGAACATGAACTCATGTCACCTATTTTTATAGATTTGATTTATATCTTTCTTCACTTCTTCCTCTCGTTCTGTTCTTTTAAACTATAGACTATTTTTAGACAAGGTGACGTCTTATGGCCATAAACTTACATTGTATATTACTCCCTTTGATGAAATATGGACTTTGTCCTACACTTAAATACTAAGGAAGAATGTGATTACAATTGTTGCTAGCTTGCTATCATTTGTGAAAAGAGTGGCTGATTACCATTTGCCATTCATTTAATCCTGATGATAATGGACATAGCATTTCGGTTTTGTGTTGCCAGTGCTTCCTTTGATCAGCAGAATGAACATAGTGGGGGGAAATGAGAACTTGGCATTTTATAAGGGACTGGATGAAATGGATGTTTTAGAAATGCTAATTTCATTTGCATTTTTTATGCCTTTTGGCAATTAGAGCATTGCAACTTAAATACTCTTCATTTATTCCAGTTTTGGTGCTATTAGGTTATGACATGTTTATTGACATCAAGTTTATCATGCACTCTCGTATCATTTCCGAATTGGTTTAGATGGGTTAATTCTTATTTCTGTGTTCTAATGCCTTTCATTTCTGGCCTCTTTATGTTTATATTCCTGCAGATTAGGAGGAAGTTACCCAAGGTTAACCGGGATCTTGCAGCTCGTATTCTTGAAGGTGAGGAAGCAGAAAATGAAAAGAAAGATGCTGATGACAATGATACTAAAAAGCCATCAAAGAAAAAGAAAGGACTTGGCAGTGAGGTTCTTGAAGATGAGCGGTTTGCAGCTATGTTTAGAAACAAGGTATGATAATGCAATCATATGGTAGTGCACTTTCTTGTTTTCCTTTCGTTTCTCAGTTTTTATCTAATTTTTGTCATCTTTTGTCTTACCTCTTTTGTTAAGAAAATTCTTGTTCCTTGGGCTTGGTAGTAACAGGATCACAGGATAGAAATCTGTTAGTCAAGTATTTTTTAATAGATCGTAAACATATGGACATATATAGGTAGATCATTTTGTCCAGATTTTGGTATTTTAATGGAGTGCTTTTACTGCTTTATTGAAATGTTTCAACATCTAAACCCCATCTAGAACTTTGGGTGGTAAAAACAGTAATCTATTCTAGTGTAGCCTTATTTACATGTGAAATTGATCGTTCAATTTTATTGTTAGGGCTACTCATGAACCACTCTTTTTGGATGCTTTCTGAATCACTGGACTGATTCAATTCATTTCCTTCCTAATTTTTACATCCAGGAATTTGAAATTGATGAGTCCTCCTACGAGTATCTGTCGTTACATCCCGTGTCTTCCATTAAGCAACCATCTCTGGTGGAGGAACATTTTGAACGTGTAATGGAGGATGAAGATTTAAGCGATTCCGATGCCTCAGCAGCATCTCAATCATCAGAAGGCGAACTTGGCAGTGACAAGAGTAAAGCAAAGAACAAAGCACAAGTTCCAAGGTGAGGCTTTGTAGCCATAGACTTGGTTGAATTTTATACTTGCTGTTTCTTACTGGTATCAGACACTGAATTGTGGATTTCCAAACATGGTTTTCCCTATTGGGTGAGGGTTGGAGGGTTTTAAACTGGGGTGCTCATATCCTTGATTATATTTATCAAGGGTGAGAACTTGGAAACCTGTATACTAACCGGATTCTTCTTTTGTATTTTGGAAATTGTAGATTGTATGAAGTTAAGGATGAGCGACATGCAGAGGCATTCTGGAGCGATGTATCACTTGCGAGGGAGGACTTGCTTCCCATTGGAGAGAGGGTAGCAGCTCTGAAAGATGATGGTCAGCCTTCTGGTATCCCAAGTGACGTTAAGTTTGGACCAGGAGGATCACGAGAGATTTCATTCACTTCCAGAAGCTCAGCCAGGTACAAGGAAGACGACGAGGACAAAGAACGGCAACGTGGGAAGAAACGAGGAGTTCAGTCATTGGGGCTTAAACCAGATACATCTAGATTCGGAGGGCGAGGGCGAGGGAGAGGGAGAGGAAGAAATCCTGGCAGAGGCAGAAGAGGCCGTTGGTAAATGTGTCTTTACATTTCTTTGTGAATTTCCTCTCACTTCATCTGGTCTGGGTTGGTCCACTTGATTATGGTGATGATAAGCATTGCTAATTTCACGAGGCAAGTAGTAGGGTGAGTGAAGCTATGAGCTGATTGGGTTTTGCTGTTTTTTGTTTCTTTTCAGCATTTATTTAAGTTATGGAATAGTTTTTTTTGTTATATAAGGAAAGTTTTGTACTCTCGAGTCTCCACCCTCTCCCTCTACGCAGCTGTGATTCTGATCTTCCATAGGCAGTATACGCAGAGTCCTCGGGCCTTGATTAGAACAGAACATCAATAAGTGAGACATTTACCTCGTAGGCCCAGCCTGGCTTTAGTCCCGGGTTGGATTGTGAGTTGAGTTGAGATAAAAATTAAAAGATGAATAAAATATTAGTAGAATATTATTTTTTAATATTATTATTATTTTAGAATTTAAAAAAGTTGAATTGTTTATTATATTTTGCGTTAGAAGTTGAAAAAATTGTAATGATTAGATAAGATGAATTTGACAACCAAATGCATAAGACTTCCTACCCAACAAGACTTGGGCACAACCTCAAGCCTTTACCCTCTTTTATTAGTATACTAAATCTGCTTTGTTGTTTTAATATTTAAAATAAACAATTGATTAAATAAATATTCAAAAGAGAAGCTTTAGAGATATATCGGATTTTAAATATTCCAACAATTTAAAAAAGAAAATGGATAAAATTTAAATCCTTATAAATTGATCAAGCTAGCACTGATTTTCCTTCGATTGAACAAGCCATTTATTTAGTTATTTCAACTGCATCGGATTTTCTTTTTGAATGGATAAGCAAGCCTAGTTTATGGTTGCTTCTCCAGAATGGACTTTTAGTAATATTTAAAGAGAAATGTTTTAGCTACAAATGGATTATACAAAAGTAATTATATAAACTGATATGTTTTCATATTATTTGTCAGATTGTAAAGTTATTTTTATTGTAAAGTAAATCTAATAGATCTTATAAAACTACGTTAATTTATAGGATTGTTTTTGTGTAATCTCTTTGTGGTTATAATAGTCCTCATACTTAAATTGAGTTGGCTTGTTCAACATGTTCGAAATTTAGCTTAATTTTAAGTCCATTTCTAGACAGTTAGTAAAATTACTAAACAATGGAAATCGCTTTGTATATGAATAATTTCTAAGTTTTCAATTAGAACTTTTTTTTTTCATCAACTCCATTAATTTCCAAACACTACAACTATTATTTAAAATGACGAAAATAACCATAATATTAATATAAGTTGTTTAAAATAAAATATGATAATTGGACCGCGTTTCTATCGCAATTCTATAGAGGTAGGTAGTGAAATTTGCAGCTAATTTAAAAAAATATATTGATTTTTTTCTTAAAATTTCATGCACATCCTTGTGATATAGAGAGAATGTGTGAGAAGAGTGCGACGGTTGGGCGGTTGTTTGTCAATAAGCTTGGGAGCCCTAAGCAAGGGTTGAGAATAACGTGTGCTCCCACGCGGTTTGTCACCCTTATGCGCGTGCATGTGTGTAGTAAGCCAACTTGGGGCTCGCGCATGCTCGTGCAGTTTATATCTCCAAAGTCGGCAAAGCTATCTATCTTTTTTTTTTCTCTCTCTCTCTGCTTGAAGTAGCATTGTAGAGCAAGTGGATGAAATATATGGAATTAACTACTAGCTAGTAGACGTCAAGTCGTTGAACTTCTTCTTTCTCCTCCTCTCCTTTTTCATTCACTCATTTGTATATTTTTTTAGATGACATAGTCTAGTATATGGATAAGGCCAAAATCTAAGTTATTTAATATTATAGAAGCTTCAAAGGCATATCCTAACGATATAGATATGTTAAATATATATTACTGTGAAAGCCGAGTGTCTTATTGCATAAGCTTTCATATTATATATATACTGTTCTATCATGACAGAGCAATCAACTATACATATTTATTAGTATGATGATAGGGGAAGATTTCAGCCGAGCGAGAGAGAGAGGAAAGTGATTTAAAAAATGTTTATTTCAATAGTACCGTTATTGGCTTGCAAATTATTTTTTTTTGGGATTGTATATGTAATAAAATGGTGTTTAATTATGTGAAAAAGAGAACAGAATATATATACTTGATGCACACGACGAACATATGTTCATATAGACACGTAGTATGAACACTGATGAAGGTGAGAAGATACCATTCTTTCTTAATCATCGAATGTTTTATCAACTAACTTGTAATTTTCCAAGGGAAAGCAAACAAATCTTATTAAAATTTCCACAATAAAGGGAATAATATTTAACCAATGGTCATGCGGCTCTAAGTATAAATACATATATAATCTATGATCATCTCACTTTTATTAACAATTCAAGTGGTCTCAAACTACTGCCAGCCAACTACTCCCATCATGTTAGCGCTAACACCTCCTAGTTGGCTTTCCAACAATGGATCATCATCTTACTTCGACCAATATTCCATAAGGCAAGATCACCAGAACTATGTCCACAGAGACAACGATACATTAGAGTCTGCTCTTCATTTCCTTTCCTACGAGACCGTACAAGTCGGTCTTGATGACCCAGCAACAGTTAGTGGTGACCCAAAAATGGTTAAGAAGTTTAACCACAATGCTAGTGAGCGTGATCGGCGCAAGAAGATGAATGGTTTGTACTCCGCTCTCCGTTCGCTGCTTCCAGAGGCAGATCAGATGGTACTAATCCCCCCTTTCTAAACAGACCTCAAATCACCATATATATTTTCATTTTGAACTCACTTTACATATTGCTAATTTTTACAGTTGTAATGATATTATTACAGAAGAAACTAAGCATTCCGACCACGGTTTCGCGGGTGCTAAAATACATACCAGAGCTACAGAAGCAAGTGGTGGGACTGATTCAAAACAAGGAAGAGCTTTTATCAATGATTTCTAGTCAAGCAGACATTGAAACTCAACATCAACAGATCAACCAACCTAAAACTATTGCTCGGAGCTCTTTGTCTACTGTTTCAGCAAGTCGACTTAATGATACGGAAGTTATGATACAAATATCCACTTGTAAGATCAATGATACTCCATTATCTGAGATCCTTCTCAGTTTAGAGGAGGTTGGAGTTCTGCTACTAAATGTGTCATCCTTTGAGTCCTTTGGAGGGAGGGTCTTTTATGGTCTTCATCTTCAGGTAATTCGTTCTTTTTACTGTCGATCTCTTCCTTTTGCTTTCTCAGTTGTCAGCATCATCATGTACAAGAGCACTCAAATTCCTCTTGGGAAAAGTAGAAGAAAGGGAAATATGGATATAGAAAGAAAAAGTCAAATCTTAATATATATATATGCAAGATATCAAGGGTTATAAGTTCAAATCTCTCTTCAGAATTCTTCTCAAAATCATGCAAAAACCTTCTTCTTATAGGAAATAGTCTACTGCATTATTAATTAATCTGGTCACACAATAGTCTGTTCTAATGCCTTTTTGTTCTGCATTGGGTTTTACAGGGAGAAAGAAATCAAAGATTGGAGTGCGAGATTCTGAGTGAGAAACTCATGTCTCTGTATGATAAGAGAGAAGCTCCATTTCCCTGAAACCGCTGAAGTGCTAAGTAGTAATGTGATTCGATGTATTAGTGCTCTAGATATTTTAATCAGACAACTGGCCGTGTATGGAAGCAAGCTGTGAAGGAGTGCACCTGTGCAGAAACATTAACCGATCGATAAACAAATTATAGGCCGGAAATTTGCTTGGCATGCATGCATGGCCTATTTTTATAAAACACAGTATCTCTTCCCTTCGAAAGGAAAGATTTGTGGTGTGGTTGTATGTAATCCTATAGTTGCCAATGATCGATCAAACAGGTTGAGCTGGGCCTGGCATAAGCATTGAATCATGATGACTAGCTTTGCCATTCTAAATACAGGAATTTTAACAGAGATGCTTTAGTCACAATGATTTATTTTTATTGTAAAGTTACATTAATCAAGTCAGTTTATGATATAATTTTATTGAATCTGCGAAGACAAAAATTAATACCATTCTCAACAAATTCTAGGTGATATTATCCGGGATTCAAAGGATTCCGATTATATACATCGTTTTGAACCACAAATTTTAGGTCCATTCTTCTATCTGACCTCGAAATTCGTTGGAGGGTTGATGAAGAGGGTTCTAGTGGGACCCGGAAGGATCAAGAAGCCTCTTGGGAAATGGTTTGATTGGGCCAAGATCCATTTTTGGTGGGCCAAAATGATCTTGGACTTTCGTTTACCCACATACGGAGTTCGGACACGACTTTTCAATTCCTATTTTTCTCCGATGGAATTAGAGTGCGTTTTTGAAACACCTAGATACAAAAATGTGCTTGCTGTTATTTATATGAGAAATGGAGAGACTGAGAGACACAGCGATTTCCATTGATACTTTGCTATTGATAGTAAAGTGTGGACAGGCGGCAGAGTGACGGAAAGAAAAGAGGGACGTTGCCAACAAAGCGAGAGCCCGACAGAAATTCAAACGTGCAAAGGAAGACTTTAGTGTCGTAGAAACTAAAGCCGCAACATCGATAAATTACGACCGGCATAAGAGATTCTCCTGTCGATTATTGTGAAAAGGTGAGAAAAGATATGATCTTTGTGTTGAATTTGAAGGCCCTGCAGCCTGCCTTGTGCAGCATGATCATAAGATTCCATTCATTTTCAACTGGGTTTAGAGCTAGGTTACCCGTTATTATACATGGAGTAATAAATCCTCCCTTTTGCGATGCGGACATTTTCTCCCCCTTTCATTTTCAAGTGAGAGTTAAGAAGTGAAACTCACATTTTGTACGCAGTAACGTTACGAATTGCCTTTTTTATTCTTTTTTCTTTTTTATTCTTTCCCTATAAAAAGTAAGGAAAAGATGTCAGAGACACGCATACACATATTCGAAGTACTTGGGAGTTGGAGTAAAACCCAATCTGGGTAGCCCACAGAACTGAAGTTGTAAAAGCAATGTCCTAGTACTGGAATGAAAGAAGTTGGTCGGTTTTTACTTTTGACAATATAAAAAAAAAAACTGTAGAAAAATGTGTTGGGTGAAACCGTAAAAACAAAAAAAGACAATCTGCAGTACGTTAGTGTCACCATGCAGAAAGCTGTGATTGTCAAAGCGAAGGGGCCTGAAAACAACGGAACTCGACCGACTTGTTAATTTCTTTCTTTCCTCTCGAAGCTTCTTAGCTCTCTGTACGTAGTACTATCTTTACATACGCGGGCCCTGGACGGGAGAGAAAGAGAGGGAGAGATGCATGCATCTCTTGCATGAAGACAGGTCGTATATCAACTTCCGTTAACCTCAATATAATTGTCAATAGGGTCCTGAGCATCTATTGGATGCCCTTTTTGGTTGTTTGTGGGATGCCCGTTTCGGATAAAAATATCATGAATCTTTCTCACAGATTTATCCCTCTCGTAGATTTCTTGAGCGCATATCATGAATGGAGGGACAAAAACTTTCATGTCAATTAAAAAGAAGATATATAGCATCATCATTTGCCTTGAAATTAATGGAGGAATCGTATTTCATGTGTCCAATTATTCCTGATCTTTCATACCCGGTATAGAAACATCGACCAATCGATCTCATGACAGCCTAGCAGACGTTAAAGCCAGAACATTGTTTTTAACTCAGACCCGAATTAAGATTATAAAACGGCTTAGTTTGGTACTTTGAAGGGACAAAAAAATAACTATAAAATAAAGAAAAACATTAGTGAGAACGGTCATGCGTTGATCATCATGCGAAAAGATCAGTTATTATGATGAAGTTAAGAGTGAAAATTAAGGTGAAATTAAACTTGTCAAAATCAGATTCCCCCTACTTTCCTTAGACCTGTCAATGTCAGTACCTAAGTTTAGATAAGAGTTACGAAATGTAACAAATTAAAATAGGTCATGTACAGATCATCTCAGATCTGCTTGGACTTGGGTTGCCCTTTTCCGAGCCATGCATAGGCCGGTAGCTAGCTGCAGCAACACGAGAGACAATATATTGTTTGCGTGACCGGCGTTGGTCCGTGCATGCATGAATATGGATGAGCTAGAGTTGATGAAAACGTTAATCATTTCATAATTAACTATATTATATACATATCTTCATAATAAAATGATATATTTTTTAAAATTAATTTAAATACATCAAAATTAAAGTAAAAAAAAATTAGGAAAATTATTAAGTAATTGGCCGGTGAAAGTCTCTATCGTACCGGTGGTATCTTTATCATTTGTTGAATAGGCCAGACGGTTCTTAATTGATTGGCAACAGTAGTTGCAAGCATCTGGCTCCTAATTAATTATAACAAGCAACGTACATCCGCATGCAGGACCTACCACAGCCACAGGCATTAGTACCACTTATTCACATCATGATCACCACCAATATGTACGGCCGAGTACATGAGTGCTTGAATTTGTTTGCTATTAATTAGGATGTGGTCCTGTTGAACTTAAATCGTCAAGGGGGGATGTTCTGCCTCGTTAGATCGACCTAATGCTAGCTCTTAGATGTGGGACTAGACGTAGTTGCTTTCATTCTTTTTCAAGTGGCTGATGCAGCGGTTCTAATGACTTGCATGAATATGTTATATAAGATTCCTAGCTAGCTTTGCTTACTACTTGCATGCATGGAATCAGCACATAAAATATATACTAATGAGTTTGAAAGAACTTCTTTTCTCCAACGGGGGATTCTCCTGTCATTTTACCGCACGGACGCTAGCTAGCTTTTTATTATGTGTTTATAAATCTCGATCATCCTAGCTAGCCAACGTATATAGAAAATGACTTCCTGATCACCAAATGCAAATGAATTTTGTGCAGTGACACGATTTTGGCATTAAGTAATTACACGAGAATTTGCTTGAATTTGGGCTAAAAATGGGTCCCCGCCGGGCCGGTTAGGAAGATTCTTAATTTCACTATTTCTTCTAAGAAGAAACTCATGTACACGAGACTATACCAATTACGCTTTTTTTTTTTTTTTTTTGGTTGGGAAAGAGAGTGGCCTCTTTTTCACAGAGGACTCCTTTTTACCGTATGAAAAGAATAATGACAAAAGTCTTACAATATTCGTCATGAACTGACATGTAAATGGCAAACTTAATTAATTCAAGATATCTTAGTATAATAAGATATGTGACTAAAATGATTCATCTTACGATAATGATCGATTAGCCAAACGATCGATTCGAACAGTCGTCAGGTGACTTATAATTAGAGAAAATGGAGTACGTACTTCGATTAGAGGATTTAGATGAGGAAAATTCTAATTTAAATGAAACTCGTAATGTTTATAATTAAGTTGTCATCATAACGTACGTACGTATTCATGAGATTTGATAGTCTCTTTAAAAAAGTTAATTAGATCAGAGAAGTCAAAGTTCATAGATTTGGTTGAGATTCACATGATATTCCACACTGATAACTTTAATCAGTAAAAATGCCGAGATTTTCGAGGAAAAAGTTAAACCCAGATCACAAACGGGACTGATATTTAATACAATATTGCTGGCCTTTTTGTGGCTGGAATTATGAGTACGTACTCTCAAATCTAATCACAGTCTTTTCTTTAAAGAGATTATATATATATATATATAAACATTAGGGTGAGAAAAAAAAATAATTATTTGTAAAAAATAATATATATATTTTATAAAAATTATTGATATTACTTAATAATTTAAAATATATTAAAAATGATAAAAAAAATTAGTTCAAAATATTAAATAGTTCAATATATGTTTATAACATCCATAATTTTAGCAAAGATGCATACGAAAAATTTAATAAAAGTCTAACATAAACGGTAGTTCAAAATATGTGTTGTTTGATATTTGTATTATAATTCATCAATTTATGTCATCCTGTAGATAATCAATAGAGACAACATTGAAATTCTTATTTTGCTATTGGTTGAGTCGATCAGGATCAACATAAAGTTAAAACATAATCTTTTTATAAAATTTGTGGTATAATATTTTCTATATATAACATATATATAAATTCTAAAATATATTTTGAAGTTGTTGGCCGAATTTACTCTATCTTGATTAGCTCAAGGATCATGGCCTTTGTCACATGCCCATCATAGCAAGTCCACGTGTGGAATATGACTTAGTGGAAGCTACATCCTACTACCATGAAAAAAAAACACTTTAATTAAACACACTTGTATTATATATTATATGAGATTTTTAAATTTGGAATACTCAATAATCTGAGTTAATGAAATGTCTAATATACGTATATTATACTTAGGGATTCACATTTTATGCACCTAATACACGTGTATATGTTAAGGAGAAAGAGAAAAATATAATAACTAATCTTTAATTACTTATTATTATATAAACTATTAAGTATTATAATTATTGTGATTAATAAATCATATAATAACATTGAATGCTATCTCTCTCAACATTTATGTCTTCATTTTATATGCCGATTACATTCACACGTATTTAAATAAACGGTGTAAACTTTAACGGAAAAATAAGAAAAACCGTTAAAACAAGATTTTCCGTTTCATACACACTTTTTATATATAGAAGATATATATAGGAAAAATTTAATTATAAGGATAATTGCGCATTAATTTATAGATTAATTTAATGTGATTGATCAAAAAGTAAATTTTATTAAAAACAATGTTAATTTAAATTTTAAGTATGAAGGAATTAGTATTAGTACGCAGATTAGTACGCGACTTTGCTTGTATGTAGCAAAACTCATAATATATATATATATATATATAATTTGAACTCCATCGTTATATAATCTTGAATTAGGGAATGCGAATCCAAATTCCATTTTAGTTTCAGTACTTTTAAATAAGCTGGAAAGATCTATTAGTAACGCACCTAAATTCCAATCCCATCTACAATAACATAGGTTTCGAGAGATGAAAGACTGTTATCTCAAACTGTGTAATCTATACATGTATGCCCCAGGGTGCCATAATTTATTAAAAAAAATTATAAAATTTTTATGTGAAATTTTTTATGATTAAAATATTTTTTTCAAATTAAGAAAGAGGAAAATAATAATTATTATTTTTATCACTAGTGCATGCATGAAAAAATAAAGAAAAAAGAGTAACTATTTATTTCTTAAAATAATTAATTATCATCTACGATTCCATGCCAACCTGATCTTTAATTCGATCCCTTCATGATCTTTTTCCTATCATCATTTTCCGCCCTCGTTTTTCTCAGTAAAACAACCTCTGACATCCACCAAAAGGCTACCAGTTTCTTTTCTTCTTTTTAGAATGGGCCCTAGGATTTGAATAATCACAGCCATTAATTTTTGCAATGAAAATGTACGTACGTTTCCATGGGTTGGCTGAACCAAGACATAAAAAGAGTGGGTCTGACGATCATGACTGGTAACGACTTGAACCGGTAACGACTCCACCTCGCGTCCTCGCTCACCTATACAAATTAATACTCTTTAAAATTTCTAAACCTGCTTTGCTAATTACCTCGAAAACTCTCTGTTCTGGTGCACCCTTTCCTCAACCGGCCCTCTCTCGTCTTTCCTCTCTCTGGCCTCTGCCGTACGTACACTTCATCATGTTGGCAATGGAGGATGACGACGAAGACGCATGAACTCGATCTACGGTGGCATGTGATCGGAAAAGAGAGGCATCCATCGTCCGATGCAGGGCTTAATTATGTTAAGTTATTTTAGCCCGACATCCATCATGGTTCTCGTTCTGTTGACTGTATCCATTTTGGTTCTTCCACTGGTGCTGCCACCACTGCCTCCACCACCGCTGATGCTATTATCCGTCCCGGTTTTGCTGATGATTGCCCTGATTTTCTTGGCCTTATTGCCTGCCGAAGTGCCTAATGTCGCCGTCGCGGGGGCTTCCCTTTGATCTCGAGCTTTTTTTTTTTTTTTTGGGGTGAAAAGATGGATCATGATTAATGGAATGCGTCCTATCGGGATGTCTTAAGTTTGAGATTGTGTTAGGAGGGAGCTCTTAATATAGGGATGACAATTAGGCCTATATATGCACAATCTTGTCATGAATGTGCATGCTAGAGTAATATCGGTTTCTTCAAGGCCGAGGATGCCTTCAAGTTCAAGCTGGTGGCCGCATAAATTGGCATTATATGCTCGATCCTAGGCCAAGCACCGCGAGGGAAGCTATTTTTCTTCAAGGGTTCATCAAGTAAAAGAAAGCTGCAAGACTGAATACCATTTTCAATTGTAAAGACTAGCTTGCAGCTTGTCGGTTAAAGAAAACGTGGAAGTTGTGAACAGGTTATATCTTTGCGTTGAAGGAGATCAGATTCGAGAGTTGCAAATTAGTTGTAAAAAGTTAAGATAGAATGAAGACTTTTTTTTTCCCCCTAGATGAATAAAGAAATTTATACACTAACGGAGATCATCTCATTTTTCTTGGAGATATAGCGAAACTCTGAAGTACTTTTCTGTCGCTCTTTTGGCTTCCTCTTCTCCCCACCCCATCCGCCGGTTGCTTTCTTTCTTCTGAGTCAGAGCTGAGAAGTAACGGAAGACTGTGATCCACTTGCTAACTTAAGTTTCTTTACCAAATTGGCTAAATGTTGAAGCACCCTTTCTACCAAAAGTGTTGCGAGCAACTTTTTATGACTTCTGAAATCATTTTTCAAGAAAGAAAAATCCACCAAAAGGAACCCAAATTCTTAAACTGTGAGGCATTCCAAACCAGTCTCTAAATGCAGTTTGGCACTTCGGTCCTTCTTCTTCAAACTTCTCTCTTAAAAAAATATATATCCCTAACCATTGATTGTGTAGAGCATTGATTTTAGAGCATTGTAGTTGATTGTAGAGCATTGATTCTGTCACCAACCATAGCTCTAGCTATACAAAAATTGTCCTATGTTTTAGTTTTTACCGAGAAACCAGGGCTAGCTCAAAAGTAGGCGATTCACTATCCAAATTGATTGGAACAAGATTTTTGTCAGAGACCTCCATCCCCTCCTCTTATTTCTTTTACTATTGTAACAAATAGTATAAAAGTTGTTTGATAATAAAAAGATCGAAGAAGGACAACTACATATGTGTGCATACGTGATCAAACATAGAAAGTGAGACAGAAACGCGCGCCAACACAGGCAACGCCGAGGAAGGAGATATAGAAAACCTCACGAGGGAATTGCCTCTCTCTCTCTCTCTTACACACACAAGTGGCCCCTCTAACCACCAAACCTTACCAAACCATGCATTAGGGACTCCAAACAACGACGTCACGGGTGCCATCCCCTTCCCATGTTGTAACCCACCTGCATTGTCTGTACAAAAGTAGGAACACAAAAACACGAGGACACAAAATCCACCATCCCCTTTCCTCGGAACACCCAACATCGATTCCTTCGACAGTTTGCTTGACCATTGACCCGAATATCATTCCTATTCGCCAATCCCTTACGGACAGGTGCAATAATGGCCCCCACAACCAAACATGCACTGTCATGTCCAAGACGTACGTGGCAAGTGGACCCAATAACAACTTGATTGATCAACGGAAAGATTAATAAAGGATCGATCGATGTTAGATTGATATTAAATTTGTACCTTTCTATATCTTTATCCTTGTAATCCTTCGGTTGCTCCCTCATCAACCGTTGCTTTCTGATTAAGCGTGTTGTTAAAACAATAATTTGTTACTAATATATGCGCACAAAGTGTGGTGAGTGCACTTCTTTCTGCATGCTTAAATAATATTTATTATTTTGCTTTACTTTGAAGGAAAAAAATTTTTTTTTTCGATGAATTAAGGAATAAGCCTTACCTGAAATCGGAAAATAGTCACTACACAAGGAAACGTACAGACATAAAGTTTGCAAAGAATAAGCAGTTAATGGTTTTTTTTTACTTTATAGTGGGATTAGGCTAAAAGTAGTAATTCTTCAAAACCAAGTCATGGGTTAATTAAGAACCATCCGATTGATCATTTGGGCCAATATTATTCTTTCTTCGCAAGTCCTCGGTTGGAGAGGGACCGAGAGTGACGCTTTGTATTTTGTACAAAGAAAGACATATATACACGTCATTACGATCGAATCTAAGATAGGAATCACCTCAATCGAAAATGAAAATCATAACCAAATGTAATTCAAAAATTATTAATTCCATGCACGCCGCACCCTCATCTTGAAAATTTAATATATGATGACTTTGTCACGTACGATTTTCGTTTACCGGCCCCTTCGTCAAAAAGTTTAAAATTTTTTTGTTCAATTCTGCCTTTTTTAATTTTTACTAAACACTTGTCGTTGACTAATTCATATACAATATACATATTTTAAACGGAAATTACCGGCCCGAGGAACGGATCGACGGAGAGGCCGACACTGGAGAGGGCCAAAATAAATATACTGTCAAGGTGTGTTTTTTAACTACGTATTTTGAGAGGGAGAAAAATATCATTTAATATTTTAGATAAATGATATTTATAATTGTAGAGTAAATAATTATTTAAAAATAAATAAATAAAAATGGGACTCACAAATTAATTTTTTTAATAATAACTTTTATTCTTTTTAAAATAATTACATAATAATATTTGTATACTCCACAATTATATATAATATTATTCTTAACATCCTGTACGGCTGACAGTCTTGATCAGTTTATGAGGAGGAATGCCCTCCCTGTTTGCATTCTATTCTCTCGTTCTTCTATATGAGACTCTGGCTAGGAAGCTCTAAGGTTAGAGGCACCACATGAAAAATATCGCCTCCTAGGTAATTCTTTTTTCTTTTATTTTTCCAGAAAAAAGAGCTAAGGATCAGATGACAAGTTAGAATTTATATACTTCTGATCAACCCCGGATATTTATGGAATAATTAAAAGTAAAAGAAACGAATTAAACTACAATAAGATACGTGAAGTATGAGCTTGAAATTGAACAAGACGTACTTACTAGCTTAAAAAAATAAATATTTATGATTAATTTTTTACATTAAAAATAACTATTTACTATTAAAATAAATTCATTTTAACTAAAATTACTCATTTTATTAAAAATAGTTGATAGTAAATAAGTAATTTTATTGTAGTTTATATATACGCGTACGTACTATTTGTACAAAAGTTGCATTAATTGGAACTTAATTGGAACCTACTGGAATCTGTCACAATCAGATGGTTTTTAAGCCTTCCTCTGATCTTTCAATGTCAATGGTTATTGTACGAGAGAGTAATGAAAGAGACAGAGATGCAGTGTATGTTGCAGAAAACAGGTCATACATCGCCTTTCATCACAACTAGGACGCTAAGGGGAAGATTAAAAATTGTCGAAGTCAGACTTCTACGTTTTGATTTAGCCACGCCAAGTCTTCGAAGTTACAATTTTTTCCCCTTTTTTTCTTTTTTAAATGTCGAGAACCTCTTTAAGATAAGGCTATTCGGAGTCTCCAATCCACCTCTGCAGTATAAATGCAATAAAAATCTTGATTTCATACACTGCATTTTCGAAAATTTTCTCCTATAAAATTAATTAAATCGTTAACTTTTCAATAAAAATTTAGCCGTTTGCAACCATGATTTTCCCCTTTCTTCGTATAAATATTTTCTTTCCTGATTTTCAGTAGCGTAAATCGTCCGGGGCTTGACCAGTACTTCATAATTAATTGCCCTTTTTTTGCCATGCATAGCGATGCTATTTTATCCCCCCGCCTTCTCTGCAAAGCGATGAAGCCCGGAGTCAATGACATGCATACGAACAATATGTCTCCCTCAGTTGTTTTACATGCAGTGCTTTCTTTTCTCCCGACCTTCACGAGAGCAAGAATTTTTTGAATGTAACGTGCATATATGCAATTTTTCAATCAAACTAATTAAAGTTGTGGGAGATGATCAGGCGATCGATCGAGTAAGGGAATTGTAGAGTAGTTTTTAATTCTATATGGTCAATAGAGTTAAGCCGATTACAAAATCAACTTGTAAACACATGACTGATGAGTTTTTAATTTATCTAGCCTGTCTGTACGTCCATCACCTTGTACAGAATATTGGCGTCGAAATATCTGGCCAACTGCGACCAATGAATTTTAAAGGCGAAGAGCAGTAATAAAATAAAAAGGTGATCGTGACACAGTAGAACAGACGAGGACTCGCAGGCGCTAGCTTTGTTAAATGGTAAAATTAATATCAGATATATGATCATCATAACCAGTGACCACTAGGGATTTTGGAAGTATTCGAAGTGCTCGATTCTGACATATATAGGGATGTATATATAATTTGGACGGGAATATCTTTTTGGCCTTTTTCACTGGAAGATCAAGATCTTTAATTTGCTTTATTTGGAAGGGGGAGTGTATGAAATGAAGATCGACTTTTTAGGTGTCCAGCGTTGTTCATTAGTTTTAATTGCCTGCCACGTGGAATTGCAACGCATTGGATTCCAATAGGAAAGTATCTTATCAAACCTGAAGGCCAACGCATGCATGACCAAAGCCACAACAATTGCTTCTACTTCTGACAAATTACCATTGATTATTAATTATGATGTCATAACGAATTGAATTAAATCTTAGTTAATTTGCTAGCTATTGCCAATTTGGCATGACCAAGATTTTCATCAGGATCTTTAAGGCAAGCTCAAGATCAAAATCTTCATTCTTATATATCTTTTTTTAAGTCTCTCCCTTGACGTGGCTAGGACTTGGTTCCCTAACTGGAGGCATGGTTCAAGCGTGCAGGACACAAGGAAACATTTTTCATGTTTCCATTTAATTCGTAGAAAATATTTACATGATATTTTTTTGACTTACACGGGGTAAATCAAGAAAAAACAAAGAAACCCCTCCCCACTGTCCGACAAATCGGAACAATTTTTCTACCGTTGAGTGATTATATATATCCCATCCATTTCGTGGCCAAAAGATAAAGGTCCGGATTCATTGTACATACAGGGGAGCTAGGCTAGGTGGCTGATGGTCATCATATTGATAATCTTTCTGAAGTGTACGTAATGCCAATTAATATATACTATGAACCTTTTCAAACTTATATTTGAAGTCCAGAACTCATTATCAGAGAGTCCATGCATCCATTCTATGGATAAAAACAGAAAACTACAAGTCATTTTGGCAACCGAAAACTACAAATCATAATTTTTCACTTATGTACGCTACGTCTGCGTCAATGAACGTCGTCTATATATATCTAGCTCTGGCCTTTAATTGGGAGGTAAATTACCCGTTTACCCATGCAAGTACATATACAAAAGTAAGTCGCAACGACGTCTTAGAGATCAAATTATTCCTAATTAATGAGGATATATAATTGATTTCGATCTTAATTTGTCTTAAGAGGTGTTGAAATATAATGATCATTGATCTTCAATTCATTACAGTAAAAACTAATTATAATATTATATATTATTTATTTAATACAACTTATAAAATTATTATAATCATTGCATGATTACGATCAACAAAATTTTAAAGAAAAATACTTTAATCGTAAAATTTTTTTTATAAAAATAAAACTATAAATTAACATAAGTTCTTAAATTATAAAATACGTATCATATAAAGCCGACAAGTAAATTAGAGATTATAACTCATGTTGTTATCCTACCGACCGATATAGTACATTATTTGACCAAGCGTTATGATGATTTAACGACGTTTGTGAGTAAGAAAGTAGGCCGGATTTGAAATAAATCACTCCCACTTAGTTGTGAAAGACGCGTTGATTGGTCGAATCCGGACATAGACCGGTTTAATTAATCTGTCAGTGAATAAACAGGGCGAGGTGTTAAAGGAGTAGTACTACCCTATCCAGCCTCAATATTATCGAAACCATTACTTCCAGTCTTAGAAACCCATTTTCTTCCTAATTCCCTTCCCACAGTACATCTAATTAAGCCTCTTACCCACCCATTTCTCGAACCCTTCTTGACCAGCGATGGATGAAGCTACGACGACGACCGTGGACGATGAAGATGCATGATCTGGATCCAGAAATATTATTGGTAGAGTGAACCAGATATGGCAGGGAGATCGATGAAGATGCATGCATGATGAGCTAGCTGGATCCAGAACCAGAAATATATATATGATCATTGGAAAAACCATTGGCTAGTACTACTGGTGCAAATTAACTTTGATCGATACTTCATATGCCGAGGTATTTCAGCATCAAGTCGGTCATGATTTTGGTGAGTGCGACACTCGTCCTTCTGGTGCTGCCACTGTTGTTGCCAACGCTATCTCCGCCACCACTGATACTTTTATTTGTTCCGGTTATGATTATATCCGTTCTTGTTTTCTTGGCTCTATCTCAACCCCAACTTCCCAATATCACCGTCTGTACATTATATGTTTGATACCAACTATATATATGCCTCTATTATCTTCTATGTAGATATTTTGCTCATGAGCTTGAGAAATATGCCAAAATCCTCAGATTTTCTCATTAGGATCCATTCTTCTATTTCGCAGTTCCACGAGAGCAAAACTAATAATCAGCAAAAGAGCAACCACGCGCTGTTGGCTTTTAGGCCATTGGCTTTGCTTGTTTTTAAAGGTACAATATGAATTTGGAGGCTGCTGTAAGCTGAAAGCCGCAAAACCGATAACATTGAAAAGGATTACATTCATGTTCTTTCTTAGAGTTTGTGCTTATCATGAGTCCGAGCTTGTGTTCGATCCTGTATTCTTGCACGCTGTTGTCGACTGAAAAAGAGGTTAATTAAAAGAATTTATAGAAAAGGGAAAGCAAGTTTTGCACGAATAACGTCCTGCCATATTTTTTTAATTTATACCCCCGATCAATATATTATTATCAAGATTAGTTGTGTTACGTGTACTAAGCTAATATTACAAATCATGAAATTATTAAAAAAAAGTGTTAATTTAAAGTATAAATTGAAAATTTTAATAGTTTTGAGTATAAGTACTTGAAGTTAATAATAACTTGAGATGTTAAACATATTTTTTCCCCTCAAAAACTAACAAAGGAAGGAAACCATTCGCTTGCTTCATAGTTCATACAAAGAACTGATAAATCTTATAATGCTTTAAATTTAAAGAAATAAAATCATCATCAATTTGAATCGAAGTAAAGGGCAAAGGCATGGCCATGGGAAGGAAAAAAATTAAAGAAAAAGATTTAGAAACGGTTTGGATTGGGAAACATTCTCATCTCATCATTACAACTTTTTCAAATTCACACATAAAATATAATAAATAATTCAACTTTTTTCAAATTTCAATTTAACCTTTTTAAATTTTAAAACAATAATAATATTAAAAAATAATATTCTAATAATATTAAATTCAACTTTCATTTAAAACAATTTCATATCATCTCACTATCCAAACAACCTCTTAGACTTTGAGGGATATCAGAACCCACTTTAATTATGTGTTTCTCTCTCTTTTATTTCAAATCTTCAAGGGATAATTAGAATTTGAGAAAATCTTAAGAGGGGGAAGAGAGTGGGGGAGCAGATAATGAATATTGCCTAAAAGTCATATATATATTTGAAATAGAAAAAGTCTATCATGAAAGCATTTATAATGATAGAAAAACTAAGGAAAAAATTGCATTCAAAGTAATTTGATATATATACTATATGAGTTCTTTTACTTGTCGCCCTTACATCACACACCTATTAAAAAAATAAAAAATAAAAGTAGGTGTGTGGTATAAAAATAATAAATATAACTTTTCATGCTATATATATACTAGTACTTATAAGTAAACAATGGTGAGATGTCAATTAGGATATATAGAGAAAATATCATCATGATGTCACTTTTAAATTGAAAATGCTGAAGACTATACCAATATTATCTTCTTATTATCCTACTTTTTTTTTTGACAGCATTATTATTATCTTACTTAGCTAACGTTCTAGTATATATATAGTAATCCTTAGATCAATTATTGCTAAAAAAATATATAAAAATTCAGTTATTATTTAATTCTCCATACATAAGCCAGCAAGCTAGAATAACACAGAAACGCGCGTAAAATGACGGAAACAAACAAGAAAAGATAAATTTGCGAGTCGACAAATGATCCCAAAGTGTAAGCCTGATATGAGAATAAACAAATAACATAGAAAGCTATACATGGTAAAATATCTTATCCTTCAGAATCTCATGAAGATAGAGTCAGAGAATATATCAACCACCTCGTACAATCGATCTAGGAAATCCTCAGCTCAGTATGAATATGATCATTAAAACTAGGTACGGAGGACAAGAGTCATGTGACTTCCCCGGCCTCCCTGCTCAAAAAAGTAACACTTTGGATCCCCCGACATCTCTGTAAAAACCTATGGCCCTAAACAAGAAAGTTTGCTCCAAAAGATTTGAAAAGATTCGACCCTCAACTCACTTCCATTCATCCTATCTCATCGTCTTAATTTTTTAAATTTTAATATAAAATATAATAAATAATTTAAATTTTAAAATAATAATATTATTATAAATTTTATTTAACATTTAATTTTCATCTCAATTTAACTAGACTTAATTGAATGTCCATAGGTAACCAAAATCTGAACTAGTTTTTAGAATATTCCTTTATTTATTCAACTTGAGATATTTTATGTGGTTAATTTGGAGAAAATTATCTTCTTATTTATTTATTTAAAGTTCATGATTTTAAGAACATAAATATATATACATATATATAAAGTTATTATATTATCAAATCTACGGGTAGAGCACGCCATCCTTCATATCATTTAAATAATAAATTTTAATTTTTAAATTTTTAAATTTATCTTTTAAATTAAATTATATTACATAAATATTTTATTAAATTTACTCTACACACAGACTTGATAATATAATTATAGACATATATTTAATGTTTAGTTACAAATCAACGGGAATTTATAATTGTTAATGCTTTATAATTCTTGTCTCTGTTTATTTGATGAGTTTTATTAGGTACAAGCAAAGTCGCGTACTAATTTATGTATTAATATTGATTCTTTTATATTTAAAATTTAAATTAATATTATTTTTAATAAAATTTATTTTTTAACTATTCATATTAAATTTATACATATATTAATACGTAATTATACTTACAAATAAATTTTTACTTATTTTATTTCACGCTCAATTCATCAACAAGTACATTTTAAAATAGTGAAAGATCGTCAAAAATCTCTTTTGTTTGGCTTTATATTATATGAAGGCAGTCTCTTCTAAAACCATTTTAGAAAAATGGCCCCCCGTTACTGCTTTCTAAAAGGGCCCACATAAAACAGGGAATGGTACAAGTCTTGGATGCAAGTTTGCCCGACCACTTCCTTGAAATAAAAGGTGGTCAGGTTAATCTCCTATATACATAGCTTTCAGCTAGCGTCGCTGTCTGTTGACATCGGAATATTATTTTCTTTATCTCTTTGCTTTCAAGTTTGCGGACCTCCGATTATAGGTAGGAGGAGGTGCATGTATCTACCTGGCTTATGTATGATTATAATTTTCTTTTTAAAGCGCAGTTTCAAAGATAATTTATAAAAATAAATTTATAAATTAATGTAATGTTTTATATAATAAATTCAAATAATTTAATAATTTAATTTATATATTATATTAAATTATATCAATTTATAAATTTATTTTATGAGATTTTTTATTTTTAAATAAAGCGTTTTTTCATCATTGCTTTTATACGCACATCAAAGACAGATAATACAAAACGACAAGATTGTACATATCTGGGTGTTAGCGACCACTACCATACGCAGACAAACTAACCAATAATGAAGACAAAAGTTACGAAAGCAAGCAATTAAAGGGAGTAAAAAAAAAAAAAAATCTTCAATAAAAAGTAGAGGCCGTGAAGAGCGCGTAAATTGGGAACTTTTCTTCTTCATTTTATAACGTCAAATAGGGAGGGTGAGAGTCCCCGAGACCTTTTGATCAAGCCATGGATGGATGGATATGTACGTACACTTTTAAAATTGGATATTATATATTTTTGGAAGGAGTCTTTAAGTCTATGGATCGAGATCGCCATATATATGATCGTATGCAATTTGAATTTAAATTTACCATATAATTATATATCGAAGTTATTAGAAATTAAGAAGAATTAATTTAATTATAGTTGGTTGGTATGTGGATCATTATATAGTACTTGTTTTTACGTTAATGTAATAATTATTATCATACTACCAAACATATAACTTGATTTGAAACTCTATTTTTATAATAAAATATAATATATAGGATGGATGGTCTGTGTCAACTTGATTTATGTGTCAAAATATTTTACAATATTTTTTTCTCCTAATTGTCTGTCTAGCCATCCCTTCCCCCCTAGCCCCTCTTTCTTTCTTATATTTTTCTCTCTGTTTTTTTTTTTTTTATAGAACATCCATCTCTTTTCTCTCTCTCTCTCTCTCTCTCTCTATCTATCTATGTATATATATATTATATACACCTATATATCCCTCCGCCGGTGGTTACGACAACACTGCCTGCCTCCAAATTCACCCGCCGTTAGCTGCCAGTTATTAGTCATGTATTATTCTACTTAAACTCAACCTTACCTTTCATAGGAAGAAATTATTAACTTTTACAGAAAAATATTTTTTTTTTATTTTAATTAATAATAAATAAATAAAGAAAACATTAATATAAATGTAAAAAATAACACATTACGGTTTGGACCAACTCTAATAGAGTTTAAAAAAACTATGACGGCCCATAAAAATAACACACTTATCTATTTTTAACAACAAATGTTATATTTGAAAGGTTTGGTAGTTGTGAGTCCACTGATATGGTGTGTGTGTCGAGAAGAGTTGTTGGAAATGATTACACGTGAAGACTACGCACAGATTTTCACAAAACTACCACTTTTCTCTTAATGATTTTGGATCTGTAAATCTATTTGTGTTGCGCGTATCTCTTGAAAGTTATTATAAAGTTGTAGATATATATTTTTCATTCTTGAAGATAGTAAAATAAAATTAAACAAAAAAAATCTTAATAGACAATATGAATGAACGGAGGAAAGAATGAAGCAGGGGAATGCTAAAGAGAAAATCAGATCTAGAAGCCACTTATATATATTAGTATGAATATTTGAGTACGATATGCCAAGATCTATACTAATTATTTTACCATTAATTTATAATCTAAAGATATCCCCTCAAGATAACGTATCTAGCTAGGGTGACGTACGTAATTATCATTTGAGTATAATAGTAATTTTCTATATATTCCCAATTCGTGTGATGAACTGCATGTTTCTTGAAAACAAACACACCAGTTTGTAATCATATTAGGCACGCCATGCATCCAAAAAAACAAAAAAAAACTGTCATGATCATCACTATCAACATCATTAAGATTGTAGATTATATGGCTCAACCAAGAATCATAAAAAAGACAAAAATAAAAATCAAGGTTGGGCATGCTGCATGGTCTGTCCCGCCACAACCATCGATCGTGGTATATCATCACTATATCTTGTGTACATAGGCTATGGTCACCAACTTTAGTAACTTTAATTATTATTGTTAGCAAACACCACAATCTGCTCCCTACATCCTGTCCAAGTTGCCTGTCTCTGCAATTAAAGGGAGGAGGAGAGCGTGTACGTGTGTGTGTGTGTGGTGGGGTTGTTTTTAGTTTTCCAAGCAATGTTTTAAAATGGGGTACTTGATTAAAGTTTTGAGCCCCTTTTAGTGGTACCGATGATGCAGTCAGGATCAGTCGATGACATGCATGAACATGATCGGTATCTTTGCCCCCAAGTGGCATCCTTTCGTCCTTTTGAGATTATGTATATGCATTTTGCACCATAGATTCTTGCAACTGGGAATGGTTGTTCCTTTGAAAGATGTCATTATATAAAAAGCCAATCTTCTCTGGATGTAGTGAAATTCATGGATGAAGAAAGAAAGAAACGAAACCGATGGCTAATAGCTAAGCATCTCTCATAAAAATAGTGTTCTGACAATGATTTCAGGCAAAAAGTTGCAACCACCTGAGTTTTGACTCAAACAGGATGTCCAAATTCATTGTGATTGAATTTGGACGATTAATCAGCTTATGTTGTTTTTTCATATTATTGCCAGAGGGGGGTCACATAGGAAACAGAGTTAGACAAAGCCAACCAAAAGCTTATAATGGAACTCCATTTGTTTCTCAACATCTTCCTTGGCAGTGGTCCTACGTACTCCATCTATGTCATGTCATTTTCACTCCACTGAATAAAAGAATCACCTAAATATATGAACGAAAAATATTGAAAGTGCAATAAATAAGGCATCGCAAAAATTAACTTCAAGTTCTTATCACCCTCGATCAGAGCCCTCTCCTCAGAAATAAAGAACCGAAGAGAATTATTTCAATCTGTTCAAACCAACAATTTAACTACAACCAAAGAGCATCATTAATTATCAACTAGGATCTTAATTTAATGTTGTGAAAAAACATTGGAGGAAATAGACAAGAACTCCCTTTTGTTTTCTAAAAGAAAAATCTTTTTAACTACAAATAAATTAGTTAAAAGTATATCCTTAAACTGATGTAATTTGATATGATTCGTCAAATTATAATTATTTTTATTAAAAAATAAATTTTATAAATTTTATAAAATCACATAAATTTATAAATTTATTTTATATAATTTGTTGCATTCGTAGTAATTTTATTTTTATATATCTACTAAAAGACAATCTTCATTAATGTGGCCCGTGGAGGTGCAGATTGTGACAATCAGGGTCAATAGAATGGTTGCCAATTCATGAACTTTTATCTTTTTGCGTCAAACTACAAACTCGAATAATAATTGACCGAGTAAGGTATGGTATAGAACGACAACAACTCGTTACTCATTATTAATCTCGTTAGATGTCCAACAAGCTGCCTTTCCTTAATTCATCTTGGGAATAGTGAAAAATAAGCTCATCACATAACATATCACCATTGATATTACTATATAAATGAATAATATTAGATATAATTTTACTATACGGTAAATTTAGAAAAATATTTTTTTTATAAATCTCATATTTAGAAAAATAATACACGAAATTTATACACTCTAAAAAATTACAAATAAAAAAATTACAAATATTATTACTCTTACCAGATCGATTAGCAAAATAGTTTCGTAATAAAATGGCCTGGTCTGTGGTCTCTTCCTACTTTATTGATGGATGCATTATTCCCAGTTTTCCCGTCCCATTACACTCAACTTTCTTCGTCCTCACAGATTTTCAAAGAAGCAAACTATCAATATTAGAAACTCCCGGAAATAATAAAAAAAATTAATGAGGGTACGTGATCAGTTAAAAGTTAAAAGCCATCCCATAATCTTGAAAATTATGTACAAAACAACATGGAGTAATTAAATTCACCAGTATCTCCTCTTTTTCGTCAATTTGTAAATTAAAAATCTTCAGAAAATTTCGAAAATAAGAGATCTGTTTGAACCCAGAAAATTTTCCGGGAAAGTAAATAAAAACGCTTGAGTTGAAATCTTCGACAGATTTGATCTTTTTGATCTCCTTGTTTCCTGGAACAATAGAGAGAGACACAAAAGAAATTGCCCTACACAATCACCTCATGACAAGCTTCAGTGGAGGAGCCGGTGTTTGCCACCATGGAGGCTTGGAAATTCGACCTTATTTTTACGTTAAACGTTTAAAAAGCACGATAATCCTTATATAGTTGCAGTCATAGAGATAATATTAGTGAGATCAACTGTACAAAAATTCTTTTTATAATTACCGAAAAACCCATTTTTATATTTTTTAACCATTAAAAATTTACTATTGTTTTCGCACAAAAAAGATAAAAGTTATTAAATATGAAAAATGATAATTGTAATCGTGATTGCGTAAGCGTTGTGCAATCATTTTTTTTTTTAAAAAAGTAAATATAGGATTCATATGAAAAAAAATAATTATTTTTTTAATAATAGACTAATACGTACTCTTTTTCTCTTTTTCGAATAACTGCACGATACTTGTATACTTTATAACTATATATAATAATACTGTATTAATATTTAAAAAGAATGATCCTATCTACCATGATACTTCAGCGAATGTATTCATTGCTCCCATTTTAAGTTTTTATTTCAAATTAAATTCTCTCAAAAAAATTATATTTAAGTATTTTCTTCCATGACTTGTAGAAGAGGAGAAGAGAGAAATATTTTGAAACAAAAATTTTAATAAAAATAAATATTATAATTGACGGGGTTTATTATAATACATTAAATTATAAAAATATTTTTACTATAAAGAATATTTGACGTATCATATCTAACCACATTTATTTATAAAATTTTATAATTTTTGCAAAATGTATTTATAAACCTAATACCTTTTAACAAAAAATGGGTATACCTTTTAACAATACACATATTATTTTAATTAAAAAGTAATTTATATAAATTTAGTTTAGACAAATCTCTTATAAACTGCAAAGCTTGTGACTTGCAGGGTCCACCTAATTTTTTTTATTGTTTGACTGCTTGTGACTTGCAGGGTCTACTTATATTTAATATAATTTTTTTAATTGTTAGACTCTAAAATTGAACCCAGGTAAGCAAGATGCTGACTCATGGGCCCATGGCTCCGCCAATGCAGTGATGAGTCATGACTGATGGGAAGCCCAGATTCATTGCTATAATCAGCAATATTAGTCACCGGTATATCTTTTTTTTCTTTTTCTTTTTTTTTTTATAAATGTCGGAACCCTTTTCAAGGCAGGCCGTTTGGACCTTTAGAGTAAATTTCGATTTCATGCACGGCATCTTCAAAAGTTTTTTTATATAAAACTAATTAAATTGTTAACTTTTTATTAGTGGCTTTAAAGAATTATTTACACCTATGAGATGTTGAACCTTAAATTTTGAAGAGAGTGAGACCTCAAGACCAAAAGCCTACACCACTTGACTCAACCCGTTGGGATTCACAGATATATATATATATATATATATAAATATATATATTTTTGAGTATATAAGTAGGTGTGGGTTAGTTGGACCAGAGACATATATTCATTCTCATAGTTTATAGAGATCAGTGAGCTTTTGTTGACGAGATGGCCCTAGCACTTCCTATTACTAAATACTGCCTAGCGTCCCCACACTCGTTCGGTCCCCTAGCAATCTGAATCTCCAGCTTGCTTTTAATACCTTTCCCTCATCAACTCTGATCTAGCTATCCCACGAGAGTCCTTTTCGAAGCCCGACCTCTTCATCAATATCATGATCATCTCCCTCTTTCCTAGCTGCGCCTATATATCCCACGCACCTTCACCACCTTCTTTGAATTCTTCTTTTCTTTTTTGATCTCCTGCCGGCCACCGCTTCCCATATTTCGTTAGAAGATCAAGACAAGGGAATTTCTCTTCTTCTCTTTCTAATGCCGTTGCGCCAATGGAAGTGGAGGAGTTCTACGATGCATGAGCTCGGTATTTCTACCAGGAGATCAGCATATCATGTATAATATGTTATAGTCTAGGCACGTAAGATATATGTTCAGGTACTACATGAGCTTGGGGACGATCGTGGTCATGGTAGTTCTGACTGTTTCGCTAATGGTTCTGCCGCTGGTAGTGCCCCCTCTGCCGCCGCCGCCGCTGTTGCTTTTGTTCGTGCCGGTCTTGATCATGTCCCTCCTCGTTGTCTTGGCCCTATCTCCTTCCCAAACGCCTGATATCACCGACCCTTTTGTTTGAATCGATCACTTTAATTTGGGTTAATTGCCGGTCGGCAGGCCAGTATGTTGGGAATTCAAGTGCCTGAGGTGATGGAACTTCATGTAGTACTGATCTCTATGTCATGTGCAAGTCTTGCTAATTCCCTCTGCCGATCTGCACCAAGAACCGAGCTATGTGAAGCGAACTCTATTTTGTTGTCTTGTTAACCCTTGGATATTCAGGTTTCACGAAAAGCTTAGCACTGTTTTCTATTTTCTTGTAAGGGGAGATCGAGAATTCTTGTTTTCTTTTTTATGAGGATGGAAATTAATGAGGTAATTAAGGATCCACCGTTTTCAGCTCTGATCAGTGATACGACT
The DNA here is from genome assembly GCA_011037825.1 of Carya cathayensis. Taxonomy (NCBI): domain Eukaryota; kingdom Viridiplantae; phylum Streptophyta; class Magnoliopsida; order Fagales; family Juglandaceae; genus Carya; species Carya cathayensis. The sequence goes on from QGSO01000187.1 coordinate 137,270, forward strand.
TTCAAGAAGGCGATCGAGGGACCGTACATGCATATGAGAGTACTCCAGGATTAAGAGACATGCAGTGATAGGAAACCCATTAGAAACGGTCGTATATTAATTTACTCGTGTACGTGTATTTGTAATCACCAACTATAGATATATATATATATGGTGATCACAAGTTGTATTTCAATAGCTCCTCACCTACTATATATTATATGCATAGTAAATACCAAGCTAGCTATCTGGTCTGGTGATCATGATTCATGAAACTCATTTTTCAAGTGGTACTGCATTTTTTAAATCCTGTCGGTCCAATACGTGGGTACGTATAATATTGGTGATCATAAATCATATATAAATTAATTAATTGTGGAATTAAGGTGTAATTAACAAGTGATTAGAAATAAGTACGCTTTATATATATATATATATATATTAGTTTGGTAGCTTCGCCATGCAACTAGCGCGAATCTAGAGCACTGGTCCATCAACCAAACGACAAACGCGTCCTATGTTGAAACTTGGAGTAAACATTAATGGGAAGTGAGGAGGAACAAGAAGAAAAACCCAAAAAAAACAAAAAAAGGCTGTAAAACGAAGAAGGATGGAAGTCGAATGACTGATGACACGAGGAAACAGCAAACAGCCCCTTAGGAATTCTTCTTCTCTCTCTCTCTCTCTCTCTCTCTCTCTCTCTCCGTTTAATTTTGTTGGTTTGTTCCTCAGTCCGACATGCTAACACGTGGTGCTCCTCGTCATGCTGGCAACCGGTGCTTTTTGGCTAAGTTTTTGGTTTTCAAGATGAGAGTAATAGGTAATAACTATGGGCTATGGATACAGATGTACCTGGATTAACAGACAGCAATAGTTATGGCTAGCTTTCGGCGGTTTTCCGGCTAGCTGTTTTAGTACTACATCCAGCTAATTAATATGCCAGCGGTTTCGTACAACTCCTTCATCTAATGGCCTGCCCTGCTCTGCCCTCCCCTGCCCTGCCATGTCGACTTTGCTGACATGCATGAATACTGTTTGGTCAAAGGAACTCTGATTACCCACTTTTCTTTTCTTTTTTCTTTTTGGGCATTGCTATTAATTAATTTACATATAATAAATAGCTTTTTTTTTTTAATCCTTCTTTTTTAAATAATTACCTTTATACTGCAAGCTTTTGCTAGCTCATCATGTCATTTAACTATTGTGCAAGATTGGCGGTGGACTGTTGGTAGTGATAATGGCGACGTGGTGGCAAGAAAAAATATCTTTAGTAGTGTTGCATTTGGATGTGAGCATTATGGCCGGAACGAACGGACTTGGATTTTTGGGTCGAAAAGTCAAAACGTTTGAATCGTGCGTTGATCACAATTAACGTCCATAAAGATTATTAATGTAAATTAAAGTAAAGCAACAGAAAAAAAAAGTTGTTTAGAATGGAACTGATCATCAAATAATGTTGATCCCTTTCTTTAAATTCTCAACGTACGTACACCATATATGCAACGCGTACAATATGGAAAAAAGAAAAATACGATTCTGAAGTATTACTGTACTGGAAAGAGACCAAAAGATTGACTCATATGCATGATACAGTACTACAGCTGTTTGAAAAATCGACAGTAAGACAAAGAAAGAAGCATATCATCTTTATGAAAGAAACGTGATAATTAAAGCAGTTCATAAGAAGACTGAAACTGATCAATTCCCTCTTTCTTTCTATAAACAATTAATGCATGAAATTATGGTAGCAGTCTCCCCATTATGTGCGGTATATATAAAGATTCAAGCAAATTAAAGTCAAATTTAGTCAAGTAATTAAGTCGCTTAAATCCATTATAAAATATATAAAAAATTAATTATCTCCTCCTTCATCAGATCATCATGATCATGTGGGATCTCGACCATTTACTGAATTATCATTGATCACCATATATGCAGCATCCATGTATCCAGCTCTCAAAGATCTGTTGCGTTAGTATATCCCATTAATGAACATATATATAATAAAAAAATGATATTTTCCCCGACAAACTATGAGAAATATGTTACCAACAAGTGGCATGACCAAGTGCATTGGACAATTGAAATTGCTTGGTGGGGGCAGCTCGTTGAACCTATTGCGCGAGAAGCAATTTGTATTGTCTATATAATAATATATTATATTATATATTCTCGTAGTCGTGGATGGGAGGAAGCCTTTAATTTCATGGATGATCGATCTCCTTAATGCTCTGCTTTTATAGTTGAAAAGAGACGTTTCGTGAATGGGTGCAGCCTATTCGACCTTGATCGATCAGTACCGCGTTTTACACATTTCCCTTACGAAACTTCTCACACTTGCACGTACTAGTGGTATTGGAATTTGTGGTCCTCTAGATCAAAGAATAATTATTTTTATTTATATAGAATTTTTTAAAAATTGAGAGTAGTCATCTCGTTTTAAAATTTTGACTTTGTGAGGAAATGTCAATTTGAGTGTATCAAATTGGACCCACCCAAGTACGCATGTTCGTACCACATGCGATCGATCATAATCTTCAATATTAATACAAGGTCTTAAACGTGTGGGTTGAATCTCTACAGAGAACCACGCGGTATATCACTATCATTGAAGGGATCGAAGGTGGCTTGAATATTCGCAATTGGTACTTTTAATTTATTCTTTGCACTAACCCATGAAATAAAGGGCCGGGGAACGTATATGTTACTCATGTCAAATAGATCAAGTACCGTTGATAATTCATGCATATTTTTTGAAAGTTGAAGGGTGATTCTTGGAAGAAGAGGGGAAAATTCCCCGCAAATTAACCAAATTGGACGAGTTCAAATGAAGGACTAGCTAGGATACAACCTAGAAATACAACCACTTCTTAGCCGCCATGCACCTAGACGATGATCAGTAGTTTAAGATAGGAACACACGACTAAACTAGATCATTCTGAATATTTGGGGCGTTTTTGTTGACCATTAGCTAGACATGCACCAGGAAGCAGCATGGCATTATTCTACGCCTTCTTAGGGAAAAGTTGAATTTAAGATGATCAATACCATTAATTATATATCAGTTTAGGGTGTACAAATTTGTATCTCATCAAATGGCATGAATTTCAAGCGGAAGAAGAGAATATTGGTTAGTATATGATCATGGTGTTACTAGGGCTGTAAATGAGTCGAGCTCGAGTGAGCATGGGATGTGAGAGCTCGGCTCGTTCACAAGACGAGCAAGCTAGCTTGGGCTTGGCTTGTTTATAAGCCGAGCCTATGCAAAGGATCGAGCTTGGCTTGTTTACTTATAAAGCAAACTCGAGCTCAACTTGAAATTCGGTTTGTTAACGAACCGAGCTCAAGTTCAATTGAGCTCGGCTTGAGATTGAATCTTTTTAATTTTTAAAATAAAAAATAAAAAATTTAAATAAAGATATCAGTGAAATAACAAATTAAATACAAATTTACATTATGAAGTATTCAAGAGTCTATTATGGCTATGGTACATTACATGACATCGACATCCTAATTGAACAAGTAAATCAAAAAAACTTTACAACAAAAAATTATGAAGCTTGGTACATTAAACTTCAAAATAAAAAATGTGGAGTAAACTCAGTAAAGTCCTTAATTTTCATGAATGGAGCCAAAAATCTTGACACCAACTTGTTGCCCTGAATACACTAATACACTAAAAAAAATTAAGCTTATTTTAATCCCAACCAAATGCTTAGAAATAGAAAAATAACCAAGATAATCGGCTAATAGATAGATGAATCGATGAACCAGAGAACCACAAACCATGAAATCAGGGATTTAGTTGGTTGAGAGTCATAAATGCATGCATTTAATGACCCATTTGTTGAGAACCCGCTACAATCTTAGAGACTGAGATTACAGCCATAGCTCCCCAAAATATATAGCCATCGACTGCATCTGCTAGGGTTTCTCGCAGTTGCAGCCGGTATCACTCTTAGCCCTCGAGAATCCCTTGCTGCAAGCCTTTGAGAATTAAGGCTTGAAGCCTTGATTCAATGCAAATTGAATAGGAGGAAACTAGTGTAAGCATAGGAGGAGGCTAGAGTTTCTCAATGGCTGTGTCTGAAGGAGTGTTGAAGTGTGAAAGTGAAACAGCTGAAGGAGAAATGAGATGAGCATCTCGTAGCGCTAGCTTTAGGGCATGGAATCAACGACTCACAATTTTGATATAAACCAACTACTTCAGGCCCTCAATAGCTCCACACGTAACACATACACATGACACAGCTGAACTCACAAAATACAAATTAAAGTAACTACTAAATTAAATACTAAGTCTATTTTTAAAAAATACTATAGTTTAAAATTATAATACATGTTAAATACGTGTTAATATTTTATATGGGAATTCAATATTTGATAAGAATAATGTAACTATATCAATATGATATATTAATATTATACATTTATATATATAGTATATATAGTGGACTATAAGTCACTATAAGTCTATATACATAATTAATAATACATATGTAACTTTTGGCTATATATATTGCATTATGTATGTATAAATATATGAGTCAAATTGAGCTTCATACAAGTTTGTTCACAAACATTATTAGAGTCGGTCAAACTTTATACAAATTTGTATCGTTTAATAATCGATCCTAATTCTATGTCTATGAACAACCCATTTAATATTTGATTCCAGTCAAATTCGAGTTTAATCGAATCGAATTCAAACTGTTTGTCGAATAACTTGTTCATTTTATCGCCTTAGAGCATTGGCAATGGGCTAGCTATTGTCAAGTCTAAAATAGAACTTCAATGTGATCTTTTAGTTATAATATAGACTTCTAAATAAATTAGTCTATATTAAACTACCTATCCTAACTCTAAATAATAATATAATATTATTTATTTTAATAATATTTGATAAGTTTTTTTTAATATTTTATAAATACACTTCATATATTAATTATTAAAAAATAAAATTATTATTTTTCAACTATTTTTTTCCTCAATTTAATTATTCAATAAAAAATAATTATAGGGTGATGAGAGAAATGGAAAGAACCTAGAAGTGATAGATGGATAGGAGAAGCATCACAATGGGATGAAGAAACCAGGAAAGAGAAAAAAAATTTATGTTCAATGGGGACAAATCGAGTGAAAGAGCAAGTATAAGGTATATAAATGATAAAATATTCTTTTGATCCATGTATAGGAGCTCTCCAAACATGAAGAGATGCTTACATTTACTGTAGCATAAATCTCAAACTTCTCAAGTTTAGTTAGGCCAATATAGATGTTTTTTAAAACATTTCTCTTTAATTTAGACTTGCAATGGGCAATGGCTAGGCCATTGTCAATGCTCTAAGTGCCACTATAGTTGGGGATATGGCAGAAAAGAATGTGCTGGTATTGGTAAGGATATTTTTGAAGTCTTTAAAAGCATCCTCATTAGTTTGACCAAATGAGATGCTTGGTCAAATTTTACATAATTTGACTAAAAAACCCTTCACATTGAATTGAGCAAATTTAAAATAATTTAGACTTTGCCACCATGGTTGGCTAAAGAAGAAAGACCACTATTCATTCATCAAATATTAAAATATTAATTTATCATTATAAACAAATAAATTAAATTAATTAGAATATAATTAACATTTAACATTTAGAGTATAATTATTATTAACATTTAATAATACTTTTTTAATATTAATTTAATTAGAACATAATTACTATTAACATTTAATAATACTTTTTTAATATTAATTTAATTAGATATAATAAATTACTTAATTATTAACATTTAATAATACTTTTTTAATATTAATTTAATTAGAATATAATTATATTAACATTTAATAATACTTTTTTAATATTAATTTAATTAGAATATAATTATTATTAACATTTAATAATAATTTTTTAATATTAATTTAATTATAATATAATTATTATTAACATTTAATAATACTTTTTTAATATTAATTTAATTTTTAATAATGTTTTATTATTATATGGGGGGGGGGGAATAAATTTTGTAGAAACTGTAAGTATATTTTCACCTGACAGAAATAACAAAAAATAAAAGAATTCAAAATAATTTAAATAACAATGTATTTCGATATATATATATATATATTTCTTACATTCTCCATTAATTATTTGCATCTTACATTTCAACGACCTAGCTAGCTACAATCATCCAAAGAGTCCTTTTTTGTCTTTTTAGTTTTCGTTGTGTCAAAATATTGTAGTCATGGAAACCATAAATCGAATCATTGCAAATTTTATATACACCATACATAAAATAAAATTAGTGTGAAGAAATGCTCAACCTGAAGTTAATTAAACAAATAGATATGATGATCGGCAATAGCAAACAATCATGCTTTGAATTTATGACATTTTTCAGAATCGCTATACAACTTATACATTTGATCGAAGGTGAATGCTTCCCAACGAGATCACGGTCTCCAACTTCTGGAAATACTAATCTGCGATTTTTTATTTTTAAAGAAAGAAATTCCACCCAAGGTATATAGTAAGGCATTCCTCCATCCCAGTAATTGGTACCGATTTCCAACTTAAAACATCCATCTCCTATTTGAGCTGTACAGGCTAGGAGCAGTTTCCATCTTTCCATAGATCAAAGTGCAGGCTTCAGTGTACTGCTGAATCAATTATCCTACGCAGATTGCAGACTCACTTCCCCGGGAGTTGTTTTCTCGAAGTCGGCACAAGCCTCTGGGCTGTCTTCTTCACTAGGCGGAACCAGCTGCCAAAAGAGTGGCAGATATGTGTCCCACTCCTTCAAAATAGCAGAACCTTTACTGCTCCCGGTTTTTTCCTTCACAGATTAGTTAAATTAAAAGATTTAAGTTTCAGTAATGAAATAAAAAATGCATCTAGTGAGAGCTCCACACGGGATCTTAAAAGGAAAATACAAGTAATTCAATGTGCACCTTTATAAAGAATATATTAGGATTAATTACAAAATTAGTTCCTGGGTTTTAACCCGCTTGCAAATCATCACCTCAATTTCAACTTTTACAATTTACTCCCAACGTATGCTAACTTTGCAATTAAATCCTTCTGCCCATCTCCGGTTAAGTCATCTAACAGCGGAGTTACTACGTGACAACCAATTAGACTCGAGACATGGCTCTATAAATGCCACATGGCAACCTCACCTGGGAGATGGACAGTCAGATTATAGCAAAAGTTTGCACACTTGGGAGTAAATTGTAGAAAATTGAAATCGATGGGAGTGATTTACAAACAGGATAAAACCCATGGACTAATTTTGTAATCAACCCAAGATATCATGAAGATCTCCGAGCTAGCGTGCCAACATAACCTTGAGAGGTAATTCTCAGGCATAAATGCAAAGATATGAAACTATCGGAACTTTTTCATTACAGTGTGCACCTCTGCGGTGTGTTGTGTGGGTGCATGCTAGCTTGGAGTTCATTAAGTGCACTTACAACATGGGCCTCAATAAGGCTCTTCAGCTGCATTTGCCCAACGGGGGCGGTCAATCTTTGGATCTTCACGATTTCTTTATTCACCTGTCAGTGAAATAATCATAATGGTCTAAGCGGGAAAAGGGGGGCAAACTGAGAATTATTATTCTTTTTTTTTTTTTTTTTTAAAAGGTACACCCAAGCACCTTGTTAAAGAGACGAAGGGAAAGAAAAGGGATTTTTATTAAATATAGCCACCTACCGGTTCCATATATAACAGTGTCAAAGTAATATGAGGTGTAGCACCCTCACACAAGCTCGGAAAGTTATCATATTTTCTCGATAAGTAATGAAGGATGAAATAAACACCCCAGAAAAACTTGAGTAGGAATTAAATTAGTAAACTGATCACCTTTCATATGCATGCCATGTCATAAAGTTAAGGAAACCCAGTACCATAATTAATTAAAAATTCCATGTCATTTTTAGGTGTTGATTAATGCCACGCAATGCATCTCTGACTTCTCTAGGCGCCAAAAAGATGGCAAATTATAAGTGGGAATCTCATGCCTAATTGAAGTATGACCTTTTAATAGACATGCAAATCCTCATGGGAGCATTTTATTTTTCCAGGGGCCAAGTCCCAAATAGTCAAGTCACCATTATTAAATAATTGGCTCAGCACACGCACAATAAATTAAGATGAAAATTGAACTGCTAGCAGCTACAGAGAAAAAGAAAAATCAAAATAAAAAAGGCAACTCGACAATTTTTTAACTGCACAGTGATTCCCATGAAGAGCTGCAATAAAAAAAAAAACACAAACCTTGGGGAGGAGAGTGTTGTCCTCATCAAGAATGTATGCCAAACCCCCAGTCATTCCAGCAGCTACATTTCTACCCACTCTGTCACAAGTTAAATTTAGATTCAAATCCCATTCTCTTCAATTTGCTTCGGTATAAAGAAAAATATGCCAGCTATAGAGGCGTTACTCACTTTCCAAGAACAACCACACAACCACCCGTCATGTACTCACAACAATGGTCTCCAGTGCCCTCCACTACTGCTTGAGCAAGAGAGTTTCTAACAGCAAATCGCTCTCCAGCTTTCCCTCTAACAAAGATCTGACCACCAGTTGCCCCATACAAACAAGTATTCCCTACAATGGTCGCATCTTCAGGGCAGAACCCAGTATTATCAACAGGAGTTACAACCAACTCACCTCCAGCAATACCCTTGTAACATATATGTTAGTGTCAGATTTTGTGACTCATTGGGCCAACAGGGTTAGTACAGCAAATCAGCCAAATTTGAAATAGCTCAACTCGGTATTATGCTTAGCTCTAAAATATTATCCCAAACTTTAATTAAGTAGAAGAAAGAGAAGGTAAGCACAACTTTTTGGATGAAAAACAATTTGTTGGCTGTCTAATGAACTGTCACTTCAAGAATAGCAAACTAACTGCCATGTCGATGTAGCCCAGTTAAGACTTTTTTGGTGAGTAAAACGTAACCCACACTCAATTGGATTACAATATTTTCTTTTTATAAGTAATTGGATTACAATATTGCTCAAGTCATGAACTAAAAATCTCAAAAAATAATAACTCAACCATGTCACTTGATTAGGTTTCAAGTAAAACCTTCAACTTCTCAAACAGTAACGGAGGCAAAGATTTGGTCAACCAACCTTTCCCACATAATCATTAGCCTCTCCCACCAGCCGAATATTCATTCCAGGAGTCAAGAAGCATGCAAATGACTGCCCCGCACTCCCTGTAAATCTGAATATATTGAAGAAAACTGATTACTTATCAACAAAAGAGATTGCCATATGTGCCCTTTCAGTTATTAATACTTGCTATGTCAAACCCACAACTTATGCTATGTTCAATTAATTATTAAAAAAAAACTTACGTAATGTTCAATTGCCCAGCGAAGCCAGTGTCACCATACTTCTTTGCAATTACCCCTGCTATGCGCCCACAAACAGCACGATCAACATTGTATATCTTTATGGTCTTATTTACCACTTTTTCATTCTCAATTGCATCCGATATCTGCATGTAAAAAATAATAATAATAATAATAATCTTATGTTTGTGGCAGGTAGCAAAACACAGAATTAATGTTTTTCGCTAAATTGGCATTAACCAACATGTCATTTTTGTTTTAGATTCTTAAGAATCAACAAAAATCAAGCTCCTTCACCTCAAAAGAGTCAAATGTAACAAAATCTAAATCAAATATCAACTTCAACAAATCATGTTTGAAGGATTAGGCTTCTGATGATTTTGAGTCTTAAATTACTAATTTTCTCTAATAAGTTTGCGGCTTAATTTCATATGTAGGAAAATTACTACGATTAAGCCTAAACTAATATTTTATCTATAATATGTTTGCTGTTTTAATTTCTTATTTTAGAAAAATAAGGTTTCAAATAGGTAAGTTTAGTTTTAGCAATGATTTTATCTACGTTTTTTCGTAGAAGTAGGACAGTTGATATGCAACCTCCATTGTATATTAATTGATGGTCCATTGTGGATCTCCTGTGCTTTAATGTCCAATCCCTCAATTTGACTCCTAAGTTATAGCAAAAATATATTTCAAGAAATTTTTCTTGAGTCCTACTTTGCCATTTTTTTCCTAACAGAAGTTTGATTTAAGTAGCAATAATACCAATAAACAAACACTAAATATGTTTTGTTGAAAGTACCATTAACATCAATAGTCGTTACCTCTGGATCTGCTAGTAAAATATCATCCAGAACACGACCATTACTATGAACACCCTGATTCCTGATTTTGGTACTGCTCCATTTTGGTAACCCAACATTCTGAAGACAAATGATAAAGTAGTCTTATTTTCAAAGGATAGAAACCACACATGGTAAAAAATATTATACATTAAATATATACATACAGAGAGAACAACACTGAGATCCAAATGCTGAGTTTTCATCAGAGAGATATCTCGTGGTCTTAATAAATCTGTCCGACCAATTATATCGTCCAACTTCTCATATCCCAACTGTGCCAACATGCCTCTTACCTGGCCATTTTTTAAAAGTAAAAAGTACATGACAAAGGCTAGAAGAAAATGGACCTTGATGGATTTAACAAAAATAATGCTTGTCACAATAGAGAGAAGATTCTGCAGTGATAAAGAATGGATCCACGAGGACCATAAAGATGGAAGACAAATCTCATCAGGGGAAAAATGAAAAGGCAGATGGATTACCTCTTCAGCAACATATAAAAAGAAGTTGACAAGATCACCAGGCACACCAGGGAACCTAGCACGTAATTCTTCTCTCTGAAGTGAAACGTGTGTTAAAAGAATGGACAAAACAAATGCAAACCAAACTCTATTTGGAAAGATCACAGGAAATAATGAAATCAAATTAACAGATTAGCCTTACCTGACTAGCAACACCAACTGGGCAGTTATTTGTGTGGCAAATGCGAGCCATCACACATCCAGTAGCAATCATTGCCACAGAACCAAACCCATACTCATCAGCACCCATAGCTGCAGCCAGTAGGACATCAACTCCACTTTTGAAGCCACCATCAACTCTGAGAATAACCCTTTCCCTGAGCCCATTTTGGATGAGTGTCTGGAGAGGGTATCAATAATTAAATAGCATATACAGTCTCTACAAAGAAAATCAAAAGAAGTAACTGCCTCTGCATATCTCATGCGTGTCAAATAGTAACCTGGTGAGATTCTGTAAGTCCAAGTTCCCAAGGACCACCAGCATGCTTGATGGAACTTATGGGGCTGGCTCCAGTTCCACCATCATGCCCTGATATCTGCAAGGCAAATGAGAGTTGTCGGTAAAACACCAAAATTGGGAAAGAAAAGGTAAGAAATATTAACCGCGACCTTTGAATTTTCACTGGACAAAGAAGATAGGATTTTCAGATAGAAAGTCAAATTAAACTTCTTTAAACATCTCCAGTAACATACTTTCAGAAAATGTAAACAAAAACATACAAGATGTTGTCCAGCATAATAAAGAAATGGTTTCATATTTAAACGAATATATGCATTTAGTTAGAAGGCTTATTCCAAACTAAAGGATTTCTAGTTACTCGTGGTAAAAGCCTAAGGGCTCATTTGGACACTTGGAGTATCTCATAATTCTGTGAATAGTAGTGAAATGGTATGAGTTAAGATGTTTATTGGGTTTTGGGAAAGGAGAGAGAAAACTTTGAATAAAAATATTATAAATTTAAAAAATTGTTTGAATATAATTTTTTAATATTATTTTTATTTTGAAAGTTTGAAAAAGTTGTATTGATTTCTGTGTTTTGTTTTTAGGTATGTAAAAGTTATAATGGTTAGGTAATGATTAGATGAAAAAGTCGAATATTTGAAATTGAAAAGTGTTTGTGTTTAAGTGATATTTGGAAAGGAAATTGTGAGAAGTTTTGAGAATTTCTCATCTCATCTCATTACCCAAATATACCCTAAGATGCTTAAATTCAAACATAATTTGCAAGAATGATTAAATCCCATTATAATCTTCAGCAAAGAGATCATCTCTTACTTCATTGTGATGTGGCTGGCACATCATCGCAAGCTGTCTCGTTATGATGATCAAGAGGTAATATTATTTCTCTTTTTCTTCTTGTTATTATTTTCCTTTGACGATTCTATACATACAGTTTTTTATTAGTATTCTATACATACATTAGAGAGGAAAAATTTAGAATGGGGCAGTTACCCATTAGCTTTCAAGCATTTAAGGGAGGGGGTGGCGAACCAAAGGAAACAAGCAAAAGAATACTAGAGCATGGTTTTCTCAGTTAACAAAATAAGAAGCCATAGACCAATATATAACATTTATTTAAAAAAAAAAAAAATTAAAGATCAATATAGAACGCCCTTTACAAACTCAGCTCCCATATGCTACTGGGTTACCATGCTACTAGCCTACTGTTTGTAACATAGTCTGATGGAACACACGACATCTCCATAATGAGATATAGAATGGAGAAACTATGCAGAAGAAATGTTAGATAGCTCACTGCTTAAAATGCAAAGATGATAATCTATATACCTGTATGATATCAGCATTACCCTTTGAAACCCCAGAAGCAACAGTGCCAATTCCAGCTTCTGCCACTAGCTTTACTGAAACCTTAGCCTTAGGATTAACCTACTTTATTCAGCAAAGATTAGTTATCATTTTGATCAGAGTGCTAAGTATCTCCCTCATTCTTACAAAATATTCAGATTTATGCAACTGATAATCACCTGATGAAGGTCAAATATCAATTGTGCAAGATCCTCTATAGAATAAATGTCATGGTGTGGTGGTGGAGAAATCAGTGGTACCCCAGGTTTAGAATTTCTCAACCTTGCAATATATGCACTAACTTTCTTCCCCGGCAGTTGACCACCTTCACCAGGCTTTGCACCTTGTGCAATTTTGATTTCTAATTGATCAGCATTGACCAAGAATGTTGGAGTGACCCCAAAACGTCCTGAAGCAACCTGAAGATGATGCAGTGACTTCAGTAGAGCAACAATATTTAAATGCTTAGTTGGAAGCTAAACTCCTAACAAATTCATCAAGAAAGAACAGCCTTATGATTATGATTAAAAGATCATCACTTTCATCTCTAATCATCGAATAAACACAATTATGCAGATGTTGGACCACAGTGCTAAACACTGAAAAATATAGTTAGAGATTGTGGAAAACATGAAGTTATGAACTTTTTCTGAAGCAGAAGTTTAATGAAGTGACCTGCTTGATAGCACTTGTAGCTGTATCCCCATTTTGAAGACCCTTGAGATGAGGCAGTGTTGGTGAATACCCGTCAACAACATCTGTAAGTGGTCTCCAGCGTATGGGATCCTAGACGTCAAATATACCAAGCATATCACAATCTCCAAAATATGTCTCAACTTTACAGATGGAACTAAGAGGGGATATAAAAAATTAAATGTTTGAAAATGGTTATGCATTACAACCAACTTAAAGAAAGAGCAAACTACCTCACCACCTTCTCCAGAGTTTGATCTTCCACCTAATCTATTCATTGCAATGGCAATTGCTTCATGAGTTTCTCTTGAAATTGCTCCAAGTGACATCCCGCCAGTGCAAAATCGCTGAACAATAGATACAGCAGGTTCAACCTTTCCCACAGGAATTGGGGTACGATCGCTTTTGAACTCGAGAAGATCACGAAGAACCTATGCCAAACAACAAGACCAGTAAACTTTATATGATAACAGAATGTAGGTTTAAAAAAATTAAAAATTAAAAAAAAATCAAAAATATCAATGAGAAAACAATAGATGACTAGGCAGAACTCACATTGACAGGTCGGTTGGCCAAATGTTGCTGATAAACTGAAAAGGAACTTTCACTCTTTTGGCGAACAGCTTTGTGGAGTAACTTTGACATCTCAGGGTTGTTTCCATGATACTCCCCTAACAAAAAATAAAATGAAGAGCAAATAGGCTTCAGAACTTTTTCCATGATACTCCCCTAACAAAAAAATAAATAAAATGAAGTAAGAGCAAATAGGCTTCAGAACTTTTTTTTATCTCTCTCTCTCTCTCCCCGTACATTTTTTATTCTCTCTGTGATCTACACTGAAATCATCATCCCATTAGCTTTTACTGGGTCTGCAATATTTCTGGTTTAAGATGGGCTATTTAAAGCACTTATTAATAGAAACCAAGGTTTTTGTATTATCATTAGAGGGGGGAAATTTCTTCTGTATTACTGAAAGAGGCAGGAAGGTTGCCAAGGAGTTGGTATTCAGCCTTTCTAGTGCTTGTTGGCTGGCAAACACGGTGGAAGAATGCTCCCTTTCGGAGGGAAGGTAGGATTTTTTTCAAGACTTTTCGGGTTGGGTCTTTGGCAATAGTTGCTTACCAGTGTTCTAATGCCTTTGGACGCTACTTGGAAGTCACTGAATAGGGTGGTAATGGGTGTCAAGGCCTGCTTGTGTTCCCGGCAGGGACGGAAGGACGGGTGGAAAAATCTGTCCATGGAGATGAAGCATGCTCTATCTTCCCTCTCCAAGGTTCCAGTGATGGGTAGGGGAAAGAGGTGGATCAAACTAGGACGTACACAGAGGTTGCATTGGGTGGTAGAGTAGGAAGTAGTGGAGTGGTAAATGGTGGTACGGGACAAGCTATGGTGTCACAAAATGGAGAAAATGACAAAAAGAAATAGGTAGTAGGGGACTGTTCTCTAGAAGGGAGGGTTGATCGAAACTCTATACCTGAAATAGTTGAAGGTGGTCTGTTCAATGACTATGTAAGAGAAAGTAAGGGGCAGAAGGTACTCTTTGGGCTGAAGGAGGAGCTATGTTGTTTGAAGAAGGTTGTCAAAGCATTTATAGGCAAGGTGGATTGGGATTTAATTCTTAGGCTGGGCGTAGGCCTGGGCCAATCTAGGTCTAGGTCAAGGCCGAAATTAGGGCTAGATAAAGGTCAAACAAGCGTGAGCATGGGCGTGGGCATGGACCAGACACGCCAAGCCCAACCCAAAATGAGATGGCATCTCAAAAGGACTGGTCCTTCCTTTGAGAAGGACTCCACATCCTCAGCTGGGCCCAATGAGATGTCGACTCAACAATGGCAGCAGCCCAACAACAGCCAGCGAGGACTATTCCATTGCCAGCAATGGCCCAACACCAACGGCTCATTGCCGGCAACTTCAGGGGCTAACTTCGGTAACCCCTACACCATAAATCTTGCGTTTGAAGTGAATTTGTGACTTGAGGAGGCTACGCAGCTAGATCCCGTGTCATTGGGAGGGCCAATGGTCAGTGGAGAGGCACAGAAGGGTCCCACAGAAGGGTGCAACGGACCTGTCTGGGTTGCCTCCCGTCATCACGGCCGTGAAAGCGACGTCACCGATGCCAACGATTGTTAAGTTACCGTAGGATTCTGCAGAGGAAAGAATGAGAGTGTTGCTAGGAGGGTAGCAACACTATGAGAAGTCACAGAACATGCCAGCGGCGACCTCTAGACTGACAGAACTTTCCTCAGATGCCCAAAAACCGATGAAGGCACCGGAAACCTCTTTAGCTGCCCAAAAATCCCTATCTGTTGACCTTGATAGTGCAGGAAGCCTGGGTAACTCAGAGGAGGTTGCCATGGAAGGGACTCTAGTAGTATTTGAGTCTACAAATGGAGAGGATGCAGTGAGGGGCAGGTTATCTGTTGAGGGGACAGAACCTACTCCATTGAACTCATTTCATCTAAGGGTGTCAGATTGGGTAATTCAAAAAGCCATGAAGATCAAACTTGTGTTGGGATTACATGCTAGGGTTTTGAAGATGAATAATTACTCACAGCTATTGAAGCTGGACAATGAGACTTACATGGGCAATGAAAGATGAAGGAGGGGAGCGGAGCTCTAGCTATGGGCATCTTAAGGGAAGGGCAACGACGGTTCTGATATGAAGCCAAAAAATATATCTTGGAACGTAAGGGGGCTGAACGAGCAGGCCAAACGGCTCCAAGTCAGGAACTTACTTCAATGGTGGCAAGGTGATATCATTTTTTACAGGAGACCAAGTTAGAATTAATTACAAGGCAAATAGTTCGAAGTTTGTGGAGAGGGCACCATGGGGAGGTCGTATTTGCCTTCTAAAGGAGCATCGGGTGTTGTCCTTATCATGTTCAATAAAAGGGTGGTGGAAAGATTAGAGGAATGTGTGAGTGATTTCACTGTGGATTGCTTCTTGTAAATATAGAAGATGGGTTCCGATGAGCATTTGCAAGAGTTTACGGCCCTAATATTGACGCATAAATAAGATCGTTGTGGGAAGAATTGGTGGGACTTCTTAGTTGGTGGGAGTTACCAAGTTGTATAGGGGGTAATTTCAATGTATCATGTTTCTCGAGTGAAAGGTCAGGTACATCCCACATCACACCTGCCATGAGGGAATTTTCTGATTTCATTTCAAAATAAGCGTTTATGGATATCCCACTAACGGGAGGCATGTTTACTAGGTCCAACACTTGAGAACTCCCATCTTAGTCGAGAATTGATAGATTTTTGCTAACTCCATAATGGAAGTTACATTTTCCTGATGTAACTCAAAGACGACTTCCTAGAGTATGCTCTGATCATTTCCCTATCCTCTTGGACTGTGGATGCATCCAAGGAGGCAAAAGGTATTTTAAATTAAAAAATATGTGGTTTAATTCTGACGGTTTTGTAAACAGGGTCAGGCAATGGTGGTCCTTTTATGATTTCCAAGGCTCCCCAAGCTTCATATTGGCAAGAAAGTTAAAGGCGCTGAAACACAATTTGAAGCAATGGAATGAACAATTGTTAAGCAATGTACTACTACAGCAACGCTCCCTTTTGGAGGAGTTACAAGTTTTGGAGGGTGAGGAGGAGGCAAGAACTCTCTCTAAATCCGAAAAAACTCGCAAGAGTCAGGTAGTCACTAAACTTGAATGAGTATTATTGATGGAAGAGATCTCTTGGAAACAGAAATTAAGGGCACTATAGCTCAAGGAGGGAGACAATTGCACGAAGTTCTTTTATAGGGTGGCTAATTCACATTGAAAGAACAACGCTATTGATACATTATTTATGGTAGATGGAGCAGGTTCTTCGAATCAATCAAGTATCAAGGACCACATTATACAATATTACGAACATCTCCTAGCCAAACAGCAACCATGGAGACCGACAGTAGATGGGTTGACTTTCTCAACACTAGATCAATAGTGTAGGAGGGCTCAAGAGGCCCTTTGAAGAAGAAGAGGTATGCAAATTTGTTCAAGGCATGGCTAGTTACAAGGCCCCAAGCCCTGATGGTTTTACCATGGGTTTTTTCCAAACATGTTGGGAAGTGATCAAGGGTGACCTTATGCTAGTATTTCAAGAGTTCCATACGTGTGCTTTGAAAAAAGTCTCAATGCTACTGTGATACCCCCATATGATAAAATTGAGGGTAGGTTATATATGGGATCCCACATTGTTTGGGAAGGAGAAGTTCTTGTTCTTTATAAGGTTCTAATGGGGCTCCAATTGTATCATTGACTAGTCCTTTTGGAGTATAGGCCATGTGGTTTGGGCTTTCCATTGGGGCGTTACAGCTACCTTTCTAACACTTATTCCCAAAAAGGTTGGGTCAGTGGATGTTCGAGACTATCGTCCCTTTAGCCTTGTGAATGGGGTCTACAAGATTCTTTCAAAAGTGCTAGCGAATCAATTGAGTATGGTGATGGAGAAGTTAATCTCGAAGCCACAAAACACATTTGTCAAAGGCAGACAAATTCTAGATTTGGTTCTAATTACAAATGAAGTGCTGGATGGACGACTCAAATCTCGAGAACCTGGGCTACTTTGCAAACTAGATATGAAAAAAGCCTATGATCATGTTAATTGGAAATTCTTGCTTTATTTACTTGCAAGATGCGGTTTTGGAGAGAAATGGCTGAAATGGGTAGAGTTTTGCATCTCAATAGTCTGTTTCTCTATCTTGGTGAATAGTTCACCTATGGGTTTCTTTGACTCTTCCCGTTGTTTGATGGAAGCTCTCAGTATGATGATTGTAGGCCTTGTGAAAGGTGGTTTTCTCTACAATTTCTCAGTGGGGAATGGTAACTCTTTTAATCTTTCTTACCTGCTGTTTGCTGATGACACATGATATAAACCTTGGGTATATCCAATCTTTGAGGGCTCCTCTTCTTTGTTTCGAAGTTGTTTCAAGTTTGAGAATTAACCTCCCAAAGTCTGAATTGGTACCGATGGGGAATGTTCCTGAAGCGGTAGCTCCTCTCTTGGGATGTAAGGTATTTTCTCTACCTTTTCAGTATCTTGGCTTACCCTTGGGTGCTTCCTTTAAATCAGAGCAGATTTTGGATGTTGTGATTGAAAAAGTTGAGAGCAGGTTAGCATCTCGGAAGAGGTTGTATCTATCGAAAGGTGGTAGTCTCACGTTGATTAAAAGTACTCTTTCTAACCTCCGCACCTATTTTTTGTCATTGTTCCCGCTCCCAGCTAAGGTTGCCAACCGTATTGAGAAGCTAAAACGGGATTTTTTATGGAGTGGTTTAGGGGATGAGTTCAAGTTCCATATGGTCAATTGGTCCATGGTTTGCACTCCATTTTCTGGGGGTGGATTGAGGATTCGTAACTTGATGAAGTTCAACCAAGCTCTATTGGGTAAATGGTTGTGGCGGTATCAACATGAAAGGGGGACCCTGTGGAAGTCCGTCATTGATGCGTAGGTTGGGGAAGCATGAAGTGGTTAGTGCTCAAATGAGGTACAAGACCCACATGGGGTGGGTTTGTGGAAATACATTAGGAAGGGTAGGGAGACTTTCAAGAGACATACACACATTGTAGTGGGTGATGGTTCTTATGTCAGATTTTGGCATGATAAATGGTGTGGTGAACGAAGTCTCCAAGACACTTTCCCCGCCATATTTGAGCTCGCACAAGCAAAGGATGCATGCCATCAATAGCGGATCTCTTGGCTTTTTCTAGTGGATCCCCTCACTGGAATGTTGATTTCACTAGGGCATCCCAAGACTAGGAGTTGGAGGTTATCAACGAGTTCTATATGGCACTGTATTCCATGCGTATGATCTAGGGTACTATGGATTGGATGTTTTGGAGCCGTTCCAAGAAAGGTAAATTCACGGTCAAATCATTTCACAAAGTTTTAACGACCCCAGGCATGCCCACATTCCCATGGAAGACCATCTGATAAACGAAAGCCCCTTCAAAACCAGCTTTTTTTTGTTTGGACAGCAGCATTGGGCAAAATTCTCACCACAGACAACCTAAGGAGACGTCGGATAATGGTGTTGGACTGGTGATGCATGTGTAAGAAAGATGGTAAATCAGTTGACCATCTATTTCTACATTGTGAGATGGTCAGGATCATGTGGGCTGATTTTTTTACAAGACTTGGATTATAATGGGTCATGCCCCGTAGATTGGTGGACTTTCTAGCATGCTGGAGAGGTCTCCAAGGAAATACACAAGTTGCAGCAATATAGAAAATGGTCCCCATATGTATGTGTTGGTGTATCTGGTGAGAGCAAAATGATAGAAGCTTCGAAAACCATGAGAGAACAATGGAGGAGCTGAAAGTTTTTTTCTTTAAAACATTGTTTTCATGTGTGGGGGGCCATTGTTTGTAACGGACTAAATGTCCATGACTTTCTACTTTCAATTGTAAACTGTAGTTATGTACTTCTCATGTATATTCCATGTGTACTTGGGCTTTGCCAATTATTATGAATAAAACTTCTTGATCACCGATTAAAAAAAAAAAAAAGAATAAACAAACCCAAAATTTTCTTGGTTATGTATTTCATTTACTTGGTCATGTATTAATTATAGCATGGCTAGAATCAGTTCTGGAATGGTATAACATGTTCAATTAAAGTGATAATAAGCTATACCTCCTGGTCTGAATTGTATAAATCCAAAATTTTCTAGTCTTTTAGCTGTATCCTCAGAGAAAGCCTTCACCCAAAAAGATAAAGTCTCCCTTGCTAGCTGCAAAAAAGGAGGATTTCAAAAAATGGAATTTAATTGACATAGACACCATCAGTACAATGCACCATCATGTATAAGTTCAAAGATTATAATTAGTTCAAGAAATTGCACTGTACAAACCTACCACTGTCTGCGAAACTTAGGCAAACCAACTGAGAAATTCTATAGGTGACAATGACATGTAGCCATAAGAAATAAAGCCCCAAATTAACACACTAAAAATAAATTGATAGCAGTAATAAAAAGTTATTACAGTTCTCCAATTCCAAAGAAAGTGAGTTCCCAGAAACATAGCTTTAAGTTCTGTCTTTATGCTCACATGCAAACTCACAGTAGTTTTATATTACAATTTTATGAAACTTATAGCTACCTCCGCTCTTAACAGTAATTGTAATAGTTCATCACCTCCTCAACAATCCAGTTTCCCTATTCCCTGGTTTCAAAGAGAATTAGATATCCTCACAATGCAGTCTTTGCTCAAGCCCAAACTCACAGCAATACAACTTTATCTTTCACTGCGGTGAAACTCATCTAATTCTGCAGTGAATTCATTTGTTTTTGCTGAAGAGAATACCTTTTCGTGAGTTAAATGGGTTCTAGAAAAATTGTTTAAAAATAAATTTCCTGGACACTTCTACTATATGCCCCTTTTGTCTACTGTTGAAGTTACTAATCCCCCCAAAAAAATCTGTTGAATTTCAAGGCCAAGTGCTTCATTTAAGCTAGGTTTCTTACCTCATCAAAAGTTAATCCACCAATACTGGAAACGCTCCCACAAAACGCAAGATCAACAATCTCCTTCCCCAGTCCATAAATCTCAAATATCTGTGCACCACAATAACTAGATACCGGAAACTGGTAATTAGATTGTCACCATGATCAGAAAACATAAATAACAAACGCAAAACATAAAGGGGCCTATTAAAAAAAGGATGTGGAAAACAATGTAACCATAAAATAATTCATACAGAAACAATAGAACTTATTCTAAAAAAACAGTAATGAAGAAGCAGTTCATACCTTGAGAGCAATGAGATGCCCATTTTGGAAAGAATTTTGAGAAGACCGGATTTAACAGCCTAAAATGGTACGGAGCAGTCAATATAAATTACTCGTGAATAGGATAGACCAAGAACTTAATGTTTCCCATTGTAACCATGGATAAACAAGTAGATAAGTCTTAAGATAAGTCATTACATAATGGTCTTAAAATAAAAGGAACCGTCAAACTTCCCTATTCCTAGATACTTTATAGAAAAGTCAAAAGAAGGGATGTTGATTACATGTTCTGTCAAAACCCACCATAAATATGCCAGATATTCAGAGTCTTTACATGTTTCAACCGTGTCCTTCAACGTAATATTGAGGGTGAGTGCGCACAGCATCAGTGTGCATGTAAGTGACTACTATCTTCTCAGTCCGTATATTAGTTTGATAATAGTAGAATTTTTAATTATACCATAACATCTGTAATCTTCATCTTATGTATTAATATGCTGGACAATAAACAAGTTCCTCATGTTCCAGATTGCTTTAGTAATTGTGTACATTCAGTAACTTTGATATCCACGTCTGAAAAACCCTCAATTTTGACTATAGCTATCCACATCCGTTAATCTTTCGGATAAATTTTAATGTTAGATCTAAACTTGCATTGTTATGTGAAACCAACTTTCAACCAATAACTAACAAACAGGTTTTTCTACACAATCATAACTCGTTTCAAACACAGTGCATTATCCTTTCAGCTATCTAAATTGTTTTTCTTGATTCACGAAAGTATTTTACCTTCTTTTTTTTTACTTTTTGATACATAAAGACAACAAAATATTACTAAAAATGTGTTGGGGTGCAACCCACATACATAGGAAAGACACAGCGATTACCTATTGCAAACCCAGGTAATTTTATTTAGAAGGTTTCTCTCATCATATTAGATTAGTACCCAAAAACAAATTTAAAAAACCAGTATAAACAGCATAAGAACCAATACTGTGATGGGTTTTACAAGAATTAACTAAATATTTCTTCTCACGTTTTTTGTACACACTTAACATGAATGCCTGAATTAAATTTGGCCACAAACACAATCTGGATGTATGATACACCAAGTATTCCTTATAATTGTTACAATAGGCATCTTGCCATTGCTCATGCTGGTGTAGATCCAAAAATATTACTTCATATATTGACGTACTGACCTTGCAATAGTTCTTTTGAGCCTGCTCCATCGTTACAGTAGGCATCTTTCCATTCCTCATCAAGTTTACTGTTTTATTACTCAGACGCCACTGCCGGCAAGTCTCCAATGCCAAATACGGACATATGGCACTGAAAAATTAATTTCAGGGCTACAGAGTTGATCATTTTCAGGATAATAAAGTTCAGCACAAGCAACAAGTCATTCAAGAGCACAAGCAACATAAGAATTCTAATACAGATGGATGCAGAACCCTCCAAAGTCCCTTAATAAAACAGCTATTGTCAAGTTTTTAGTGGATGGCATATGAGAATTCTTGGCAAGCATCAACATATCCTTACTGATATGCATGTAAAACAGCAACAGTTGATGATACAACAGTCTATTTTGAAGCCTTTTAAAAGTACAATATTCTACAATGATGGGGAATCAAATTAGTTACTAGACATGCTGAAATCTAATCTTGTCACTTTATCACATAGATTTACTTTCAAGGAACTTTTCCTACATTTGTTGAAAATACACCATTTCATTTATAGGGACCTGGTTCAAGTTTCCAACAATTGATATATAATACAAAACAACTTCTTTTGCTTCCTACGTAATGTCATTTATCTAATTGAAACAAAACAGAAGGTGAATGAGCCTATATCAGTAAATATCTTATTTTATTCCCCTTGTGAAAGAGAAGATAAACATCCCGAAGTAATTGGCACCAGATCAAACAAAATATTTCCTCAAGAAAGTAATATGAAAATTAGTTTCAATATTTTTCAGCATAAACAGAAACATTATAAAATGTAAAAAAAACCACTATATAGAAAAATATCAAAGGAAAAATGACCTTGCACCATATCCAATTAAACAGGCAAAGTGATGGGTGCTGAAGCACTGAGCAGTGTCCACTATAATGGACGCTGACATTCGCAAGCCATTCTGAATAAGATGCTGATGAACAGCACCAACAGCAAGAAGTATTGGAACTGCAGGACGAGTTGCTTCCTGGAAGAAAAGGCAAAGAGCATGTTACTCAGAATAACCCAATCAATCTTCAAAACGGTTGTCTTGGATGCCTAAAGAAAGAGAAGATGAAAGTAGTACAAACATCCCCAAGAAGAAACAATAACATTGCAACCACAAGCTACCTAAATAAGCACACCCATCTTTGGGACAGATATATAATCACAAGCATGAATGAGAGCGATTAATGAACCCCTATGTATGTCAAAATGGCAATTGCTTATACAACTTCCACTGCTGATTATAAAGCCACATAAACTTAATCAACAAAAAATGCTGAACAGAATAACAATCAGGATGTATAGAGAGAAAAAGCTAGGTGGGCGTCCTCCTCGGATGATGGGTCATTAATTGGGTCTGATTTACAACTAGTTTGCACTAGTTTGCAAGGAGCCTGGAGAGATTGCTTCCTTTAACTGGGGGATTCCGGGGATGAACGCATTCCTATTTGCTCTCTGGCTCGAGCGCCTCCATGGATTAGCTCACAGTCAGATTGGGTCCTAAAGAAGGTAGATGAAATTCGCCATTGCATACAGATCTCCTGCGAGGGTTTTGAGGATCAGTTTAAAGCACTCCTTACAGCCATCGAAACAGGACGGCCCTTTATAGCCAGATCTGCCTCTAAAAAGAAAGGGAGCTCAAGAGGCTTTCTTGCTCTATAAATTATGAGACGTGGTTTTGGAGAGAAATGGCGATCTTGGATCCATTGGTGTATTTTTAGGTGAAATACTCAGTTCTGTTAAATGGAAGCCCAACAGGTTTCTTCGATAGCACAAGAGGCTTAAGACAAGGAGACCCGCTGTCCCCTCTACTTTTTGTTATTGTGATGGAGGCGCTAAGCAGGATGATTTCAGCCTTAGTCCTCAACGGGAGGGTGTCAGGGTATTCGATCGAACCTACAAGAGGGGGTTCTATTAACATTTCTTATCTATTTTTTGCAGATGACTCTTTTTTTCTGTGAGGCAAACTGTAACCAGGTTCGAGTATTGAAGGCCCTTTTACTTTGTTTTGAAGCATCTTCTGGGTTGAAAGTAAATATGGACAAATCAGAGAGCCTATTGGGAGTGTTCAGAATCTAAGATAGTTGGCTAATACCTTGGGGTGCAAGATGGCCTCACTTCCTATGACATACCTTGGCCTTCCGTTGGGAGCCGCCTCGAGAGCAGCCTCCATTTGGGACACAGTGATTGAGAAAGTAGAGCACCGTTTAGCAGGTTGGAAGAGAATGTACCTGTCAAAAGGTAGAAGGATTACTCTGATAAAGAGTATACTATCCAACCTACCGACGTATTTTTTGTCCTTGTTTCCCATTCCAACAAGTGTGGCTCTTCACATCGAGAAACTACAAAGGGATTTTTTGTGGGGGGGAATAGGCGAGGAATTTAAATTTCACCTCGTCAGGTGGGAGAAGGTATGTAGCCCCATTTCTAATGGAGGTTTGGGCATAAGAAACCTGAGAACTTTTAATCAGGCGTTACTTGGAAAATGGTTATGAAGATACCATAAAGAACCAGAAGCACTATGGAAGATGGTAATAGAGAGTAAATATGGTGGCTCATGGGGAGGATGGTGCTCCAATGAAGTGAGGGGCATACGGAGTGGGTTTGTGGAAACACATAAGGAAAGGATGGGGGGTTTTCTCTCGCCATTCAAGACTACGCCTAGGTGATAGAGCCAGAATTAAATTCTGGCAAGATGTTTGGTGCGGTAATGCAACTTTAAAGGACTTATTTCCTGCTCTATTCAAGATTGCTAATGCCAAAGACATTTCAGTGGAGGAAGCGAGGGTAATAGCAGGGGGACAAATCTAGTGGAACATCAATTTCAGCCGGACGGCAAATGATTGGGAAATGGACAGTATAGAAGCTCTTCTTGGTTTGTTGTATTCCCTCCAAAATAACAATCAACAGTAGGGCTGAACAAAAAAGCCGCATATTCATTCCGTCCGAATTTTCGACCCGACCCGACCCGAAAAACCCCGAACCGTTTAGGTGAAAAGTGGAACCAGAATTAACCGCAACCCATTTGCTTCTTAATCGGGTAATACCCGATACCCGTTTTTAGCCGATTATATCCCTCGCAGCTCACTCTCATTCTCTTCCTCACGGCTCTCACTCTCTCCAGAAAACCCTGGCGTCGTCCACTCCTACCATATTCTCTGAGAACATCTCTTGGAGCTGCAACTTGCTTTTCAATAGGTAAGCTTGCTTGGTCAAAGTTATATTTTCTCCTTCTGATTTCTGCATTTCACTTTTATCTAGGTTGTCCTCGGTAATGGCAATGCTTGATGAAGGAAACCAAAACTGAGCCACTGAACTAGCTCGTGCCAATGAAACTTCTTCATATTCCCACACTATTCTGCAGATACTTAGAGATTTAATGGCCTTTAATGTTCTTGAAACTTACAGTTTTATGACTTCAAATTCAAGGTGGCATCTTTGACTTGGTACTCAACTTCTTTAATTTGGGGCCGCCACAAGGCTGGATGTGTGGGTTGTTGTTGGACTTTGACAACTCAAAAGTGATTTTTCCATTGTCTTTTTATGCTTTGTTTGGTTCACTTTTCACCCACTCTATTTTAGTTTTAATGAAATTTGGGATGCAATATTTGGAATTGGGGGTTTCAAGTCTAGCTTATGATGATTTGGACATATATATATATATAAATATAAATATATGGATCTTCTATAGATTCCCACGGTAAAATTTAGATTGAAAAGTACCTTATCAAAAAAAAAAAAAATTAGATTGCAAAGTATGCTGCATCCACCACTTTATCAAGGACATTAGAGTAATGGAGAAGAGTATTAGCATCGACCGCTTCTTTTTTTGAAGGGAGAGGCTTGAAGAGTGCATAATCTAAGGGAATTACTCCATTTGATATGGTTGTGATAGTGGCTGGGTAATGTGCTACAACATTGTGGGAGACCCAGTTAGCTGCAGTGGAATTTGATTGGCCAATTTCAAGGAGCCGTTGTAAAAATGTTGAACATTTCCCTTCTTTATTTTGATGATGGGCCATTCAAGTAATGATTAATTTCCATTTGCAGTATTGGTATTAGAAGAAAGCTAAAGTTAGGAAATCTAAGTTTGGAACATGAACAAACAGATTTGTTTTTTGTTTCTTGTCTATGTTCTAATGGATAAAACATGGGTTTTATTTTTTCAGATTTGACTGCAACATCATACAGTGAATATAACCTTGTGGAGGACGTTCCCAGTTTTGCATGCTTGCTGAAGTTTGTTGTTTTGCTTCCCACTTGGAGTTGTGCTCTCTTTGAAGTTTTAGTCTGTTAATTGTATTGTTAACCCATTGAAACGCCATTTTGTTTTACAGAAACCACATTTTTTTACTAATTTAAATCTTTTCATAAAACTGTTGAAGAAGACCTCTTAATATGCTTGAAGTCGAGTTAGAGATAAACCTTTGATCTACCTCTCCAAAATTATCTAAATGGTCTAAACAATTAATCTCTGCTCCTGATTTCATTTCTGCCACTGTAACTTCTCTTTCTCAATTTTATTGATTTAGGATAGAGACATAGCAGTGTCAAGGAACTAATACTAGAGCAGCATTTTAACTCAATAAACTGCGCTGCTTTACAGATATCTAATGCTGCCATTTCTTTCTTTAAATAAAAAAAAAGAAATAATAATTTTTAAAAACAAAAACAAAAACAAAAACAAAAAAAAAAAAAAAAAAAAGGAGTTCGGGTCGGAAACCCGAAAATTTCCGTAAGTGAGTCGAGTCGGGTAATCGGCTAATCGGGTATCGGCTAAACGGTACACCTCTATTTCGGGTCAGGTCGGAAGGTAACCTTTTCGGGCCGGGTCGGGTCGGTAGAACAGTCCTAATCAACAGGTTGACTTTTTGTGGTGGTTACCAACTAGTAAGGGTATGTTCTCAGTTCGCTCGTTTTATAAGTCTCTTTTACAAGAACATCCTCTTCAGTTCCCTTGTAAAAAACTATGGAGACATAAGGCGCCTCTCAAAGCTGCATTTTTTGTGTGGACTGCCAATTTGGGTAAGATTCTCACAACAGATAATTTGAGGAAAAGAAGGGTGATCATCGCAGATTGGAGTTGTATGTGCAAGAATGGGGAAGAAACAGTGGACCACCTCTTATTACACTATGATATATCTCGAGGGTTATGGAACGAGGTATTTAATAGATTAGATTTGGGTTGGGTTATGCCTAAGACAGTTGTGGCGGCACTGGCTAGCTGGTCAGATTTAAGAGGCAATCAACAGATCAAGGCTTTTTGGAAGATGATTCCTATTTGCATCATGTGGTGTTTATGGCAGGAGCGTAATGATCGGACTTTTGAGGACAAAGAGAGATCGATGGAGGAACTAAGAGCTTTTTTCCTTAGAACTCTTTGTACTTGGACCATTGCCATTAACTTTCATGGCCAAACCTTTCATGACTTCCTTGTATCATTTGCCCCCACCTAAAGTAAGGCTTTCTTTGTAACACTTGGCTATGCCTATTCTTTGATTAATACAATTTGATTTTACTTATCAAAAATAAAAAATTATGATGCAAGGGAAGGAAGTGCTTGTAGGGGGAGGCACAACGACAGAGCGAAACTCGACATCCCATGAAGCCCAAGATCCTTTCATGGAATGTTTAGAGACTAAATGACCTAAGCAAACACCTTAGAGTGAAGAACTTAATAAGGGAATGGAAGGTAGACGTTATTTGTTTGTAGGAGACTAAACTGAAGTTTATTGACAAGAATGTAATGAGTAACTTGTGGAATTGCTCTTATACGGGATGGACTAGCCTCGCTTCTAAGGGCACTTCAGGGGGCATCTTAGTGATGTGGGATAAAAAAGTAATAAATTTGGTGGAGGAGTATATCGGAGAATTTTTGGTAGCTTATTCTTTCATGAATGTGGAAGATGGTTTCAGGTGGGGGTTCGTAGGAGTAAACAGGCCCAATGATGATAGCTATAGAAAGCTTCTTTGGGATGAGATCATTGGTTTGTGTAGTTGGTGGGACAGCCCGTGGTGTATGGAGGTGATTTCAACATCACTCGATTTTCGAGTGAAAGGTTGGGGGACTCTAGCTCGGGTTCAGCCATGGCTGATTTCTTAGCTTTAATTTTCAAGCTGGATTTGGTTGATATACCTTTAGCTGGGGGAGATTATACCTGGTCTAACGGGAAGGCTTAGTCTAGGCTGGACAAATTCATTGTCTCTCCCTCTTGGGAGGCCCACTTTCCCAACCTATGCCAAAAGTGACTCCCTAGGCTTTGTTCTGATCATTTTCCTCTCTTTTGGATTGAGAGGGTCTCCACGAGGGATGGAGATATTTTAAATTCAAGAGCATGTGGTTGAAGGTAGATGGATTTATGGACAAGATTAGAGCATGGTGGTCCTCATATCAATTCTCGGGCACTCCTAGTTTTGTTTTAGCCGGAAAAATTAAATCCTTGAAAAATGATATGAGAAAATGGAACATGGAATTATTTGGGAACATTAATGACCAGCAGAATAATCTTTTTCATGAGCTGCAGCGTCTTGATGAAAAAGAGGTGGATGGGGTCCTCTCGGATGATGACAAGGCAAGGAAGATGGTTGTAGTAGCTGAGCTGGAAAAAATACACTTATGGAGGAGACATTTTGGAGGCAAAAATCTCGGGCCTTTGGTTGAAGGAAGGGGACGAGCACAAAATTTTTCCACAGAATAACTAATTCCCATCGAAGAAACAACACCATCGAGGTTCTTCATTCAGAAAGGGGGGTTCTTTTGGACAGAGACGCTATCAAGGATCACATTGTCCACTTTTATGATAAGCTTATGAAGGAGCAACATCATTAGAGACCCAAGGTAGATGGGCTGGTTTTTTATTCTATCAATCAATCAAGTGCGGCTTGGTTGGAGAGACCGTTCAAAGAGGAAGAGGTGCTTAGTGTGCCAAAATGGATGGATAAAGACAAAGCCCTGGGCCCAGATGGTTTCATAATGGCTTTCTTCCAAGCTAGTTGGGACATTGTCAAGGAGGACATCATAAAGGTCTTTCTTGAATTTCACTCTTTTATGAAATTTGAGAAAAGCCTTATGCCACTTTTATCGCCTTATTCCTAAAAGGGCAAGGTCGGTGGAGGCGCAAGATTTTCGTTCTATAAGTTTGGTGAGTGGGGTTTACAAGATCATCTCTAAAAGTTCTAGCCCAACGGTTGAGCGAAGTCTTAGGGAAGATTATCTTGAAGTCCCAAAACGTCTTTGTAAAAGGAAGGCAAATACTAGACTCAGAACTCATCGCTAATGAATGTTTGGAGAATAGAGTCAGAGTCGGCATTCCAGGTATCTTATGTAAATTAGATATGGAAAACGCCTTTGACCATATAAATTGGGATTTTTTGGGGTATATACTTGGCAGGTATGGATTTAGGGAAAGATGGTGTCAATGGATGAAACATTGTATCACAACAATTAGATTCTCTATTTTGGTTAACGGCACTCCCAAAGGCTTCTTTAACAGCTCTCGGGGCTTGAGACCAGGGGACCCCCCACTTCATCTCGGGTTTCTCAATGGGTGGTTCCTCACATGGTAGTCTATCAATCTCTCACTTACTTTTCGCCGATGACACGCTGTTTTTCTATGAACCGGACTCCAATCATATTTGTTCCTTAAGAGCCCTCCTATTTTGTTTCGAAGCTGTCTCCGCTCTTAAGGTGAATCTATCCAAATCTGAAATAGTTCCGGTTGGATCAGTTAATAATTTTAAGTGACTTGGCTGCCATCATGGGCTGCAAGGTGTCATCCTTGCCCATGAAGTACCTTGGACTTCCTTTGGGGGGCCCTCATAAATCCAAGGCTATGTGGGATGGGATTGTTGAGAAAATCGAATGTAAATTGGCAAGTTGGAAAAGAATTTACTTATTTAAAGGTGGCAAAATCACATTAATTAAGAGCACATTATCCAATCTCCCAACATACTTTCTTTCCTTATTTCCTTTGCCTGCAGGAGTGGCAAACAGATTGGAGAAGATTTTTCGTGATTTCTTGTGGGGCGGCTTAGAGGATGTGAAAAAATTCCATTTAAATAAGCGGGATAAAGTCTGCACTCCTTTTTCCTATGGCGGATTGGGGGTCAAAAAATTGAGAACCTTCAATAAGGCCCTTTTAGGAAAATGGTTATGACGGTATCATCAGGATGGAGATGCTCTCTGGAGGAACATTATCGATATTAAGTACGGGAGCATATGGGAGGTTGGTGCTCTAACGAAGTAAGAGGGGCTTATGGCATTGGTGTTTGGAAATTTATTCATAATGGTTGGGATGACTTACTTGTTAATTGCATATTCGAGGTGGGTAGGGGTACTCAAATCAGATTTTGGCACGGCATTTGGTGTGGCGATACTGCTTTGAATAACGCTTTCCCTTCTCTTTATAGGATTGCGTCAAATAAGGATGCCTCAGTGGCTGATAGCATGGATATCTCTTCTGATTCCACTCATTGGTCAGTGAGATTTATTAGAGCTGTACAGCATTGGGAGATGGAAGACATTGCTGACTTTTACAGCAGGTTATATGCATTGAATTTACATGTAGGAGGCGAGGACAGATTGCTTTGGACACCTACGGGGAACAAGAACTTCTCAGTCAGATCACACTACAAGGTATTGTCGACCCACTCCCCGAATGTCCTTCCTTAGAAGTGCATTTGGAAGAGTAAAGCTCCCCTTAAGGTTACTTTATTTTGCTGGTTGGCTTCTCATGGGAAAATATTGACTATTGACAAGCTGAGAAAGCGTGGCCTCTACATAATAGATTGATGCTTCATGTGCAAACATGATAATGAATTAGTAGATCACCTCCTTCTTCACTATGAAGTAGTGAAGGCTGTATGGGATGAAATATTCACAAGGCTTGGCATTGCATGAGTCATACCTAGGGGGGTGATAGATTTATCGTCATGTTGGAGAGGTATTCAGGGCAACCGGCAAATTGCGGCTGTTTGGAAGATGGTGCCTCTATGCCTAATGTGGTGCACATGGAATGAGAGGAATGGCTGTTGTTTCAAGGATAGGGAGCAATCACCGGAAGGGTTTAGGGACTTCTTTCATACATTGCTACTTTGGACATCATCTATTGTATTGAATGGAACAAGTTTTAATGACTTTTATGCTGCTTTTAGCGGCATTTAGCTTGTAATTAGGCTTTTCGTGTATACTTCCTATATACCTGGGCTTCGCCTAATTACGTGGATTAAAAAATCTCTTTCTTACTTATCAAAAAAAATTGAAGAAATTTGTGGGCCTAACTCATCTCATAAAACTTGTTCAAAGAGAAAGGTTTGCTCAAACATAAACATACCCAAAACCTTGTCCACAAGCAATGTGGGATTAATTTCTCAACACCCTCCCTCACTTGCAGGCCAATATTTTTTCTGGTCCTTGTCACGGGGTAAGTAGTATGGACCCTCATTCATCCTGTGGCAGACTCTGATACCAGGAAGAAATTCGTGGGCCTAACTCATCTCATAAAACCGGTTCAAAGAGAGAGGTTTGCTCAAACATAAACATACCCAAGACCTTGTCCACAAGCAATGTGGGATTAATTTCTCAACAAAAATAAAAAAGTTGATTATCAATAACACGCAGTGAACACAGAAAGTTGATATAGGAACGATATCTTAGAGGGAAGATGCAATGCTACTTACAAGCACATCAGCACGGTCAGAGAGAACAAGCAGTTGGGAACCATTTCGAACAGCTTCATCAGCAGCTTCACAAAGTTTATATAGTGTCTTTTCCAAGGAACCATCAACCCCTTTATGGATATCAAAAAATGTTGGCAGCACTTGGCATTTTAAATAGGGATCCTTCAGCAACAACTCAAGCTCCCCTTCATTCAATACAGGACTAGACAAAATTACCTGCCCCAAGGCAATAAACTAATTAAGCACAGTCGAAAATACAAAAAGTATTACAAAGAATCTATCAAAAAATACCAAATAAAACTCATTTTAAAATAAACATTACAAATATCATTAAAATGACAGTGATGAAGAAAGAGATATGCTAATAGACCTGCTTAGCATTTTCGGGTCCAACCTCCAATATATTTCCTCGCTTCCCAATATTGACTTCAAGAGACATGACTAATCCTTCCCTAAGAGGGTCAATAGCTGGATTCGTTACCTGAAAAGTACACAAATGAGTTACTGAGAAAAAAAGAATATGATTTTTTTTTTATTAGTAACATATTATATTAATAAGAATAGGCATAGCGCAAGTACACAGGGGGTATACAAGAGTTTACACATCTAGTTAAGAGGAAGAAATAGATTGTGATATCCTATATGATAAGAACAAAGGTAGGTGGTATATGGGATCCCACATTGCTTGAGACGGAGAAGTTCTTGCTTTTTATAAGATTCCAATGGGGCTCCAATTGTATCATTGACTAGTCCTTTTACAGTATAGGCCATATGGTTTAAGCCTTCCATTGGGGCGTTACAAATGGTATTAAAGCCTATCACAACCAGAAATGTGATACCCCATACGATAAGGTTAATGGTAGGTGGTGTATGGGATTCCACGTTGCTTGGGAATGAAAAATTCTTACTCTTTATAATGTTCCAATGGGGCTCCAATTGCATCATTGACTAGTCCTTTTGGAGTATAGGTCATGTGGTTTGGGCCTTCCATTGGGACGTTACATAAATAAAAGAAAATCATGAAAATCTAGGCCATTGAAATCTACAATATTTGCACAAAGGAATCAAGTTTTCACAAAGAACAATCTAATCTCCTCCAAACTAAAATATCAAGATTTTGTCAAAATGCTAATTTCAAACTAAAATACTTAGATAGCAAAAAAACACCATAATTTTTAGAATGGTTTTTATCATATGATCCCACATATGTTAAACTTGTGTCCATAAGAACAATTCACTAGCAAAGCAGTTCAAAAGAAAAACGTATTCATTTAATAAAAACAGTCTAAATAGTCTCTCAACTAGGTAGCCTTCTAGAGAAGGCTTGTTTGTTGTTTGGGTTGGGGGGGTGGGGGGATTGAACAGCAAGTGGCAAGTTGCAGAACTGCATATATCTTAAACAATCCCCACATCCAATGGAGTCACATCAGCTGTAGAATGAAAGGCACAACATGCACACACAATGCCCATCACAAATCATTCAAATGCTGGGCTCTATGATCTTTCCAGGCCACAATGCCCTAAAATTGGTCAAGCATTATATTCGCACAACTCTAGAGTGGTGGTAAATTGAACAAGAGCATACTCATGTGAAAGGAAGTTTCAGACAGATTTTCAGATGCACTGGCAGGAAAATTGAAGGGGACTATGACTCCAACTTCAATTTAACATTTTATCATATGCTGAGGGAAAGAGGTTTTAAAAAACAAAGTAGCACTCACATGCATGCACCTGTGTGCAGCGTGCGCACATAGTAAACTCCAATAATAAAGTACAAGTTCATCCAGACTCAGATAAATTATAGCAAACCTGTGCAAACCGTTGCTTAAAATAATCATAAAGCATGTGTGGCTTCTGAGACAATATTGCCAATGGAATATCATCACCCATGCAAAACGTAGGTTCCTTCCCTTGTGCAGCCATAGTTTCAATAACCATTTGAACATCTTCGCTTGAGTAGCCAAATGCCCTAGTCCCATCAAATACAGGATAATAAGCACCATTCAAGTTGGTGACTGTTGAAAGAATATATTCAAAATAAACTCTTGGCCACCACCATTTTTTTTATCGATAAACTAAATTTTATTGAGCATGAAATAGACAAAGGCCCGAGTATACAAGACATATAAAATAGCATTGTCTATGCGTGCTAGTTTAGCAATGCAAGGAAGTCATGCCATTAAAAACAATTATAATCGACCAATGAAATATTGAAAAATAAAGATAAATGTTAGTTAGGCACCACCAAATTACTAAAGATAAATGTTACTTTGACCGCGCACACAGGCGATGCTCTTGTTTATGTCGCCTATACTTAAGCTTTTGCCTATTATTATGATCAATAAAATTTTGTTTACCGATCAAAAAACTTTGACCAAATAAAAAACCTTAGGTACTCCTATCGTGATGAATTAATTCAGTAACACAGTTGTAACATCCAGACACCAAAAGTGTAATTTTATTTTTATTATTAATATTGTTATTATTATTATTATTATTAATTTGAGATATGTTTTAAGATAGGTTTTAAGATTTGTTGTTGATTGAATTTCTTCCCCTATCCAGAGTATTTTTCCCCGTTGGTTTTTCAGTTTGAATAAGACCCCTAAATAGAAACCGACTCCCAACTCCAAACTTTATCCAATCTCTATATCACTCATGAATCCTCCTTTTCCCTTGTCTATAAAAAATCCCACGAAACCTTTAAATTGATGATACAAAAAATCCAGTCGTCAGAGAGGAAAAAAAAAGAACTCACTCGCATAGCCCTTCATTTTGCCCAGCCACCGCCACCCACCACAAGGATGTCGGAGCACCACTGACGGTGCCAGAAATTGCCAGCCAACCTTGTGCCATCGCACCCACTCCCTCAGGTAAGCCACTGTCGTCGCACACACCCTTCCTCCCCCTCGGTTGTTTGAGATTTCAGTTTCTCTCTCTAAGATTGCTCCCTCTCTCTCTCTCTCTCTCTCTCTCTCTCTTCCTCCAGCTTGTAACGCCGTGACTAGCACCCAGATCCACCGTTGCAGTGGGTCTCCTTCACTCGGCCAGTTTGTCGCAAGCCACTCCCGTAAGCTGCTGTGTTCCTCTTAATTGTTATGTTTCAGACTTCCCAAAAAGCCCCTCCAATGTTTCCATAATTATATATAGTCTCTTTTCTCCTTGACCATTTTCTTTAAATTATAATGGGCCCTTAGGCTTTAAGCCCATTCGACCAAGAGCTTTCTTTTTAGGGGTTGGGCCTAGCTTTTAAATGAACCTATTAGGCTTTGTTTTATCTGGACTTATTTAATTTGGGTGGGCTTGTTTTACTATATTTCAGAAAATATTTATTATTTTAAGTAGGTTGATTTTATAAATTAGCATTCTGTTTAATGTGAGTTGATGGTGTTTTACGAGAAACTGTTTTAGTGTATTTGAGTGGGCTGTTTTACTTAAATAAATATATTAGTCATAGCTTGTTGTGGAGTGGTATAGGAGATGAGTTTAAATTTCATTTAGTTGGATGGGATAAGGTGTGCACACCTTTGCGTGTGGGCGGTTTGGGGGTCCACAATGTGAGGTCTTTTAATCAGGCCCTACTTGGGAAATGGTTGTGGCGGTATAATTATGAGAATGAAGCACTATGGAAAGGGGTGATAGATGCAAAGTATGGGAGCACAAGGGGAGGTTGGTATTCTAATGAGGGAAGGGGGGCATATGGTGTGGGGTTATGGAAGCATATAAGAAAAGGTTGGGCATTTTCTAACTATACCAGGCTGGGTATGGGGAGCAGCCAGAGAATTAGCTTTTGGAATGATGTATGGGTGGGTGATACAGCTCTTAAGGCGACTTTCCCTGATATTTTCAGCATTGCAAGGGAAAAAGATGCGAAGGTGGCATACCTGTGGGGCACTACACATGATGCCCAAGCGTGGAATATAAATCTCATTAGAGAGGCTCATGACTGGGAAGTGAGTATGCTGGCGGATTTTTTTAACCTACTTCATACCGTCTACCCTGATGCTTCAACTGAAGATAAGTTGGTCTGGTTTCCATCTCGGAGAGGGAAATTCTCGGTAAGTTCTTATTATGAGACTATTGCAGCCCCACCTTTGTCTAGTTTTCCGTGGAAGAGCATATGGAGGAATAAAGCCCCTCCTAAGGCGGCATTCTTTGTCTGGACAGCAGCCCTCGGGAAGATCCTAACCATTGATAATTTAAGAAGACGAGGCCTTATAATGATGGATTGGTGCTGTATGTGCAAAAAGAGTGGGAAAACAGTCGATCATCTTCTCCTACATTGTGACTTTGCCACGAACACTTGGAATCATTTCTTTAGCAGGATGGGGTTAGCATGGACAATGCCGGGAGGGGTAGCTGAGTTATTGGCAAGTTGGAGAGGGATTTCAGGGTCAGCACAGATTGCAGCTCTATGGAAAATGGCCCCCATCTTTATCTTATGGTGCATCTGGAGTGAACGAAACAACATGCTTTTTGAGGACCAGGAAAGATCTATAGAAGAATTTAGGGGTTTTTTATGGAAGAC
Source organism: Carya cathayensis (assembly GCA_011037825.1). Classification (NCBI taxonomy): domain Eukaryota; kingdom Viridiplantae; phylum Streptophyta; class Magnoliopsida; order Fagales; family Juglandaceae; genus Carya; species Carya cathayensis. Next base: position 173,632 of record QGSO01000187.1, read on the forward strand.
TTTGTTTTTGTGGGCCATGGCTTTAGAGTTCAATGGTCTCAGCTTCCATGATTTCCTTGTAACTTTTTCTAGCTCTTAAAGCGGTGTATTCTCATGTATACTTCTAGCGTACCTGGCTTACGCCATGTTTACTTTAATAAAATTTACTATTACTTATCAAAAATATATATATATATTAGTCATAGACTTGTTTTTATTAGAAAATATTTAAGGGATTTTAAGCATATTTTAAAGTATACTTTTATAGTCTATTATTTTATTTAATATTCTAATTGTCTATTCTATTTAACTATGTTTTTAAGAAAATTATTAAGTTCTATTTTTTAAATAGAAGTTAGGGAATATGATATGAGTTTTGAATAATATTATTTTATGTAATCTTTGTATAATTGAATAATTATTAAATTATCACTTGGTATTATTTTAAGTATTTAGAATGCTACTATGCGTTTTTCTAGAAAAGTTAGTAACAATTAGTGCCTCGTATAGGTTACGAGCTACGACGTAAGATTGTGGAAGCAATGTTAAGAGGTAATTAGTATGATCATATAATTGCATGTGTACTATAAATGTTTTGATGGTATATGAAAATATGATGTTTGTCTACGCTACGCTATGAGCTAAGTCAAGGTTCGATTCCTTTCACAATCTTCGATGAATTATGACATTATGCTTGTATTAATAAATTTGTTGTTTGATGGGGTGAATGATTCTAAAATCACATGGAAGCCATGAAATGTTCATGTAGTAATTAAGTCAAGTATGCCAGGTGATAAAATAGCCAGATTATGCATACCATGTTCATGTAGTACTTTTTTTTTTCTTTTCAAGTAAAAGAGATTTTATTCAAAGTAAATAGGCATAAGCCCAAGTACACAGGAAGTATAAAAGAGAATACACCTAGGTAGAATCTAAAGCAAAAAAAGTACTAAGAAAAAGCATTACAAATGTTGATATCTCTCACAAGATTATTCACCCAAAAATTTAAAGTGTTGAAGAAAAAGTCCCTAAATTCCGTCCTTGTGTGTTCACGATCTTCAAAACACCTCCCATCTCTCTCAAGCCATAAACACCAGAATAAGCATAGGGGAATCATTCTCCACTCCGCTGAACTTCCTCCACTTCCTGCTACACCTTGCCAGCAAGCCAAAAATTCCACCACATGAAAATGCATCACCCAATAGATGCCTACCTTTGCAAATAACTCATTCCACAAAGCCATCGCCATTTCGCAATGAAGAAACAAATGGTTAACAGATTCACCATCATTTTTACACATGGTGCACCAGTCCATCACATAAAAGCCCCTTTTCCTCAAATTATCAGTAGTTAAAACTTTCTCAAGCACACCAACCAGCAAAAAAATGCCACTTTACTGGGCACTCTAGCTTTCCAAATACATTTCCAGGGATATGTTATATTAACATAACTAATTAACACCTTGTAATAGGATTTCACAGAAAATCTGCTCTTAGTATCATGAATCCACTGCATCATATCATGCCTGGTCTGATCAATCTTAGAATCATAAAGTTTTGCATAGAAATCAGCAGCTTCACTCACTTCCCAGTCCCGTAAATCTCTAGTGAATTCCACATTCCAATTTAACATGTTGTTAGAAAACAAGTAAGAATCTGCCACAGCAGCCCCTTTACATTTAGCAATCCTGCAAAGGCTAGGAAATGCTAATTTAAGAGCTAAATCACCACACCAAACATCATGCCAAAAAGAAATATTGCACCCAGTCCCCACTTTGAAATTAGTGTTTCTGATAAGAGTAATGCTACATACAGTCATGAAGTGTGCAAACGCCGCGTAATCGCTTTGAAAAAGAGTGGAGTCCACGATTAAAAAGTTAGTTTTCTTTTTTACGTGGATCCCGTATTAATTCACTTTTTTCAAAGAGACTAGGCGGCGCTTGCACAACCACGACTGTAAATATCATTTCTCTTCTGATAAAGTCCCCCCAATCCCATTCGAATGGACTTCCATAGACCCACCCCAAACACCCTTGTATTTCATTAGTACACCAATGTTGAGTAGTGGAGTCTGGTCCACTTCGCTCGAGCGGCAAAAGGCCGCAGGTCGAGCGAAACCAGGCAGATTCAAACGCTCGAACGCCGCTCGATAGTGAGCTCGAGCGGTGCCTCCAGGAAGGGAAGTTCGCTCGAGCGAAGGCATTGGCCGCTCGAACGAAATCAGGCAGAGTCGAACGCTCGACAATGAGCTCGAGCGAATGCGGAAGATAAGTTCGCTCGACACACCGCTCGAGCGAATGTTCTGTGTTTTGCCCAGAATTAGGGTTTTCCGCCGTGAGAAGTATAAATAGGCCATTTATACTTCATTTGGCCGTGTGTGTGCCTCAAGAACTCTGTGAAGAACAATATTTCTCCTCCTCCATTGTATTGTGATCTCTCATATATATAAATCCTTTGCAACTCCCGTGGACGTAGGCAATTTGCCGAACCACGTAAATCTTGTGTTGTGTGTGATTGTTTTCTCTCCCATTTCATATATTTTTCACTTCATTGTCATCAGTTTTCGTAACAACCAATTCCCCCACATCCTTCCATATTTAGCATCAACAATCTGTTTCCACAATGCATTATTCTCATTGTTATACCTCCAAAGCCACTTTCCAAGAAGAACTTTATTAAAAAGCTTCAAATTCCACACACCCAAACCTCCACAAGTCAACAGAGTGCAAACCTTTTTCCAATTCACCAAGTGAAATTTTCTTTCCTCCCCAATACCATCCCATAAGAAATTTCTAAAAATTCTCTCAATTTTTTTTACCACCCCCACTGGAATAGGAAAAAGAGAGAGGAAATAAGTAGGTAAATTAGACAAGGTGCTTTTAATTAATGTAACTCTACCCCCTTTGGACAAATAGATCTTTTTCCAACCAGCTAATCTCCTCTCGATCTTCTCAATCACCCCATCCCAAATAGACACAAATTTGTGAGGAGCCCCCAAAGGTAATCCAAGGTATTTCAAAGGTAAAGAAGATACTTTACAGCCCATAATATTGGCCAAATCATAAATATTGCTAACTAAACCCACAGGGACGATTTCGGACTTATTTAAATTTATTCTAAGCCCAGAAACAGCTTCAAAGCATAACAATAAAGCTCTTAAGGCTCAAATATGATCGTGATTAGCATCGCTGAAAAGTAAAGTGTCATCTGCGAAGAGAAGATGAGAAACAGTGATGCAGCTCCTAGAAACATCTCCCACCTTGAAGCCCGACACGAAACCTCCATCAATTGCCACTTCAATCATACGACTCAAGGCATCCATAACTAGGACAAAGAGAAAAGGAGATAAGGGATCTCCTTGCCTCAAACCACGGGAACTACTGAAAAAACCAGCCAGACAGCCATTCACCAAAATAGAAAACTTGGTCGTCGAAATACGATGTCTTATCCACGAACACCATTTCTCCCCAAAACCAAATCTCTTGAGCAAGTAAAGAAGAAAATCCCAATTGACATGGTCAAAAGCCTTTTCCATGTCTAATTTAACTAAAATTCCAGATTGACCCTCTTATTCTGCTTTCCAAACATCATGAGCAATAAGTACCGAATCAAGAATTTGCTTCCCTTCACAAAAGCATTTTGAGCTTTGTAATAATTTTATCCATAACCACCTGAGGCGGTTGGCTGCACCTTAGAAATGATCTTATAAACCCCATTAACAAGCTGATTGGGGAAAATCCCTTATTCAACAGCACCGCCTTCTTAGGGATAAGAGCTAGAAAGTAGCATTAAAACTCTTTTCAAATTTGTGAGGAGTAAAATTCATCAAAAACTTTCATAATGTCATCCTTCACAATATCCCAACAAGCTTGGAAAAATGCCATGGAAAAACCATCGGGACCCGGAGCTTTATCCTTAGACATGCCCCTAACAACATCAAGAACTTCATCTTCCTCAAAAGGCATCTCCAACCAAATTGCAGTTTGATTATCGATGGAGTCAAAAACCAGCCACTCTAACTTGGGCCTCCAAGAAAATTCTTCCCGAAAAAGTTTCTCATAAAAATTCACAATATGATCTTCAATCTTCTCCTTATCACAAAACACATTATCACCTACATGGAGAACTTCGATGACATTATTTCTACAATGAGAATTTGCCATTCTATGAAAGAATTTCATACATTTGTCTCCTTCCTTAAGCCATAAAATTCTGGATTTTTGCCTTAAAGAAATTTCTTCCATAAGCATAAATTTATCAATATCCGCCAACACCCTTGCCTTCAACTCCTTTTCATCACTAGAAATTGTACCCCTCAACTCCTTTTCCTCCAAATTATTCAACTGTTCCAGCAGAAGTAATCTATTGTTTTTGACATTGCCAAAAGTCTCTACATTCCATTTCTTCAAATCTTTTTTGAGCTCCTTTAATTTTCCTGCAAAGATAAAGCTGGGTGTACCATTAAAGTGATAGGAGGCCCACCGCCTTCTAACTCATCAACGAAACCTTCCTCCTTCAACCACATATTTTCAAATTTAAAGGGTCTTTGACCACTAGCGATGCCCCCACAGTCCAACAAAATAGGATAATGGTCAGAAACAACACGCTGTAACCTTTTCTGACTTAACTCCGGAAAAAGAGCTTCCCAAGATGCTGAAACAAGAAATCTATCAATACGGGACCAAGCTCTTCCATTTGACCAAGTGTAATCTCCTCCCACCATAGGCAAATCAATCAATTGCATCTCAGAAATAAATTCAGAAAAATCAAACATAGCTTTAGAAATTACCGAGTCCCCAACTCTCTCACAAGGAAAACGAGTAATATTAAAATCCCCTCCAAAACACCATCGAAGATCCCACCAACTACAAAGGCCCGCGATTTCATCCCACAATAAACTCCTACAAGAGTCTAAATTTGGCCCATAAACACCAGCAAAAGCCCATTCGACACCATCAACTACATTCTTAAAATGACAAGCCACCAAGAATTCTCCCACATAATGATTAACTATTTCCACAACCCTTCTATCCCACATAACAATGATGCCACCGGAAGCTCCATTAGAGACTAACTCAACCCAGCCCACATAATTACAATTCTATAAATTATGAATCACTGAATGGATAACAACTTTCAGCTTAGTTTCTTGAAAACAGTAAATATCAGCCTTCCAATGTCGTAACATATTTTTCACAAGAAGACATTTTCTAAAATCATTCAGCCCCCGAACATTCCAAGAAATAATTTTAGGTTTCATGGAATATCATTAACAGCCCTCTCTTTACCTTTATCTCATACTCCCACCCTTGGAATTATAATTAACCATGCATTCTAGCCTCTTAAGCTCCCTTTCCTTTTTAGCAAGAGATCTAACCAAAGCAGGATGCCCGGCCTCAATAGCAAGAAGTAGAGCTTTGAATTGTTGTTCATAACCCTCACAAGAGATACCAAGAAAACTACTAAGATCTTCTACCTTCCTCACAACCCAGTCAAAAGGATTACTAGACCAATCAATACCAAGACTAAAAAAGCATAAAGGATCAGGATCAAGGTCTTCATCAGAGTCTGATAATTCACCTGATACAGAACCATCCCCACCACCTAACACCAATTGCAATTCAGAATTAAAAATCTTAGAACAAGGAACCTAAGAAGATAACTGTTCAGGCCCCATTACACCCTCAATGACAACATTGACAACCTCAACAGCATCCCCATCTATTGAAACAAAAGAGGACTTCACAATCCCCCCATCAAGCACAGAACTCGACTCCCCTGAAGAACAACCAGACTCTTCCTCACCATGTAGATCTTCTTGAACCCCTAGCTGCTCCACAGGAATGGCCTCCAATCTCACTTGAGCCAAACAAGAAGGATCACCCAAGCCTGTCAGCAACTTCTGTGAAGACAGAAGCTCAACCGAGACATTTTTTTCCTTAGAAATGGCTTCCAAACGTTGTTGCTCGAACGGAATATTTGCTACCTTGCTTACTGTAGCAACTTCCATCACCAGGAAACTTCCAGAAGGTTCACTTGCCGCCGACGACTCATTCTGTGGCTTCTAACCAGACGAAGTGGTCACTATGGGCTTGGGCCGGCGAAATCCTTTACTCGAGTTTGAAGGGTCAAGAACCCCAGCTACAAGAAAATTCTCATGACCGAAAGTGGGCTTAAGGGATGGGCCATTCACAGGCCCAGAACCAGAACCCAACTGCCCCACCTTATTAACTTTACACCCCTTAGTGACACAAGAGGACATCAAGCCCATAACAAAGCCCAGTCCATCGTCAACCCTCTTCAACAATGATTCCAGCATGTCCCTCCACCCAAAGAGCTCAGCACGTAAATGCCAAAATGACCCTTCGACTTCCCCAAGCTTCTGTAACATCTTGGGATTCCAAACGTCTCCTTCGTCACCAAGGAATGCATCCCGAGTCCCCTTCATCATACCAACATTCATAATCCTCTCCCTTGAACCTTCCACCTCCTTGATATTAAAATTTTTCCCGTGAGTGATACTGGAACCATGATTAGCCTTAGCAAGATCAGTCAAAGCAGCCAAGTAAGTGGCTGGACGTGAGAAGAAACTCCATTATGAGGATTCAACGAAAGCTTCTCTTGACCTTTGGTATCTCTCTTCGCATTGCCATTATTAGAAGCCACTCTGTTTCCAGTAACCGAAACAGAGGAAGAAGAACCGACAAACTCCAGAAGTTTCCTGGCAAATCTTTCCCACCCACTTCCAATCTTCCCTTCTTCCCTTCAGGAATAACAATGATCCTATTTCCTTTAGGCACAGGGGACATCATGTATGCCATGTTCATGTAGTGATTAAATCATATATGCTATATAATGTCATGAAGTATTTAGATCAAGTATATTATGCAAAGTCCATATAGAACTCAGATCATGTATGCCATGAAATGTTTATGTTCAAATCATATTATGCCATGTACAAGAATATTCCATGTTATGCCATCTACAAGTATATGCAATGAGATTCAATAAGTTCTCACGCATTAAGCAACATAAGACATTTAAGGGTGACGCGGATATAAGCATGTTCACTACAAGCTATGTTAAGACTATGCCACGAACCTAAGCATGGTTCACCATATGTTAAGTGAAACACAAACCTACGCGTGTTTCACTCCAAGTTATGCTAAGAATGACACAGACTTAAGCGTGTTCATCACAAGTTATGTTAAGGATGACACGGACCTAAGCGTGTTCATCACGAGCTATGTTAAGGATGACACGGACCTAAGCGTGTTCATCACAAGTCATGTTAAGGATGGCACGGATCTAAGCATGTTCATCATAAGTTATGTTAAGGGTGACACGGACCTAAGTGTGTTCACCACAATTTATGTTATACGGTGTCACGGACTCAAGCGTAGTTCACCTTATGTTAAGTGAAACACGGATTCAAGCGTGTTTCACTCCATGTTATGACAAGTTATGGGGTGCCACAGACTCAAGCGTGGTTCACCATGTAATAAGTGAAAGACAAGATAAACAAGTAATTTATGCATTCACGTTAGATGTTTGCCATGATTATATATGTTTCCGCTCATGTTGATGATGAATAGACATGCTATGAGAATCTGTGAATGATATATGTTTGTTTGAAGAGTCTTTCAAAAATTAAGTCTATGCTAAATTATATTTTACAGTATAATGTGCTATTTACTGAGTATTGGACTCATTTTTGTTTATTTATTTGTTTTCTCCGACGTTTAATTGTCACAGATGATGATTGTAAGGACGTAAAGCTGGAGGACCAGGAGTAGATCTAGTGCAAGGATTTGGTTTCTTTTGTGATTTTTGAATAAAAAGTTACACGAAGGTTTAGTTTATGTTTTTACTTTACATTTTCAGTTTCATGTTTCAAAAACAGTTATGTTCAATTTAGTTAATATTTTCAATAAATGAGGTAGTTCAATATATGAATCTCTATACCGGGCATTATATTATGTGCGTTAGTAACATCTCAATCCTACGGGAACAGGGTGTTACAACAGTCAACATCAATATATACAACAGCAACATTATACTTTACATGGAAAATCAGTCCATCCAGTGTACTGAATGCAATGCATTTAGCTTCCACAATTTTAGAAACTAAATGAATGCCTTCCTTCAAAGGACGAATAGATAAGCATTCATAAGCACAACACCAATGGTATAATTGGAATCAAAATGCAGTCCTTTGAGATGCATTGATCATGAATCATAGAGCTTTGATTAGATTTCAGAAATGTTATAGGCAGAGCAAAATATGTTTAATAGCATTTAAGAACGAAACATGTCCAACATCAATTACACCACAATGCTATAATATCAGAGGCATCTCCTAATTATTAATGGAATTGAATACTCACTGTTGGTGTCTTAATATTGCATCATTCTCCATTCCTGTTGTTGACAAGAATTTCACAGGATTCAAGGATCGCAAGTTTTCCTTAACCCACTTTCCATATGGATTTGACAAGGCTACTCGGCTTTTCACCTCCGTATTCTCATAAACCTGCAATTAAAAATGTTTAAGATGTATGATAAGCCTGAAGGCACTAAGAAAATTCAAAATATAGTTATGAACAAACCTGGCCACTGTGTAAATCAACAGTTATCATCATCCCTGGACCTAGACGGCCTTTCATTGTAACTTTTGACTCATCCATCGGAAGGACACCAACCTGAATAAGAACCAAAAAAATGTTAATATCTTTTTTTTTTTTATGAAACATTCTGGCCTTTTTTTAGAGAAGTTGAGACACACTACCATTGACAATAAAAGTGACAGTGAACAACATGGTTTGTTGTGCGACTTATAACACTGTAGTTTATAAGACAATCCCTTGATGTCCATAGCTGACAGATGACCCCTAAAAGAGCCAAATCTGAGTATATTGGTGTCTAGGAAGCCAAGGAATTCTAAGTTCCAAACTAAATGCTGACCCCATCTGTCCCTAACCCTTTTGATAGTAGATCGATTCTAAGTTATAAACAAAGAAACCAAGCTTTTTTGGTTGCTCCCAGGCTGAAGTCATGCCTAAGCCTGAACATCAAAACATCGACTGGATTTCCCTTTTACCGTCCAAATAATACAAAAAAACAATCAAATCAAATAAAACACAGAACAAACCTCAGATGCAACATAGACAATATTGTCTGAAGTCCGCCAATACCTAGCTGGGCGAAGTCCATTCCGATCAAGACATGCCCCGACCGTTTTTCCATCGCTGCGCAGTATGAAATACGAAAACAGCATCAGCAAGAAGAATGGAAAGTTTGAAAAAAAAATACATAACTAAGAGATAGCAACGAATTTCCTATCTCTATTTCCTTTGCAAGCAGGAGTGGCTAATAGAATGGAAAGGATTTTTCATGCTTTTTTATGGGGAGTATTGAAGGATGAGAAAATATTCCACTTGCTTAAGTGGGACAAGAGCTACACTCCTTTATCTTTGGGAGGTTTGGGGGTTAGAAAGTTGAAATCTTTTTTATATGGCACTTTTAGGGAAATGGTTGTGGCAGTACCATCAAGAAGGGGATGCCCTTTGGAGGACCGTTATTGATGCCAAATATGGGAGTATTTGGGGAGGTTGGTGCTCAAATAAAGTAAGAGAGGCATATAGTGTGGGAGTATGGAAATTCATTCAAAATGGACGGGGGGCTTTCTCCAGAAATTTCAGATTTGAGGTGGGTAGGGGTAACCGGATCAGTTTTTGGCATGGCTTATAGTGTGGAGATGATGTCTTGAAGAATGTTTTCCCTTCTCTTTTTAGGATTGCCTTTGATAAAGGTGCCTCCCTGGTTGATTATATGGATAATTATGCTGGTCTTATTCAGTGGTCAGTGAGATTTATTAGAGACGTCCAGGATTGGGAGGTGGGGGACATCACTGGCTTTTACAGCTTGCTCTATGCTCTAAACATAAAGTCAGGAGAGGATGATAGATTGCTTTTGGATTCATCCTGGAAATAAGAAATTATTGGTTAGATCTTTGTACAAGGTCATGGTGATACATTCTCCTACTGAGTTTTTTCCTTGGAAGAACATTTGGAGAAGCAAAGTGCCTCTCAAGGTCAAGGTGGCTTTCTTTGGTTGGTTGGCTTCTCATGGGAAAATTCTTACTATTGATAAGCTGAGAAAGCGTGGTATAGTTGTAATTGATTGGTGCTTTATGTGCAAAAAGTGTGGAGAATCAGAGGATCACCTTCTGCACTGAGTAGTTATGAGGGATAACTACCAAAGGGTACATACCAAATTGATCCAAGGCTCCTCACACAGACTACAGCATGTAAGATATTTCCTTATTCTTCAATTTATAAGTCATGGACTTTTACTAAACAATATCAGTGGCACGAGTCCATATTTTAGTTACTGGAATTTCTAACCTGAAAACTTCCCAAAACCATGAACCATGAACCATAAGAGTCACTAACAAGAGAATTGAGGTCCTTTAAATTGCCTTTGGAAGTGTTACCTGAATAAGAGTAAAGCAGGTCCATCCCATGCCTCCATCTGACCCTTGTAGAAGTCATAAAAATCAACCACCTAAGGAAACATAAAAATTTCTCAACTTTCCATGAGTGATATCAATTTAAAATTACAGAAAGTTCAGTGTGATCAAGAAGGGGAAAATTACATAAAACATGTTGGTAAAAAAACTCTCTTTTTGATAGGTAACATGTTGGTCAAAAAAATTTGGAGACTAGATTCATGTGATTTGACTTAATTTAGATTGGGGGAAAATTTTGAACAGACTTCACAACCTCCATAAGATTGCTGCTAATTGGGACACTGTATCATGGTAAAAAGTGGAAAGAAATAGTTATCGCAGTACAAGATTTTTTATGTGTTCACTCTCTCAAGGGTATGTAAATTGTGAGCACAAATACCTCAGGATACTTGATCGCAAGCGTTGGATGATTCTTGTATGCCTCAGGAACAAGAATCATTAGAGCTTCCTCAGGAGTACGGCCACTCTTTATTAATAACTGCACAGAGCATAATGAAGGAACTATTTTCAGGCAAAGAAAAATAAACTGGTCAAACTTAACAGATATAAATAAGAATGTCAAAAGGACAGACATTGACAGATAATCAGGTTGGCCATAAAGTTAATGTTTCAAAGAAGAAAATACATTAGATAGGGAGAAAATCCTCCAGCAGCTCATGAATGTCCCAGAATATCATTAAAAACATATTTAGATCAAAGATTCACTTCAACATGGATCATCAATAAAACAAAATCTTTCAGGCAACAATAAAAGCTGGCAATCAGTATAAAAGAATAGGACTCTTTCAAAATTACAAGCAACTTTCGATTTTGCAAAGTTCTTTTTTTTGGGGGGGAGGAGGTGGGGGTTGTATCATAATTTTGCAAATATTTTTTTTTATAATTAATAAAGTTTATTGATCTTCAAAATTAGGCATAGCCCAAGTACACAAGTGGTATGCAAGAGTGAGAAATACCTAATTACAGCCTCCGAACAAAAAAAGACGCATGCAAGTCACTAAAATTTTTTTGACAGATATAACGTTAAATGCAGGTCACTAAAATTACCCCCATCTAATACAATAGTCTTAGCCCAAAGTAACAGAGTTTGGAAAAATGAGTCTCTAATCCCCTCCAATGAGCGTTCACCATTTTCAAAACATCTTCCATTGTATTAAATTAACAGCCCATGGTAACAGCGTTCACTATTAAATGCCTACAAATGGGTAAAGTTTTTACTATATATGCTTACTTGCTAGGGTGGCAGCCTGTCATTATAAGTTACAAACTTGAAGGTTTCAGAAATAAACTCCACCAAGAGAAAATATCCTCTGAAACAAAATCCAACTTCTCATACTTTTGTCTTTTAAATAATTTTATTTTAAATGAGTCACAATCAACAAGGGCTCCTATGACATTATTAAAATGATGAAAAATTTGATGGCTCGTACTTCTGCTGTACTATCAAGATTTGCAGAGTCTGACGCCTTTGAGTTTCCATATGGACAAATTTCATTTTCACGTCCATGCCATACAGGTGACTTCAATGAGGATTCTCGGGATTGCATCCAGTTCAAGTTACCCTAAACAAAAATTCCAGTGTCAAAATAAAGAAACTTGAATCTAACTCATATATGGCGTTTGCAGCATAATATTACAGAAAGAAAACTCCCACAGATAGGAAATTTTAACCTGTATGGTATTGATTTCTCCATTGTGTCCAAGTAATCTCATTGGTTGTGCAAGAGGCCATCTGGGACTAGTATTTGTGCTGTACCTTCGATGATAAATAGCAAAAGGGGATGTATAAAGATCATTTCGAAGGTCATAATAAAATGACCCAAGAACTTCTGAGCGAAGCATTCCCTTGTAAACTATTGTCTGATTGGACAAAGAACAAAAATAAAGCTCATTTCCCCAACTTTCTGAGCCCACTGCTCTTTCAATCAATTTTCGGCAGATGTACAGTTCGCGTTCAATGTCATCAACATTCTCTTCTTTCACAACTTTAACAAATACCTGCTGTATGTTGGGCATGGTTTCTTTTGCATAGTAACCAACTACAGAAGTATTCACAGGGACAGGTCTCCATCCAAGCACCTCAAGACCCTCTTGTCTAAAAGTATTTACAATAACTACAGAAGCAATAAGGATTAACCATCAATCAACAGATTACATGTACAAACTGACAAATAAAAACACACATATTTTTTCATTTGTGTACTGGCACATAGATAATAGATAGGCAAACAGATGGTGTTATATAAGTAGATACTAAAATAATGGAAACGAGCAACGAATGTTTCACAGAAAACTAGGGAATGAATGTATTAAAAGACACATATTGTATAAAATTAACAAAATGGCATATATGGAAATTGAATTATGATCTTTTGGATATGGTTGAGTATATCATTTTGTATACTTGTGTTTGCCCCTCTGCACTCTTAACAAATCGCTTTATTTGACTCAAATAAAGCACCTGGAAACTGCAAAACCTGCAGAGGCTATATTGCAAGACTCTTAACTATGTGGTGTACTCAGAATGACCACTCCTGAGTTGCAGAACATGATTTTTTAACTCTCACCCTTCTTGTTTCAAGTAAATTGACTCTGTACCCATACCAATCCTTGCATGGCATATCGGAGGCTCAAGAACCATTGACAAATATATATGTAATCCTCCTCAATCAACCAAATTCCAATTATATTATCTTATTATTTGTATATATGAAAATATAAAGGCAAAGAGAGCCATAAACAACATTCATGAAGAAACACACATGTTTGTATCAGAAAACAAAATGAAATAAGTCAAGCACACTTGATCCAAACTATTAAAAAAAAAAAAAAGCCTTGGATCAAACTATTTAAACACACCTTTTTTGGCTTCTTTCAATAGGTCGTCATCTTTGGGAAGGAAAACCATTCCAACACCAGTATGCAACTTATCAAAGGAAGCAATCCCTTGCTCGCTAGCCCAGTTGTTAAATAGATCCCAGGGAATGGAAGTCATCAATCCTGAACCATCACCAGAGTCATTATCTGCTCCACATCCCCCACGATGCTCCATGCAGCTAAGAGCTGTGAGAGCATCCTTGATTATCCCATGGGATTCTTTGTTGTCCAAATTGGCAATGAATCCAACTCCACAAGCTCCTCTTTCTGATATTATATCATCCAACTTTGCAACCTGCCAAGCATGAAACTAGGTCATGTACACAGATTTAACCACATGCAGCAGTTCATCTCACAAGAAAAACAAAGTAATATCAGAGCACGTCAAAATGCAATGCCAACTCCAAGTTTGACTGAAACAATTGACAGATAACACAAAATCTGTGTAGAACCTCTGGCATATCAAGATCATTGCATCTTTATCTATTATGAGGTCCTCAAACACATGAAGCTTTCCATGTGTATGATTAGTGTGTAACATTGGATTTAGACGTGTATTACATGATTTTGAAGTCATTAGGATTATGGAGTTAAATAACTTTCCATTTGGTTTTTCTTTTTATGAGTGGTGGTTAATTTTATAATTAGTAGTGTAACAACTCAAGGAAGGTCCAAGCCACATATGGACCCATACTCCAAAAGGACTAGTCAATATTATAATTAGAATCTCTTGGAATCATTATGAAGGACAAGAACTTCTTCCTCCTTACCAGGTAGGGATTTCATTCACTAACTTCCTATACTCAATGAGGGTATTACAGATAGATCTATAATTTTTACATCTCCTGCAAATTAAGGGTGTTTTGGTAAGTCTAGAAGTTTCTGAGTGCCTTATAACTATTTTCTCGGTGTCCCGGGATCGTTATTAACATCCATGATACTCTTTGGAAATTTTATTTTTTTAAGTGTTTTTGCTGCTACTGTGTGACTGAGTTACTCCCAGATTGCATATAACTGATCCTCATTCCCAGTTAGTCGATAAGCATCCAAAAAATTGACCGTATTTAGCTAAAGAATTGAGCTGTATGTGTCAAACACAAATGTTCTCGCTCTTGAGTTTGGCTCCTAAGAAAGCAATAAAAGAACTTCCAAAATATTACATATGTTACCCATATCAAGTATGCAGAGGTTTAGTGCATCTCAAGAGACAATCTATATCCAATACGAAAGAAATTGTGAATTATATTACTGCAGTAAAGTTTTTAGTTCCACGAACTAACAAATGAAAACGACGCGGAACTTCTCTCTGAAACTCACTTCAAAACGACATGTTTTGCGGATACATAAATGAAAAAGAAAAAGAAAAAAAAGTTCTTCAAGTGATTGATAATTGATATGTGAATCTTGATTCCATCATTCCATTTCACCAAAAAATTAAAAGAGAATCTTAGTTTTTTTTTAGCATTTAAAACACTCATTTATGGAAATGAAGCCCAAACACGTTCTCCGAGTCATCACTTGCAATACTCATACATGCAACAATCCAAGCGCTTAAATAAAAGCAGCAATCAAAGCAAACGTTCAGAACTCAGTCTCATTCAAAACCGCACCTTCGGTTTTAAATCAGAAGCAGCATCCGGTTGATCATGCAAGGCCGTACTTGCACGTCCAAGATCGAGGACGGCTTTGGCAGTCGACGACCTCGTCGCCACAAAATGCGGGAAGCTCCTCGCGCCCGAAGACGATACGAATTTCCGCCTCGTACGCTTCGATTTGCAATACAATCCGACGAAATCAACGAACAAGCGTCCATCATTTGACTGGAGAATGGAAGGCGGCCGAGAGAAGGAGTGACCATTAGAGTGGAAAAGCTGACCAACGGGAGGGACTGACCGCAGAGCCATAGAGAGAGACAGAGAGACAGAGAGGCAGAAAGAGAGAGAAAGAGAGAGAGAGATAGAGAGAGAGAGAGAGGATCGGCGTGTGGTCGTAGTTGCGAAGGGAATGTGGGGATGTGGTAGAAGATAAAAGGGTGATAGAAGTCCGGAGCTACCAGCCTCACACACATCTCTGGCGTCTACTCCTCTCGTCTCGCCTCCGTTTTCTTTCTTGATGTTGCCTCTCAGTTCAGAGTTTCTCTCAACCGCGTCGCGGCCCACGCTTCTACTATGTGACTGATGGTTTGTTACCTTTCGATATACTTACAACTGATCATCTACACTTATTTTACTACAATCAAATAATAATTATGATTATTCATTAAAAATAGAGGAAAGATATTTACAATAATAAATTATATAGCTGCTACGTAATTATTTTGAAAAAATTAAATATATATGAAACCTACGTTAAAAAAAATTAATTAATTTTTTAATAATAGATTCTACTATTTTTTAAAGTGATTATATAGAATTTACACACTTCACTATTTTAAGAATAATTATTTTTAAAAATAATTTAAATTATATTTTATTTCAAATAAACATATTATCATTTTTAATTTTAATATACTCTCGTTTTAATTATATCGAATTCATACCTAGAAACGTAATAAATTGAAATTTGTGTATAATTACCCTTATTTGTGGAAATTATATTGTGTAATTGATTTATATACTCTACTAATAAGATGGTCAACCCATACCATTTCCATGTGTCACTTCTAAAATAGAACAAAATTATTAGATAAAAAAGGAAAATGATTTTTTTTTTCGAAAGTCCAAGGAAATAAAATATATTATGCACTTCTTAAAATTATTGTTCATTTTATATCCGGTCACTTTTTGATATTACACTCTTAAATTGACACTTTTTATTCAATAGCATCATTATTATTTTGAATAATATTAAATACAATTATATGTAAATATCGTACAGTCATTTTAAAAAATAGTTGAGTCTGTTATTAAAAAATTTAAAAAAATTAAATGACGCTTGTGCCCTCACAAACTTTTAAATTTAGAGTTGAGATTATTTTTGTAGAGTTTAATAATAATGTTCTAATAATGATTAGTTGGAAGTGAAATGCGTATGTTGGTCTGCAGGAGAATCAAGCTGAGGACTGCTGTTGGGAAAATTGAGTCGAATTCAACCAACAATATTATATAATAAAGTCGTCGTTAGCTTTATTTTGCAAGATATATTTCAACGCAGCATCTAGTCGTTTTCAGGACGATATGTTCTTTAGCGGGACAATGACCGGTGTTTTCTAGGCATCTGTCGGTCACCACGAGCAATGTCCTTTCTTGTGCGAGTGGGATGCCGGTTTTGCCTGACTGAATTAGTAGATACTAGATAGTTGAGTGGCGTGGATACTAGAGGAAGAAAAACACTTAGAAATTTGTGATTGTTTAAAGGGAATAAAGTCTGCATCTCTAACTGAATTCTTATATTTTAAAATAATATTAGATATAGTTATAAAATAGAAAATTTTTCTTAGAGTTTATTATTAACAAATTATTTATTTTTATATAAATATTATATTTTTAATTTTTTAGTATACTTGTTCACTCTATCTTTAAATATCATTTGTCATTCTTATTAATATATTAGTAATGTTATATATCATATCACTATTCTATTTGCATCTTATTATATATAATATAGCGTATTTATCATTATTTGATAATAATAAAATATTTAATAAATAATTATTTAATAATGATAAATATATTATATTTAAGATATAAGTAAGATAATAATATAGTGAATATAAATTTTATTAATTTATTACAAATGCTGGTATTAGCATTGCGTGGCCTAATCCCGGGATGTCCTTTCAGTTTTTGATTGGAAAGTCAGACTTTTGGCTAAAAAATATGAAAATTCGTAATGGTGTGCACGGTCAGGGATACCAATAAGAGTTTTGCTACATACAAGTACAGTTGCGCACTAATATGTGTATCAATACTGATTTATTTATACTTAAAATTTAAATTAACATTGTTTTCAATAAAATCTACTTTTTAACTAATCACATCACATTGGTGCACAGATTAGTACATAATTATGCTTGCAACTATATTTTTCCTACACATAATAATGTCAACGCAATCGTTGTGACCTTCTTTATGCCGACTGGAAATTATTGAAAATGTTAATTGATGTAACATTTTGAAAATTAATAAACAAGTCAATTTCTTTAATATTTTACTTTAAAAAAACAGTACTCCCACAGAGTAATATTACTAAATTTTGGTGTGAATTATCCTTTTTTTACTTAGTAGTTAATAAAATATTTTTTAATGAATTTGTAATTTTTTAAATGTTTTTAAAATATTTAAAGTGTTTACAAAAGTAATTGAAAAAAAAAAACTTTTTGACTATCTTGACTGTAGCATCACCCTTTGCACAGTTATATTTTAAAATAATAGATATTTTTATAAAACATTTTATGAAAATAACATCAATTTACTAAATTACACTCATTTTAATTCATATATTATGAAATATATTGTATGTCAAATGTGTTGTCTGGATATCATTACTTTAATATTTTTGCTACCACAGTCATTTCTAAGTAAAACAATGAGAAACCACCAACGTAGTAATCTAGTTGGTAAAAGTTAAGAGATCGTTATTCCCTCCCTTATCCGAGATCATATATTCAAAACAGTTTACTTTAATAAAACTTGTGAATTAATGTCTTGGAGGTCATTGCATGTTGATACTTTGGCGAGATTGTAGTGATGGGCTGCCCTTCATGAAATTAGTAGTTATGACTCAATCCAAATATGTGATATCTAAAGAAAGTCCTTATAATCACACATTGAATGAGAAGCTACACTCACCGCCTCTCCAACTCTTTGAAAAAAAATAAATAAAAATAATAATAAAACAGTGAGCAGTCATTCCTATCCCACTTTGACTTTACACCTCAAATTCTCCCATTTTGTTTTTTATTTCTACTTAATTATCTGGATTTTCTCGTGAAAATAAATAGTTTGAAATAAAGTGAATAGGTGAACAACAATGATGTGGAAATCTTTCTGTAAAATTATGGTAGTTAGATCTTGGGTTTAGAAAAAATATATATTGTTTTATATCATTTAAATCACCATTTGTTTATCATAATCTGTCATTTTTATTTTTGTTTTGTGTCACCACAAAATTAAATATGATGATTTAGAAAATAATCAAAATAATATTTCTTCCAAAAAATTATATTAGAAATTGCTTAACGCTCGCGAAATGGATCAACCTAATAATTTGATTAAAGAATAGTAAATCATATTTCAAAATTTTTTACGTGCCAACTAAGGTGTCGTTTGAATAATGAGTTGAGATGAGATGAAAGTCAAGATAAAAATTAAAAGTTAATTAAAATATTATTAAAATATTATTTTTTAATATTATTATTATTTTAAATTTTGAAAAAAGTTCAATTATTTAGTATATTTTATATGAAAATTTGAAAAAGTTATAATAATGATATAAAATAAAATACTTCTCATATCTAAACGGGACTATACTTTTTCTTCTTGTTATTACTGCATGAATATTTATGCATATACTATAGTAAATATTTAGTAATCTCATATTTTTTCAAATATTTAAAGAAATACACAATTTTATCAGTAATAAGTTTTTAAAACATTAAACGAAATTAAAATGCACACTATCACTCAAATCCAGGAGACAAACCGAAAGGCAATCTAGCATTTTCCTTGTTATAAATGTCTCTATGATGATTGGTAATTGTAGGAAATGTTAATTGATATAAGATTTTGCTACCAAAATCATTTCCATGCTCAATAATTTATAAACATAAATACGAAACAGTGAGAAGTCATTCCATGCCCCATTTTATTCTTGCCATGTATTCCATGTTACGCTTAAAAATGGTGAAAATATGATAATTTTAGAAAATAATAAATAACGTTTTTCCTTAAGAAATATGTTAGACACTGCATACCACTCCAGATAAAAAAGGATCAACCTAGAAATTGGCTTAGAGAGTAGTATATCATGTTTCAAGAAGAGCCGTTACGTGTTTAAAGTCCTGGATATTAAAAATATTTTTAAATATATGTTAATAATATTAAAATAATTTATAAATAATAATGAATTAGTTTGAAAATATATAAAAATAATTGTATTTTTAAACAGGGCTTATTTAAAAAAAAAACGTTGGGTTGCGTTGTTCTGGCACAAATATTTATGAGTATACTAGAGTATATAGTTTGGAAATGTTCAATTACTAATTAGTCATATTGCAAGATCAATGCAACATGCCAATTTTGGGTGATTTTAAAGCCCAATTTTGGTGCAATATGCAAATGTAAATATATATTTATTTAAGAAAAAATCTAATTATAAGCACAATTATACACTAATATGTGCAATAATATAATATAATTGTTTAAAAAGTATATTTTATTAAAATAATATTAATTTAAATTTTAAATACGAAAAAATCAATATTAATACGTAAATTAGTACGTGATTTTGTTTGTACACAACAAACTCTTTACCTAACTATCTAATTTTTTTTACTGCACTGAATTATCTATATGTAAATTTTTTGTTTACTACGAACAGTATTTCTATATATTTTCAGAGGTACTGCTCACTATTCATATTTTTATTTTATTATTTTTCCCTCTCCTCCCACTTTCTCTATCTACCAACGGCTTTAATTTTTTTCATCACCCTCTCTCTCTCTACCAGTGTTTCTACATTTATTCTAGACTTTCTTTAGATTTAGATTGCCTATAAATTTATTTTATGATTTCAATTTTAAGATATCAACGGTTACTATGTTGGTGGGTTTTAATTGCAAAATATATTAAAAAATTTAATTTTAGAAAAAAATTGTAACCAATAGATAGAGAATTAAATGTGAGAGTTTTTCTTGAATAACAAAGTTAAAAAGCAAAATAAGTGATTTTGTCTTTTGCAAGTGGCTATACCAATACCAATACTCTTACGTTGCCTTCTAAAGTCGGGCCATATGAAAATTTTCTACTGATTTCTTGTGCACTATATGATCCTAAGAGCCAACAATAATATCTGGATCACATGGTATTAATATTGTTAGTTGGCAATGCAATATTGATTAAGACATGTTGATATGTTTTATCATAATCCATACAAAAATTTTGATTATGATAAAAGACATATACGTTAGATTGTCATTAAATATTAATGTGAATAAAATAGTCACGATAAAATAATTAATTTAGTATAGTGAGTTGAGATAAATAAAAGTAAAAAGTTAATAAAAAATTATTAAAATATTATTTTATAATATTATTTTTATTTTTAAATTAAAAAATAAAATTATTTATTATATTTTATATAAAAATTTAAAAAATTTATAATTATTAAATGAGATGAAATAAAATAAATAAAAAATAATTTATACAAGTTTTAAATAAATCGCTCTTATACAAAAATAGACTTCGCTTAAAAAAAAAATTATCTTTTTATAAAAAATTTATTTATTTAAAATTTGTACTTTATTCCAATGACACGTAGCCGTGTAGGCGGTGTGATCTTGGACTCGTGGGCTTATCTTTCTTTGACTGCTGGGTTGGCTTTGGATGTGACACAGAACGCACGACACCGCCAAAGCTATTTCGAAATCCGAGGAAAAAAAGTTAGAAAATTAATACAGATTATTTGACAACTTAATCAGTTTTTATTTTTTTAAATAAAATAACATTGAAAAAAATGTATGAGAAATTTAAAAAATATAAAATATATTTTTTAATAAGCTAATTGATATCTAGTTTATTTTTACAGACGAGTTAAGATAAAATTTAAAAATTAAAAAAATATTTTTTAAAAAAATTAAATTATTTATTTTATTTTATATAAAAATTTTAAAAAAATAATAATAATAAAACGAGATAAAATTTGTTGTTAAAATGAAGTAGGCTTGTTTATTTGTCTAATGTTATGTTTGATTTTTTTAAACAGAGGACATGAAACTTTAATAGAAAGATATTTATCTGAGGAATATTTTTAAAAATAAAATATCGAATGAAAAGTGGCTAAGAAAATGGGAAAATAATAAAATGAATTAAGGTAACAATTTAAAAAAAGAAACAAGAACAAACTCACGCCGACCTGGAAAACCTATTAATACTCGGTGCAGCGCCAAGAAAGCAGCAACAGAAGCTTGAAAGAAAAGCAAGAAAAGAAAAGAAAGACTTGTAACGTTTCAGAACCTCCACCAAATAACGGAAACCTAGATTGTTCTTCCCCAAATTTACATTGTGCTGGCGTATGCGTCCCTCACGATCGCTGAATTGAAATCATTGACGGCGATTCGTGTACGGAAGACGATATCTCCGCAGATCTGATTTCAAGAAAGAGGTTAACGTTAAACTCGATTTCTTTTTGGTCTATTTATTTATAGCCAATTAAATCGTTCAATTGAATGCATGCTGGGTGGAATTGTTTGATTTAAAGGGATTTGTTCCCACGTGATGGATGCGATCATCTGGCTATTTTCCCAATTTTGATGGGTTAGGGTTCGAAATGTTTTCTGGTGTCGATTTTATGTTCGAGGACTTGCAGATTTTCTTAGTATTTTATTTTGAAACTATGATGGTGGTTATATACATTATGTATGTATTCCTGCGTATCAACGTATGTATTAGAACTTAAATATTACGTCGATAATTTGGGAACTAGGAACATTTAAGGGGAAGTTGGTGAGCAATCTTTTCTGGACAATTTTCATTGTTTTGTAAAAGGATTGGATGCTTTTTTACGGTGTTTTGTAGGCTGAGATGGAGTGTGCTGATTAGCCAGTTTTGCTTTTATTTTAAGGGAACATTGCTGTTTCCCTCTTGAGAGAAAATTGTACACGATCTCTTCCTTGACGTTCTATTACTGGCAAGACCGGAACATTATGTCTTGTAGACATCAGTACTGATGGTCCTTGCGGCCTAAACTTGAAGTTGCTTCTTAGACAATATGATACATTTAATTTATTAGAGGGGAAGTTTATCTGATTTTGAGGTCCTTTGTGGTCCTCGTGGGAAAGTTATATATATATATATATATTTTTTTTTTGGTAGTGGGAAAGTTATAAAAGAAAGGTCGTCTATTACTATGTTTCTTTATATGATTCGGATAAAATTATAATAATGATGGAAGAACCAAAAGTTATATGTGCAAATGATAAGAATTTTGATGTAAAAGTGTCCTGTGTACCTGGGTTATGCCTTTTATTTTTATCAATAAAATTTTCTTTTACCGATCTCAAAGTAAGAGTTTGAGGTAAAAGCTTTGGTGAATCAATTGTAATTGTGTGACTGGGAGGACTTTCTTGTGCCAAAATACCACATTCGAATGACCTGCTAGATGTTTATTCACTTTCCTTTGCATGTAACCTCATTCACATTATTATTAGACAACTAAAAAATAGCAATTGCAAATCGACGACTATTTATACTTGTATAAAGAGTCAACATATAATAGGAAAGAATTGGATATTGCTCAAAAGATTTGACACGTTTTCCATTTGTATATCTGTTTTCATAAATATCATGTCTGAAGCTGTTCATGTGGTATGGCATGTCATATTAAAGATTATAATTGCTGTCTGGTTGTTTATTCATTAAGTTTGAGTCCCCTTTTGGTTTTATTTCGAGATTTGTTTTCTGATCGACTTGTAGCTTCTTTGCAGGTTAGATGTTGTATTTTGCAACTAAAACTGCATTTTTCCAAGTTGAATTTCGTGAAACTTTTTTGATGTATGATGGCGGTTCTGATGGATAATGCTTTGGATCTTTCATCAAGGGAGCGTGCTCAACGTCTTTACAAATTGGTATGCCATTTCTTTCGTTGATAATGTATTATTTTAAATTTGTTTATAAATGTTAAATTTGGGACTCTTTCTTTTCATATTTATGACAGTGTCTACATAGTCATTCGTAGATATATTCTAGTCCACATGTTTTTGCTTCATCACTCTCTCTCTCTCTCTCTCTCTCTCTCTATATATATATATATATATATATATATATATTCCTCTTCTTTTTATTCTTTTGTAATTCAACATTTAGTGTTCGTCACTTGACAACCTAGCCATCTTTCATGGACAAAATGCTAATTATTATTTGGCAAGATGGTGATAGTAAGGAAAGATTAAAGGAAGTATAGTAGACTAAGTTTATCATGTTTTGTCTGTGAGGCATTATAATTAAGCATCTTAGTTATTTATCATAAGGCGTCTGTTATTAAGCTTTTGGTAGCTAATTGGTTAGGCTGTTCTGGCTGGTTGCTTAATATGAGCAACTTTTACCATCAATTATTTGTCCTTTTTGAGTAAGAATTATGAACATCTTTTTACTGACATGTATTGTGCTATAGAATGTCAACTTGGAGAATAAACGCAGGGGACTGGCCCGGGCGAGAATTCCCTCAGATCCCACTGCTTGGCAGCGGATGCGAGACAATTTCGAAGGAATTATACTTGAGGATCATACTTTCTCTGAACAACATGATATTGAGTTTGGTCTGTGGCAGTTGCATTACAGGCGAATTGAGGAGCTTCGTTCACACCTCAATGATTCTCTGGATTCAAATGGTTCAGCCACAATCCAGGATGGGAAATCTTCTTCAAGACCTGATCGAATCTCAAAAATACGCTCTCAGTTTAAAACATTCCTTTCTGAAGCAACTGGATTTTATCATGATCTGATGTTGAAAATCAGAGGAAAGTATGGTCTACCCCTAAATTATTTTCCAGGTGATCCAGAGAATGAGTTCATAGTGTCTAAAGAAGGAAATAAATCTGCTGAGATGAAGAAAGGCTTGATTTCTTGTAATCGTTGTCTGATTTATCTGGGTGACCTATCACGTTATAAAGGTTTATATGGGGATGCTGATTCCAAAAGTAGAGATTACGCAGCGGCATCAAGTTATTATATGCAAGCTTCTTCAATCTGGCCTTCAAGTGGCAACCCTCATCATCAGGTTTTGCTTCTAAACCATTGTTATCATGATTTTATCTTACCTGTCCCCTATTTTTCATATTTGATTTTATTATCATGCTAATTTGTACTCTGCTTATTTCAGCTTGCATTATTGGCTTCATATTCCGGGGATGAATTGGTGACAATCTTTCGCTATTTCCGGAGTCTGGCAGTTGATAACCCATTTTCAAATGCAAGAGATAATTTGATTATTGCATTTGAGAAGGTATTGTTTCTTTAGCCAAAATGAGGTTTTCTCTCATGCATGAAGAAGTATGGCGGAAAATGTGTTTATTTTGTTATTATAGGGTTACAATACCTATTCTCATTATAAAACTGATTCATACCTAAGAATTATTTGATGGCTGGAAAACATTTATAAAAATGGAGAAAAAGGATGGGGGTCAGGTGTATGGCTTTTTTATATTTATTGGTGCCAAATTACATCACACATTGTTTTTCCTCAGAATCGGCAAAACTTTTCCCAGCTGCTTGGTGATGGAAAAGCTTCCTCAATCAGGACTGCACGCGTGCGAATACATGGGAAAAGAAGAGGAAGAGGTGGAGCAATGCCTCTCTTGAAACATGATAAAACAGATGTGAGATCTGTTAAGGAGAGTGCATCCAGTATATCTGATATTTCTAAAGCTTTCAGCGTTAAGTTTGTTCGACTTAATGGTATTCTTTTCACTCGTACAAGGTATTTGCCATCAACATTTATATTTCTGGTGTATTTAAGATATAGCGATGAAATGAATGCTTTCTGATATATAATATATTCTACAGTCTGGAAACATTTGGTGATGTTTTCTCTATGGTTAGAGTTGATTTGCTTGAGCTTCTTTCTTCTGGGCCGGAAGATGCATACAATTTTGGTTCAAATGCTGCAGACAGTGGAATGATTATTCTTAGGCTCATAACCATTCTTATAGCCACAGCTCACAATGTTAGTAGCGAAAATGAGAATCAGTCGTGTGCTAAAATGTTACAACGTTTGGTTTTGCTTCAGAATGCATATACTGCCATCTTTGAGTTTATGGGGCTTATACTTGAGAGATGCATGCAACTGTTTGATCCATCGAAAAGCTATTTACTGCCTGGAGTGCTGATTTTTATGGAGTGGTTAGCCTGTCATACTGAAATTGCAGCTGGCAGTGAAGTTGAGGAGAAAGAAGCTGCTGCTAGGTCATTTTTCTGGAGCAATTGCGTTTCATTCTTGAACAAGCTCTTGTTGAGTGGCTTAATTTCTGCTATTGAGGATGAAGATGAAACTTGTTTTGTTAATATGACAAGGTATGATGAAGGTGAAACTGCCAATCGGCTTGCACTGTGGGAGGATTACGAATTGAGAGGTTTTCTCCCTCTTGTTCCTGCACATATGATTCTAGATTTTTCAAGGAAGCAATATTTGGGAAGTGATAATAGTGGTAAGGAGAGAAAAGCTCGCTTTCAAAGGATTATAGCAGCTGGAAAGTCTCTTGTTAGCATAGTTCGGGTTGGGCAAGAATATGTATCTTTTGATCCAATGCTGAAGAAGTTTGTGATTGGCATTGAATCTCATATATGTGATGATTTTGTGCTTGCTAGTTCTTTGGAGATGCCTGTTTCGAATGGCATGGGACATCCACCGGGAAAGAAAATGAATGTGGGAAATTTGCAGCCAGAGGCACAGCCATATTTAGAAGGAGAAGAAGAGGACGAGATTATTGTTTTCCAACCATCTGTGACTGATAATCATGCAGATGTCATTGATCCCAAGTTTTCTTACAATTTTCATGCCCCTGGTGGCAATGCTTCCCTGGGTGATAAGGGATGTTGTATTGAATCTGTTTCAGCCCCACTTGATGGTAAAATATCAGAGAGCACTTTAGATACTGATTCAATTACCCCAAATGCTACAATATCTCTTACTACCATTCTGCCCCCGCATCTGCAAGCAATACAACCATGTAATTCAAAGTGGCTGCTGGAGCAACAAGTTTGTCTTGCCAATGGATTGAACAGTTTGAACTTAACAGAGAATAGGCTTGTCAGAAAACCTAGTTTGCAAGAACATTTTGAAGTTTTGCAGTCTGCTGCACTCTCAGTTGCCCTCCCACAGGCTCTGGATATCAGTGCTGGCAATGAGCTTTTTGCTCAGGTTTCTGACTCCAGGATACCATCCAAGTTTGATTCAACTATGTCTACTGGAGCCAGCTTTGATAGTCTCTCTCTGAACTCATCAATGACCTTGCCAACAAGTTTAAGAAAGAATCGAATGAGCAGGCCGCTGAGGCACTTTGGTCCTCCACCTGGATTTGGCCCTGTTCCTCCAAAACTTGCGAGCGAGTCCTTTTCTGAGACTACTTTGGAGAAAGAGACTTTGAAGCTGGATGATTATAGCTGGCTAGTTGGATATCAGTTGCCATTGCCAACTAAGGACACTGTGTTTGACAAGCCTGTCACTCACACTGCACAATTGTATCATCAAGCAAGTAAGGGCAATACGGGTATGATACATTTTCCATTTCCTGGAAAACAAGTCCCAAATTTGCAAGTCCAAATGGAAAACCAGAAAAACTGGCAGGGATACCAGGCTCCTGATCAACTAAAAGTATACCAGATGTGGCAGCAACAGCAGCAACTTAGTAAAATAAATCAGGACTCTATTCCTATGCCAAAGCAGCATGAAGGACAAACTTTGTGGGATGGCCATTTCTTTGTGTGAGGTCATTATGAGAACATATATGGTAAATTGTTAATCAGCAATGTTTTTTTTTTTTTTTTAAGCTTTTTGCTTCCTAGTTTCTATACTCTCAAAAAAATCAGTGTGTCACTATTACATTTGTAAATTTTTTACCGGACAGAATTTGCTAATTCATTTCCTTTTTTCAGGTTTTGAAGAATCTACTGTTGTGATCAATCCTGTGGGCTGGCACAACACTAATTCAGCGTCACCTTTTTGCAGTCCTGCTGCCATTTTTATTAAGCTTTGTTGGAGAGCATGCCATGGAGTTTTGCAAGTGCCTGCTTTTGAACAGGTCTCTTTCTCCCTCTCTACCATGTGCAATTGCATAATTTTTTCCCCCCCATTGCAGGTGCATTACATATACTTCCATGTTCTGTATGAGGTAGTAATTTGCATGCCATGCCCACGATGTATGTATATGTCATGGGATGTAGGTATAGTGACAACTGAAACTAAGGTGAAATTTTGGTCAGAATGTACAATTTTTTTTTTCCTTAAAAAAATGGTTAGTTTATCTGCAATGCACAGACCGGTGGCCATCTGAGCATTTATGATGCAATCTAGGTCTGATATTTTTGTGCCACAAGTCAACCCACTCCCCATATTATTATACAGGGGATTGGAGAATTGCAGTAGATTACTTTGCTAATGCTCTTAATCCATGTCCTAAATAAATTTTCTGTCTTTTGATCAGCTTGTGCTGCGCTCCCAAACTGGATAGGTGGCGATGAAAAGGGTGCATGTTGGGAAAAATGGGAAGTTTACAGAAGAAAACTGATGGTTGGATGTTGGTCACAAAAATTTGTACCCCGGCACTGGTTGGGACTGTCCAATGTTTGGATTGACATAAAATAAGAAAGCATGAGTTTATCCCACGTACTATTTCGAGGAAAAAGTTCGTTCAGGAGGAATGCTACTAGTCAGTGCATCATTGCTGTAGCAGGCAAGCGATTGATAGAAAGCTATTGAGGCAATTTTGCATGAGCTACTTGAAAACTTCCTGCTATCAGATTCAAAAAGGTTTGTGGAAAATAGGGTTTGGCTAAATATGTAGTTGGATTTGGGATGTTAGGTGATAAATAAAGTATGTTATGCGAGCAGAGACGCATTTTGGGGTTTTTAGCTGTTTGGATGTTTGTCGGTGAATGCTTTGATCAATCGGAGCATTTGTTAATGGCAATACGTGGTTTTTGGTATTTCGGTTGATGTCTAGGTTTCATTGTTCAATAACTTACTGCCTCGTGTTGGAATTTCATCAACCGTATAAAATCCTTCCAAATTACGATCGAACAGAATGCATAAAGTTTTCCGAATTTTCCCCTTTCTAGGAACTTAACAATATTTAACATTGCAGGTCTTGCCGAAGCAAGATCCTCGTAATCTCAAAACCTCTGACCCAAAGCAACTTGCAGGAAAAATCTGTCTGATTTCTAAAAATAAAATACGAAAACGAATCTAAGCTCAAATTCAGCAATGTCGTAGCAGTTAGAACGCTCTCCATTTGGACGAGATTCGAGGGAGGCAAAAAACAAGCTCTTCATTTCTTTCCCAAGCATGCTTACACAAAACGAAAAAACTATTTATCATCATCATTTCAGCATCTTTTAATATGACATTAAATGATAAGCCTACAAGGAAAACATAATATATAGTATCCAATCATTTAAGATCATATCATATCATAGAATAACGAGAGAATGATGGTAAAATGGATGATAAGTAGCATTACTCTATGCAATGTAATAAGATGCTTTTTTAGAGAGAGAGAGAGAGAGAGAGAGGACCTTTTGAAACACCTCCTTCCTTGAATGCTGTTCACATAAAACATAACCAAGTAATAACATAATAAATAGTTTTTCTTGAATCCTTTTTGATCCATCTCCTAGTGATTTCTATTAATCACTATTTTCATGTGATAGTATTGGTATGTTTACGGCTGTCTGCAGTTTTATTTTTTCAAAATTTTTATATATAATTATTTTTGCGAATTCTTTATGCATTGCACTAATTTATTTTCTATTATGCTCATCTTTATCACCAAAAAAGGGACAAAGAAAAAATTATAATAAAGGAGAGGACCAATGTCAATGGAACAAATAATTAATAAGTTCACCTTCCCCATAAACAATTCTCAATTGAAAGCAGAAAATACAAATCACATACACGTGATTATCTCATTAGACCAAAGAATTGATCAACATAATAAATTCTGTTGCAGTTTTACAATTTAGATGATACACGTGAGTTGTGGCGCTCCTGTTTATAGCATATCTGTAATTAGCCGAAACATATAATTATATTATCTGTAGATGTATATAAAACGAAGTAAAGCATATAATGGACAAAAAGAACCAATCAAAACTACTTGAAAGATTTGTTTCAAGTGTCTTCGGCAAATATGTGAAATATGAAATCCCGGAAGCGCCTTGAATATTGCCTTGGATCAACAGCAGATATGGAGGTGGGGTCGTATTGGATGGATTTGTATGCATGCTCGATCTTCTTGCTGATGTCGTAGTCTTGAAGTATGTCAATTATTCCAAAAAACATTACAACCTCGTAATACTCCCCGGTTGGTTCTCCGAGGATCTGATATTCGTAACCACTTTGTCTCAAAGTCTTTTCCACCCGTGCAGGCATGTTCAAGCCAAGCTTAATACTAGCCCATCTGCAATACTCAGATACACCACTATATCAAAACATCTATCTGTAGTTCGAAGGACAATGATCTAGTGCTGTTTTAATGTCTTTTAGTTGTATCAAAGTCATCATTTTTGGTACATACGAGGCCTATCCTTCAAAACCAGTTCATTTTATTCTCCGTGGTTAAGAGTTTTGTTCTCATTTTGTACTCCTGTTACAGTCCGTGATAGATCTGTATCGTATGTTTTCTGATCGAAAGTAGATCATGGACGTAGAAATATACTTGTACATCGGGAAGATCTCACACATTGACTATTAGTAATGATTTAGCATAGAAATTTCACCTGGATGGATCAAGAAGAATCTGGTCCATGTCTGCTCGTGAAAGACGAGCTGGAGCTCCTTCATCCTGGGAGTCACCTGCAAGAAGGACAACATTCCATTGTTGTAAGCGAAAAGCATATGTGTGAGATTAAGAATATAAAGCGGATAATCATATGAAAGAGTGAAAAATTACCAATAGTTGGAGTCCGGGATTGGGAAGGAATCAGGTCACCAGCAGGTGATATTTCTCTGAAGTGAAGACCCACCAAAAGACTGTAGTCCATGATTCTCTCCTGCTCGAGAAATTCACAATCCCTATCAATTTGCCTACAAGAACAAATGTACATTTAAGAAGGCCAACAAAGAAAATGAAAGAGAAGAAAAGGAAAGGAAATTGTGCCCCATGTGTTGGCAATGGTTGTTGTTGACATGATGGGAACTGAATAAAGCAATTAGAGACTGAAGGGCATTAAACTACATCACCTGCAAAACTCCTGAAACCATGACTTCTGCAGTCGGAATATGAAGTTTAGATCAAGGTCTTTAAGGATAGTGGTGTCATCAATCTCTGTCTCAGACTTATCTGTTGTGCGGCCAAGGGAAGATCCCTTCAAGTCGTAGCGTCTATGGATGGAATATTCAGTACACATGAGATTCCCCATGATTATGAACCGTACCTATATAATCAATCACATTAGTTGTGCGCATGTAAGTGGTGGTGGACTCAAAAGCACTTTTTCTTGCTTGTTATGCAGAACCAAACACATACGAGTTGATGCAGCTACTAAGTTGATAGTATGATAGTGTTCATACACTCGTATTACTTGATATCGAAAGAAAAAATTGGAATTGATGGCCTTGTCACATTCATGAAAATTTCTTGCACAGGTTGCTATGGGCCTAATAGCAGTTTTACCTTCTTCTGGATGGGCCCGGTTAACTTAACACAATGCAGACCATAAAATTTGGTAACTAGAGTGTTCTCAAAGGCCCGGAAATGGTTATAATAAGCTGGAAGCATCCTTAAAAGCACCTGTGCAAACCAATCACCGGATTAAAACTGGAAAATAGTGTTTCAAACGACAAATATGTAGGTAAAACTCTGTACGACTCACTTTTGCTTCTGCCTTTTTTATAGTCTTTATCATGTAGCGGTCATCGTTGGTCAAGTAAAAGAAGCTACCACTTTTACCAGGAGAGGAGAGTTCCCGAAGAGCATCATTTCCACAGATCGATATCATGTAATCAGCAGGGTCCACATTGAACAACTTCCTTAAAGTCCTAAAGATGAGAAATGATAAACATTTAAAGATTATAATAACAAAAAAAAAACATCTGCTTCTGCCTTTTTATAGTCTTTATCATGTAGACTAAAGGTTGATATGATCCAATCATCATCCTATCAAAGTCTTTTATTGGATCCCCCCTCCTCTTCTCAAGACAGTCCTCTGATTCAAGTCCTGCTCCCACATGATGCTCAGCAGTACTCGATAACCCATGATCCAGTTTGGAAGGCTCTACTGCTAATTTTCGACAGTGGTAACGAAGCATTAATTGCATATGTGCACTAGAAAACAGACAGCAGAAACAATATGTAATACCTGAACACTAATGGGCAGTAATCCTTCCATCTAAATTCACAGGACTGGTGTGGTGGGGTGTACTTGGATCCTTCAGGAGGAAATCTCGTCCATACTTTTTCCTTGGGGTCAAAAGCTGAAGGCTTCAAATCAAGGGATGCAGCTGGAGCGGGTCTTCCAACAGAATGCCTGTCCATCAATCCCATAGTGAGCGAAAAATAATAATATGCAGTCATATATAAACTAAAACTCATAGAAGGGAAATTTTAAGCTTTTTACCTGTGAAATTGAAGTAGGAAAAGGAAAAAAAAGGTACGAGCCAATTTTTTTCCAGTTCATAAATTTTGTATCTTTAGAGCAATCACTTTTGTTCATTAACAAGTGAATAAGAAATAAAGTTTCCTTAACGTAAGAAAACATGCATATATGATATACCATTGCAGCAAGCAAAATTATAATGGATTGAACAACTTCTCATAATTCTAGAATTTGAGTGAGAAGATCAAATGAAAACAGAGTAAAAATATGAGTAATAAATACCTGATTCCCAACTGCAAATTGAGCATGAGCTCATAATTCTTGTGCCCTTTGCTTATTGTCTCTCCTTGTCGCTTTGCTTTCCTAGGTACTTTCATTGATAATCCGGGGTTTCCCCTTGCATCATCGATATGAAGACCCAACAAATCATCCTCCAAATCTCTGCTGGCCATTGAATTCCTACGAGCAAAACCACTAGATTCATCCCCATCACCATCCCACATTTTCGTTCTGCTCTCCACGCCTACGCTTACCCTTCCATCAACTGACATTCTCCTAGGCCTAAAACCATCCCCGGACTTCGATGACCTCCACACTGCAAGCTTCTTTTGTGATGGCAAAATGGAAACCTTCTCTCCGGGACAAATCCTGCATTCACTCAAATCAAAATTGTACACATCTTGAGGATCCCATTCAAGATTCGCTTCTGGGGATGACCCTGATGGATAATAAGTCCCATTTCGCTCACTTGGATCCTTACTCCAGTTCCCCACGTAAAAACTCCCATCTGGCCATTTGAAAGTTCCATTCCCTTTAGGCAGCCCATCTTCCCAATACCCATCATATCTGTTCCCATTAGTCCAAATAAATGTACCCTTACCACAAATCTCTCCGTTCCTCCATTCTCCTACGTAATGGTTCCCACTCTTCCATTGATACCTCCCTATACCTTCTTGCAAACCTCGCCGCCATTCTCCTTCGTAACAATCCCCGTTGACACAGTTCTTCACGCCATGGCCGTGCTTTAAATTCATGATCCATTGTCCCTTATAGGTATCCCCGTTGGACCCCGTATAAGTACCGGTCCCATCCATATAACCGCTCTTGAATTCGCCCTCATAGGTAGCACCGGAAGGCCAGCTAAACCTACCTTTCCCCATAGTTTTGCCTCTGAACCACTCTCCCACGTACATGCACCCGTCGGTCCAAAGGTACTTCCCCTGTCCATGAGGAAAGCTGTCGGACCATTGGCCTGTATAGTAGTCACCATTGGGGAGAACCTTGTCTGCATGATATATTTCGCCGGTGCCACTTTCACTGTTGTCATTGTCATCATTGTTGTTGTCGTCGTCATCGTCTGCATGGGCTACCGATATCGTGCCGAAGAGGCTGTTGGCACGTTTTTTTGCAGCCTGTGTCTTGCGCAGCGTGGCCTCCCATGCCTTTAGAACACCGCTTTCCTTGCTCATTTTGCTATGCTTTTCTTCCTTTTATTTGTTTTTATTCACATTCCCACTCTCTTTAGAGAGCGATTTTTCGACGCAAACACGAAATGGTATTGGATGATACTTGTTCGAGCGAAATCATGAAGACCCAGATGAAAAAAATATATATCAGAAGTGTATTGTGAAACAATGCATCGACAGAGAAGGATCAGAAAATGTTGAATCTTTCAATGTCATCTCTTTATCTATGTTTCTTTGTTTTTCTAAAGGAAGCGAAAAGAGCGATTGAACCAAAGAGTGCCTTTTCTTTCTGAACCAGAACAACGGGTCATGGAGGCGTTAATTTTTGGTCCCCAAAATTTTCAATTGGTTGGGGTAACGATATTGTCACAGCTGGTATACCTAGTATTCGTACAATGTAATGTCTAGATCTGGACACTTGTCACTAATGAAGTGGGCAAGATCGAGGTTGCTGTGCCGGATCGAATTCTTGCTTTATTTTCTAAAGCTGTGTCGGATTGAACTTGTTCAAATCTTCAAAACTAAGATTCGCGTGTCCTACTTCTTTAAGTTTCTCTGCGATGACTTTTGACTCAGAACCCACGAAACGCCTCCCCCCCACCCCCCGGTCTTTGTGATTCAGAGAGACAGAGACTCGTTCATCTCCTACAACCTCTACAAACCGTGACAGTTGGAGAAAAGCGCGAAAAGCCAGCTGATGTTTACTGTTCTTGGGGTTCGCTCCCTTACAAAAATAGGGGAACTTTGATTTGCTAAATTAGGATAAGACTCGAGAGAAGTTAAAACCAAACCAAAAAGAGTCCTTTCCTTTCTTTTTGTTTTTCAAAGGAAAAATCAACCCTCACACTCATCAGAATGTTCCTACGGATAACAAAACGGGCTCTAAGATAGATATATACCAATAATAAAATGGGGCCAGATCGAATTAACTGTTACAAGGAGTTCATTTGATATAGATCAGTAGATAGATATACGTGAGCATGAACACAAACCAATCGAGTTCAGCTTACCTACAATACATATATAACAGAGTACCAATATTGCAATAAAGAGTGAGTTGGGTTACTACCTTTATATTCTCTTTCCCCCTAAAGTGATTTCTGTATGGCCATATTAGTGAATAAATCATTCAGCCAAACCCAAGTTTCTAAACTTGTATTTCTATGTCATTTTATATTCTCTTTCCCCCTAAAGTGATTTCTGTATGGGCCATATTAGTGAATAAATCATTCAGCCAAACCCAAGTTTCTAAACGTGTATTTCTATGTCATTGTTAGAGTAATGAATTTTAAGGTGTTTAGTCTCATGCATTTTATTTGAAAAAATAGGACTTAGTATTAAAGATAATAATTTTAAAAATTTTTCAAGTGAATCAGATTTATCCATTTTTTAAAAAATGAGTATGCAAGACTCACACAACCTAAAACTGCAATATCATTTTTTAATGAAAAATTATACTCATCATCCCTGCACCACATATCACGCATAATTTTTTATTTTTTTCTCTAACCAAATATATGGTGCATGAATGATGGATAAAAGAACTCAATTAATTTATTAGAAATAAAACAAAAAATAAAATAAAAATAAGTTTGGTAGGTAGCGTAGGATGATGAGTAATAAAACTCTATCTTAGTTGTTAATAGATAAGTTTTACCGGCTACATGTGGCTGCTAGCTGTTGGGATAGTTCGCATCCTTAGAGGTCACGTCCAGCTTGGACGTCGTATGCTTTATTCTACATGGGAATGAAAAACTATTGATCATTTAGCCATGAATAAGAGAAGCACACGTACACATATTGCCATATATCCAATCCATGAGATCATAAATATAACAAGCACTTCTTAGCAGAGATTATCATGTATTACAGTCGACTAAGACCCTCGCTCATGCTGCTCAGCGAGGCATTATATAATATATTTCAATCAGTACTCATGGCGCGCCAATAAATTATGAAATCAACTGAAGAAAAGCCAGTAGTTCCAATATTGTAATATGATCTTAATTTCATAACTTGTTAAGTGTTGCCAGAATCAAGACAGTGACAGAAGTGATGGCTGGGATGAAAATTTCATTAGGAATTGCTCGTGGCAGTACTCCTTGCTTGACCATCAATGCAGTTAATGGGACACCAAAGATGTAGAGTGAATCCTTTATTCCAATGCCAGTAAACCCTGTGCCCAAAACCACTTCTCGGAAGATCTGTTGAAACTCATCCTTCGTCAACTTTCCTTCAGCTCGGTGGTGATTCTGCAGGCAGCATTAACCATATATAATGCATAATTTTTAATTCAACATGCATGCATGCAGACATGTACTTGTTAGCGGTCGTTAAAACTTTTATGGACTTATATAGCATTTATTACGATAAGCTTTAATAATTTGTGGCAAGGGCTTACGTCAAAGGCGCGCTGGAGTTTCTCAGCCTCTGGTACACGAATTTGTGTGTAACCAAGTTTTACATTGACTTGCCTGTCAAAATACGACAATGCATGTTGTCACAGATCGAAAACTTGTTAGAAAATTATGATCAATATTGTACACGAATTAATTAATGTGTTTATATCCGAACAAATATCTTATCTATATATATGGAAGCAAATTAAAGGTTGATGATCATTACTCGACCGTTTCGCATACTGCCCTGTAGAAGTCAGCTAACTCCCACTGATCCTTGTCGCTGGAATTTTGAAAAAGCTTATCGTAGCATTCTTCTAATATCGGAACGATTTCTTTGCCCTTCTTTTCTTCATTTCCTGTATAATACTTAAAAAGGGTTACTCATTCTAATAGGAAAAAAAGGAAAAAAATAAAGACTTGATTTTTATACGGTAACTACGATTGAAGTGGAATCCAAAAGGTTTATTGGAAAGTGAGAATCGAAATGTGCCTAGCTAGTAGGAATTGAAAATCGAAGCGTCTTTCATTCAAGAAATGGCCATTTAAATAGAAGGGATCATCAGGTGCAATAGATGGAAAAGTGGATGATCAACATGGGTGAAGAGGAAATTTTAGTGTACTTGTAATTAAAATAACAATAGAATCACTAAGGAGCCAATAATATAATAAAGAATTAAGGTAATTAAGAAAATGCAGTAGAGAATGGATATATAGAACAATCACAGGGAAGGATGGTTCAAAGACCACCATGATCAAGGACATCCCAAAATAGCATTCATTTTGAAAATAAACTCTCTCTCTCTATATATATATTATATCTACAACAGGGATATATATATATATATATTCATAATTCAGAAAAAAAAAATTAAGGACGGATCAGAAATGGCAAGAGAAAGATGGAGGAGATATTCAAAAATCGATGGTAACTATATATACCGGAAGAGAATTTCGTCATAGCTGTGCCCATCTTTCTCTAGCTTCTCGATCCTCTGAAATGGTTTTGTGACAAGTAATATTATGAGTCCTAGGGATCGATAAGAAATGAATTTCATATATATATATATATATATGTGTGTGTGTGTGTGTGTGTGTTTTATCTGATCCAAGAAACAGGAAGACTTGCCTGCAGTTGGCCGGAAAGAATATATATGTTCATTTCTTAGGCAAGAAGCAGACTCTTAATTAGGGAAGCCTTATCATTCAAGCTAGGAGACAACTTGGAGAATCCATTCAAGTACTTGATGCTTGCTCAAGGAATCACATTCCAACTCCTATGGATTTTTTTTTTTTTTTTTGTTTCATCTAGTTAAACAGAAAATCTAGCTAACTTATTTATATCTATCTATTATTATAAGCGCCTATGCGCTAACTACAGTAAAGTACAGTAATATTTGTCGTTCTGTTTCCGTGTATAATATAAACAGTAAATTTTGCACAGTAACATTTCGTTTTTATTTCGTTAATGTACACAGTAAATATAATAAAAAATTATATAAATCGTCGAAAATTTCCGTAACTACACAGTAACCATGTACAGTAATGTGCACAGTAAAGATAATAATAAAAAATTCAAAATGCACAGTAAATATAATAAAAAATTCTATAAATCGTCGAAAATTTCCGTGACTACACAGTAACGATGCACAGTAATATAATAATTCGATTCCTGCACAGTAAAGATAATAATAAAAAATTCAAAATGCACAGTAAATATAATAAAAATTTTTATAAATCGTCGAAAATTTCCGTGACTACACAGTAACAATACACAGTAATATAATAATTCTATTCCTGCACAGTAAAGATAATAATAAAAAATTCAAAATGCACAGTAAAATAATAAAAAATTCTATAAATCGTCGAAAATTTCTGTGACTACACAATAATTATGCACAGCAATATAATAATTTGATTCCTGCACAGTAATGATAATAAAAAATTCGACATGCACAGTAAAGATAATTATTTCTTCTTCTTTCTTTCTTTTCTCTTCCCGTGCGTTTTTCTTTTCTCTCCCGTTCTTCTTTCTTCTTTTCTCTCTCTCCCCGTGCTCTCCCCTTCTCTTTTCTCCTTCCCGTCGCCCCTACTTCGGCCGGCCATTGCACCCCCGTCCGGTGGAGGTGTCATACACCACCCACCCAGTTTTCTTCCCCTCTCACCGGTGAACATCCCCACCAAGTTTCACCTCCATCCGAGCTACCGTTAGCCACCTACAGCCCATCTAAGCCGCACGGTTTTTAGCCATTTCCGGCGCCGTCGCACCACTTCTGCCCACCATCTCTTCACAGTTTCTTCCCCTACCTCTTGCCGACCTAATCACCTAATTTTAGCCTCGATCCGT
The DNA here is from genome assembly GCA_011037825.1 of Carya cathayensis. Taxonomy (NCBI): domain Eukaryota; kingdom Viridiplantae; phylum Streptophyta; class Magnoliopsida; order Fagales; family Juglandaceae; genus Carya; species Carya cathayensis. Next base: position 211,697 of record QGSO01000187.1, read on the forward strand.
TGCCGAAGCACCACGAGCTCAACTCCGATTTGGCCTTTTTCCGCCGTTTTCGGCGCCGTCGCACCACTTCCGCCCACCATCTCTTCACAGCTTCTTCCCCTACAAACAGGTCTAAACACATCTACAAAGATATGAAGAGATCTGTTTTTGATTGATTTTCTTGCGTTTATTTCATATCTGTTTGTAAAAAATTTATTCAAGTTTTTTTTTCCTTTCGTTTGATTTCTATTTTTCAGATCTACAGAACAAATTTTTTTTTCTATCTGTGTTCATATATTTTTTTTTCTTTTTGATTCAAGTTTTTTTTTTCTTTCAGACTTTCATCTTCACTTTCTCTTTCCTCTTCTCTCTGAAAGTAAACTTTTTCTTTCTCTTCTTTTCTTTTGTTCATGTTGAGGATCGAGAACAAGATCAACACGCAGGTGACCTTTACTAAGCGGAGGAAAGTTGTACGAGTTTTGCTGCAATTCAAGGTATTCACCAGAACAACAAAACCCGCTTTTGCACCCTCTAAATCACAAAAGGCAAAGCAAAACCATCAAAACTGCTTCATTCTATTTTTATTTTTCTATTTTCTAAGTCATCTTTCTTTTATTTTCATCTCCGAGTTGATTTTTTGAAAGAGAAAAAAAAATTTGATTTTTTTGGGTGTTGAACATGTATTTTTGTTATGTATTGACAGATCTATATCTATTCCTTTAGATCTATTAGTTTTCACTTTAAACGTAGAAGTGAATGCAACCCTCATCTGCGCAGAATATGATTTTAGCTACCAAATATAAAATAGAGCACACAGAATATCTACCAGAAGACAAATACACAATATAAATATTTGTGAGATATTATTTTATTATCTCGAAACAAAATTACATAAATTTGAGGCTCTTCGCCTCATTCTTCAAACGATCTTGCTCCTCTAAAATTTGCGTCGCATCTCTATCTAAAGGAGTAGGCAATCTAAAAGAAGAATTAAGCAAGGATTTTAATTTCCTATTCTCTTGCTTTATTGCTTCTATCTTCATCTGAGACTCCTGAAGAAGTCGCTGAAGGATAGAAATTTTCTCATTGAGTTTGTCTAAATCATAAGGTTTGGATTCTAGTCGCTGAGAAAATGCATAAATAGCTGAAGAGTAATGGGTACCGAGATTTACAAGCTCGTAGATAGCTTCAACATCTGACTTATTAGCCAGATCATTATTGTATTGTACTATAGAACCTACAGCAGAAGCAGAAACAACTGGTGAAAATGGTGTAGAATACCTAACGTATTGGTTACGAGAAGATTGCTGGGCCATTATAAAGTAAGAATGCAGACTAATTACAGAAAAGTAAAGAAGATGAGATGCGAATGAAGATGAGCTGAATATCTCTTTTATAGAAAAAATTATGACTAAGCACCTCTATTGCTTCACGAGAGATTACAAGAGACAAGAAGATGTAGCATCATAGTTCTGCGGCGCCTGACAGCTACAGAAAACCTGAAAAGACTTGCGGTGCTTGTCTGATCTAAAAAAATGGCCACCGTTTTTGTTGAAAAATAAGGTTAGTGGTTTAATATTGATGAATTCTTCACTAACTGTATTATTTACAAGAACTCCAGAATCGCACAACCACGGTATATATGTTTCCTTCATATTTTGATTTATAACTTCTGATATAACAATTTCCTCATATGAATAAATTATTAAAATTGACAATTCTACTTTTATTTGTTCCAGTTGTCGAGTCTATGTTGAGATAGATGATAATAGAGGACGATTGACAGCTGTTTTATTTGGAGCAATTGCAGAAGACGCTGTTCTATTTGGAGCAATTGCAGAAAACGTCCCTTGGACGTTTTGCTTCTACTAGTATATATATGTGTGTGTGTGTGTGGGTCATTATCAAATGATCATTGACTGGGATGGTATTAGTGTAACAGCCCGCTAAAATTATCAGTTTTGGATTTATTTCCCGACAGCAATCACATCTCTCTTGTCTTTACCCTCATCTGGAATCACGCGTATAGATTATCTTTTCCGTAAATCACGTATTTGTTCTTCACCGACAGCTGTAAAATCATGAGTCTTCCAAGACCACGCCTAGCCTTTCTCAAGCCCAAACTACCACTTTATGTGGTGGACAGCCACCGTACGCCGCCACGTACGTTCCTCCGACGCATGTTCGTGACGAACAACGAGCGACGCACGGGTTATCCCGTCGATGGTATAACCTTCTATCTCTAGTTATTTTACGTTTAAAATAGTTAGTTGGTTGGTTTGTGGATTGTGTAGTTGTATTTGTGGAATTCGTTGCGTAGTTGTGAAGCGAAGTGTGGTTGTGAAGTGTTGCGTTTGATTGTGTATTTTGTGGACTGTGCTGTGAAGTATAGGCGTGAGATGGATGCCGTAGATGTGATACGGCGGGTTGTGTGAAGAGAATACGCGTGTAGCGTACTCTGTGTAATGCAGCGACGCGCCGCGCGACGTGCGCTGTAATGATGTGTGTCGTAGAAGGAAGGGAGTACGCATGTAGTGTACTCCGTGTTGTATGGCGATGCATCGTGTTGATGAGTGTTGTAGCGAAGGAAGTACGCGTAGTGCGTACTCCGTGTCGCGTAGCGATGCACTGTGAGACGTGTATCGCAGTGATGGGTTTTGTAGTGTGGATGGAAGAGAGTTCACGTGAGTGTACTCTGTATTAAGTCGTGAAACACCGGATGGCGTGTCACGAAGGGTTGGATGGCGTAACAGAGAAGTGTAGAGCATGGTGTAGTGTTGGGAAACTGTATGACAGTGTCCCGAAGCAGTGGTGTTATGGATTATAGTCTGGGGTGACTGGTGTCATCTTGTGGTTGACTATGGCTAAGAGTATATGGATTGAGAAAGGAATTGTTTGTTGGTTATTATTGATAATTTTAATGAACTTGTTTTAGTGCAAAGGCTTTATGAAGTCAAATTATCTCTTCTGAGTATAGTGAAACCTCAAGTTGCCGTGGTGTTGCAAGTGCTCATAATATGACAATTGAGTTCAGAAGTGAAAATCTTAAGGACTTGAGTGTTCCTCTTCCAGCTGTTGTGCAGTTCCTCGTGTTTCGCGCTCTATTCTCATAGAACGCGACGATCGAGGTAAGTTAGCCTCTAACTTACTATCAGTTTATTGTGTATGTGTGATGGGTAAGGGAACTACAATTTATGTATGTATGTTATCGTATATGCCATGTCATGTATGTCATTAATGTTTATCTGTTACGTATGATTTAATATCTCATGAATAATTATCTGTTACATAATCTTTTCTGTCATACAATGATGTATGTTATAAGTATGCCATGTTAAGTATGTCATATGATACATGTATGCCATGAAATGTTTATGATTAAATCATATTAGTGCCATTTACAAGTATACGCCATGTTAGAAAAGTATATGATATTAAATTAATATCTCATGCATTAAGAACGATAAGACATGTTATGATATGTATAATACGTGGGGCCACAACAACTGTGGAGTACGTATTATATTTTATGTTACTGTTATTTATAATGCGTGGGGCCACAACAACTGTGGAGTACGTATTATATATTTATGTTACTTATAATGCGTGGGGCCACAACAACTGTGGAGTACGTATTATATTTATGTTATGTTATTATAATGCGTGGGGCCACAACAACTGTGGAGTACGTATTATATTTATGTTATGTTACTTATAATGCGTGGGGCCACAACAACTGTGGAGTACGTATTATATTTATGTTATGTTACTTATAATGCGTGGGGCCACAACAACTGTGGAGTACGTATTATATTTATGTTATGTTATTTATAATGCGTGGGGCCACAACAACTGTGGAGTACGTATTATATTTATGTTATGTTACTTATAATGCGTGGGGCCACAACAACTGTGGAGTACGTATTATATTTATGTTACTTATAATGCGTGGGGCCACAACAACTGTGGAGTACGTATTATATATGTTATGTTACTTATAATGCGTGGGGCCACAACAACTGTGGAGTACGTATTATATTTATGTTACTTATAATGCGTGGGGCCACAACAACTGTGGAGTACGTATTATATTTTATGTTACATGAAGTATGGGGCCACAACAACTGTGGAGCATACACTACATGAGACACAGCAATTGTGACATGTAGAATACGTGGGGCCACAACAACTGTGGAGTACGTATTATGTTTTATGTTACTATACGTGGGGCCACAACAACTGTGAGACGTAATTTAGTCATGAAGTATGGGGCCACAACAACTGTGGAGCATACACTACATGAGACACAGCAATTGTGACATGTAGAATACGTGGGGCCACAACAACTGTGGAGTACGTATTATGTTTTATGTTACTTGAATACGTGGGGCCACAACAATGTGGAGTACGTATTAAGCAGTTATTAATCAAGACATTGAATAATATTCCAAGTTTATGTTAAGTCAAGTTTTAGATCAAGTTCATGTTATTTATGCTCACCTACATGTTATGTTCATGTTCATGTTATGTTCCAAGTTTATGTTCACATCATGTTATGTTCACGTTTATGTATGCATGTTTACGTTCATGCTATGTTATGTTCAAGTCCATGTTATGTTTCACGTTCATGTTATGTTGTTGTTCATGTTATGTTTTAAGCTTAAGTTCATGCCAGTTAAGTCAAGTTCAGTTCACGCTTAAGTTCTGGTTAAGTCATGCTATATGTCAAGTTATACTATGTTTATGTATGACTATAATTATGCATTTATGCTTTTACTGCCATGCATGCATTTTTAACCTGTGTGTGAGTTTTATGTTAACTTACTGAGATTTGTAATCAAATCTCACTGTGGTAGTCCCAACTACCATTCCCCCCGAATGGTAGATCTTGTTACAGGACCCAAAGGAGAATTGGAATCTGACCAACTGAATACGGTCGACTAGGCCACGGTGCGATGTTGATGATGGTATAGTATTTAACTTAGGTTAATACTTGTACTTTTGGAGTTGTATCTCAAGTATTCTTTTGATCACAACCATTTTAGACTAGTGTGGTGATCACGGCTTTTTAGTATGCCTTTATGTATGAAATATGTTTCAAGTATTTGGGATATTTTTGGTTTGGTGCATAGTTTTGCTAAAGAGAAAAATTATCCGCTGCGAATATTGCATAATGCTAGATGCATGTTAGGAACATTGCATCTTATCTGTCATGAACGGGGGCAGGTAACCTTGTGTTGCATGTCTCGACGCTTCAAATGTCCGTTTAATCCCAAGCGAAATTTGGGGGCGTCACAATTAGTATATAATTCCCAAACTAATGGAGCCTTCGATGCCAATGGCATATATGCAGTGGCGGAGTCAAGAATATATTTTAGGAGGGGGGGGCAAATACAATTGTAACAGTATATATAAAATATTTTTTATTCTACTTTTATATATATTTTTTTATGATATATAATAATCTGATAAGAAAATTTATAATATAAATAAAATACGTTTAATATAACTTATGTATTAAAAAAATATTTGATATGTCAATAACAATATATTATTGAAATAATATAAATATATTCATACAAATATATTGAACAAACAAAATTATCAAGTATTAAATCTAAATCAAAATTCTTAACTATTTCTCTGTCAATATATATAATGGAAAGATGTTATAAATACTATTAGTTATAATTAGAATTTTTTTTATTTATAATAAAAATTATGTATTTTATTTTATATGAGATGTGTTTTATTTATTTTATTTTTATATCAAATTAAATTTTATAGAAGGACAAAAATAATTTTTAGAGGGGGGCCAATACATGATAAATTAATATTATTTATTAAATAAAAAAAATTAACACATACATATTTTTTTTTATCAAATTGTAGGGGCCATATTTTTTTTTATCAAATTGTAGGGGCCATGGCCCCTGTCCCAACGTGGCTTCGCCACTACATATATGGTGGTAATAATGTACCTTATCGAAGGCTCAATAGCTTCTCAAACTTGTTCGGCCTTCGATATCGATGTCTATGGCATATATGATGGTAATGGGGTATTATTTTTATAAAGTATTTTATAAAAGTATATATATATTTTTAATTTTAAAATATGGTTACGTGTTTTATATGGTTACGTGTTAAATCAATTTTCTTGTCTCATGTTTCCCCTGTTTGGTGGCTTTGCATTTCGTGTGACACGTGCATGAGATAAGTTTTGCGTGTTAAGTGCGGCATAGTGCTCTATCATTTTCACTCCAAATCCAATATCAGTAACAGTGAACCGAACTTACAAATCCAAGATTATTAGGTTATGATGTCTAATAGTTTTGTTATTTTTATTCATGTTAAATTCAGAATGAACAGATTCCATCTCTGACTAGAGTTTCAAGTCCAAATTGTACTCAAAAAGTTTTTCCGCCATCCCTTGAAGCGCGTGGGAGGAGACCCGCTCTACACAGTGTCTTATAGTTATTTTTCCATGATTTGACCCGGTTTATATTAAATCAATTTTCCCATTCCAAGCATTGGTATTGGTTTCATCAAAAGTCAAGCCAAATATAAAAATAGATGAATATGTAAAAAAAGGGCTGCATTGGATTAGTCAAACCCATAAATAGGTAACTTTGAGCTACAGTGTTTGCCCCATTTCCTTCAAATATGAAGGGCTACTGTACACTCATCAAATGAATATTTTACTGCATTTTAATTCATTAACTATATATATATATTTATATAAGTTAATAAAAATAAATATATATATCCATATAATTGCAAAATATGAAAAAAATATATATTATTATTAATATAATAATATTATATTATTATTTTGATGAATCAAATGGCTAATCCAATGTGAGATTATAGATAGGAAGGTTTGGATTTATGGAAAACTTGTAATTTTTTATCAAATTTTGAAGATGGCTTTGATGAAACCAATGCCAATGCTCTTAGGGACGCTTTCCCATTACTTCGTGTAAACGATTGTGGAAATGGTTGGTGGTAAGTTTATAAGTATGAGGAAAAATTTCTCATTTTAAACTAATTTTTGAAGTTGATAGAGGTCCAAGTTCATCTATATTGGTATCAGATCCTAGATTTACCAATATTTCGTAGGAGAAATAAGTTGTTATTGCTCCAACTCAAGGCTTGATGTGTGAGGAGGAGATTGTTGGAGTTGTCCCATATGGGTTGTGAAAGGGACTGGTGGTCAGTTTATATATATAAGGAAAAATCTCACTACTTGAACTAATTTTAAGGTGAAAAATCTAGTTACAAACACAATTGCGTACTAATATGTGTACCAATATAACGTGATTGGTCAAAAATAAATTTTATTAAAAATAATACTAATTTAAATTTTGAATATGAAGGAATCAATATTGATACGCAGATTAGTACGTGACTTTACTTGTACGTAGCAAAACTTAATTTTAAGGTTAAGAGAGACCGAGACCCCAACATTTCCGCTATAGAAAAATCTAGTTGCAAGCATAATTGCGTACTAATATGTGCACTAATCTTATGTGATTAGTCAAAAAGTAGATTTTATTGAAAATAGTACTAATTTAAATTTTGAATATGAATGAATCAGTATTGGTACATAGATTAGTATCTAATTTTGCTTATACGTATCAAAACTCTTCCGCTATTAACGTTTATGCTAAATTTGTTTGGATGATGAGATTTGAGAGGTCACTCACCATCTAGCTTGATGAGAATTTTGAAAAAGACTGTTGCCGCTTATATCCCTATTTCAATAATGTGCGATTTTTTCGGCAGCCCTTGAGAATTATGCAGGATTGGTTTGGCAATTCACGGTCTTCCAATTCAATTGTAGCATTCAATGACCTCGGTGCCAACAAATAGTTTTTCGTGCTTATTGATTTGCAGTAGTCCAGTGCGTATATGACAAGGCATATTGAACCCTAACATTTGAGACTTGGGAAATGCGAATAGTTATCATGCTCAAACGGATATTTGTTTAAGTTTTCAAGACAAGTGGTGATTTTACGCTCGTCTTTTTCTCATTTTGTGGCAGAGTGACTACTGATTCTTATACCATCACAGCATCACCAAGCTTTGGATTTCTTACAGTTGGTTCAAGTGCCATATATTCAAGCTTTGATGATCGTAGTAAAAGCAGTTCAGACCTGGATGGAAAGTCTCCTTTACTTTCTGATCAGGAAAGAATTCATGGGAAGGAAGACTTGAATAGGATCTCAAGAGGTCAGTCATCGTTACCAGAGAAGGCCTCATTTAATAAGCAGCTGACTGGGGATTTACCCATTGGTCATGGTTGTAGCTTTACTCAGACTGTCTTCAATGGTAAGCCTCGTTAATGGTGTTCTGTTACTATATAACTAACATATCCGAGCTTCCTTTTGATATATATTACACTCTACCAGTACTGATGCTGAGATTCCTGATATCTGTGAAAAAATTGTCAAGAAATAATATTCGTTAATGAGAGAATGTCTAAGAGTACTTGTAGTGGGCTCAACAAAATTAAATTATAGCTAAAGAATAGCTAAAATGTGAAATAAAGTCCTACAATAGACTCAATAAATCTACAGTAAATTTAGCTTTCAACCAAGTAATTGGCCAAATTTATTGAGGCAAACACACTAGCTAAATATTATTTTTAGAATAAAATAATGTTGGATTCTTCTTTCACTTTAATTCTTCTGGTTTTATTTGTTTTTTTATGCGATTTCTGCAGCTTGGATTATCAGGCTTTGATTGATTTTTTTCATACATTTTTTATGCGATTTCTGCAGCTTGGATTCTCAAGCTTCTTTCACATTTTTGATGCGATCGTTACTGCATTTAAACCATCAAGAGGGCATAGAGTACATCAAATTAATAAATAAACACATAAAAGAAGTTATAACATTTGCAATCTATTAAACATTTACTGTTGTCCAAAAAATTAATATTTTAATAGAATGGTGAAAGATTTGTTGAGCCTATTATTTGGTGTTGTAAAAAGTGACTAGCTAAAATTTGTAAAAGTAAATTGTTTAGCAAAATTTTAGCTAAACAATGTTGAGCCCACTACTAATGCTCTAATGTGTGAGAAATCAAAGGTTGAACTTTGAGTAATAGCTCACCTTATCGAAAATCTTGTGAATAGGGCTTTTGTCATCTGTTTATGCTCTTCGATTTGAACTTCTACTTTCGGCTCTCTTTGGAATGAATTCGTCACATTGCATTGTTTTCTGGCAGGAGTTGATGTTGTAACAGCCCGCTAAAATTATCAGTTTTGGATTCTTTCCCGACAGCAATCACATCTCTCTCGTCTTAACCCTCTATCTTTAGTTATTTATGTTTAACATAGTTGATTTGGTTGGCTGTAGACTGTGTAGTTAGTGTTTGTGGAGTTCGCTGCGTAGTTGTGAAACGAAGTGTGGTTGTGAAGTGTTAGGCTTGATTTTGTAGTTTTGTGGACTGTGCTGTGAAGTATAGGCGTGAGATGGATGCCGTAGATGTGATACGGCGGGTTGTGTGAAGAGAATACGCGTGTAGCGTATTCTGTGTAATGCAGCGACGCGCCGCGCGACGTGCGCTGTAGTGATGTGGGTCGTAGAAGGAAGGGAGTACGCATGTAGTGTACTCCGTGTGGTATGGCGATGCATCGTGTGATGTGCATCGTGTTGATGAGTGTTGTAGCGAAGGAAGTACGCGTAGCGCGTACTCCGTGTCGCGTAGCGATGCACCGTGAGACGTGTATCGCAGTGATGGGTTTTGTAGTGTGAATGGAAGAGAGTTCACGTGAGTGTACTCTGTACTAAGTCGTGATACACCGGATGGCGTGTCACGAAGGGTTGAATGGCGTAGCAGAGAAGTGTGGAGCGTATGGTGTAATGTTGGGAAACTGTATGACAGTGTCCCGAAGCAGTGATGATATGGATTATAGTCCGGGATGACTGGTGTCATCTTGTGGTTGACTATGGCTAAGAGTATATGGATTGAGAAATGAGTTGTTTGTTTGGTTGTTATTGATAATTTTAATGAACTTGTTTTAGTGCAAAGGCTTTCTGAAGTCAATTTATCTCTTCCGAGTATAGTGAAACCTCAAGTTGGCCGTGGTGTTGCAAGTGCTTACAATATGGCAATTGAGTTCAGAAGTGAAAATCTTAAGGACTTGAGTGTTCCTCTTCCAGCTGTTGTGCAGTTCCTCGTGTCTCGCGCTCTATTCTCATAGAACGCGACGATCGAGGTAAGTTAGCCTCTAACTTACTATCAGTTTATTGTGTATGTGTGATGGGTAAGAGAACTACAATTTATGTATGTATGTTATCGTATATGCCATGTCATGCTATGTCATTACATGTTTATCTGTTACGTATGATTTAATCTCTCATGAATAATTATCTGTTATATAATCTTTTCTGTCATACAATGATGTATGTTATAAGTATGCCATGTTAAGTATGCCATATGATACATGTATGCCATGAAATGTTTATGATTAAATCATATTATGCCATTTACAAGTATACGCCATGTTAGAAAAGTATATGATATTAAATAATATCACATGCATTAAGAAAGATAAGACATGTTATGTTATAATAATGCGTGGGGCCACAACAACTGTGGAGTACGTATTATATTTATGTTATTTATAATGCGTGGGGCCACAACAACTGTGGAGTACGTATTATATTTTATGTTATTTATAATGCGTGGGGCCACAACAACTGTGGAGTACGTATTATATTTTATGTTACTTATAATGCGTGGGGCCACAACAACTGTGGAGTACGTATTATATTTATGTTACTTATAATGCGTGGGGCCACAACAACTGTGGAGTACGTATTATATTTATGTTATGTTATTTATAATGCGTGGGGCCACAACAACTGTGGAGTACGTATTATATTTTATGTTATGTTACTTATAATGCGTGGGGCCACAACAACTGTGGAGTACGTATTATATTTATGTTACTTATAATGCGTGGGGCCACAACAACTGTGGAGTACGTATTATATTTATGTTATGTTACTTATAATGCGTGGGGCCACAACAACTGTGGAGTACGTATTATATTTATGTTATGTTATTTATAATGCGTGGGGCCACAACAACTGTGGAGTACGTATTATATCTTATGTTATGTTACTTATAATGCGTGGGGCCACAACAACTGTGGAGTACGTATTATATTTATGTTACTTATAATGCGTGGGGCCACAACAACTGTGGAGTACGTATTATATTTATGTTATGTTACTTATAATGCGTGGGGCCACAACAACTGTGGAGTACGTATTATATTTATGTTATGTTATTTATAATGCGTGGGGCCACAACAACTGTGGAGTACGTATTATATCTTATGTTATGTTACTTATAATGCGTGGGGCCACAACAACTGTGGAGTACGTATTATATTTATGTTACTTATAATGCGTGGGGCCACAACAACTGTGGAGTACGTATTATATTTATGTTATGTTACTTATAATGCGTGGGGCCACAACAACTGTGGAGTACGTATTATATTTATGTTATGTTATTTATAATGCGTGGGGCCACAACAACTGTGGAGTACGTATTATATCTTATGTTATGTTACTTATAATGCGTGGGGCCACAACAACTGTGGAGTACGTATTATATTTATGTTACTTATAATGCGTGGGGCCACAACAACTGTGGAGTACGTATTATATTTATGTTATGTTACTTATAATGCGTGGGGCCACAACAACTGTGGAGTACGTATTATATTTATGTTACTTATAATGCGTGGGGCCACAACAACTGTGGAGTACGTATTATATTTTATGTTACATGAAGTATGGGGCCACAACAACTGTGGAGCATACACTACATGAGACACAGCAATTGTGACATGTAGAATACGTGGGGCCACAACAACTGTGGAGTACGTATTATATTTTATGTTATGTGAATTCATGGGGCCACAACAACTGTGGAGCATGAAGTATGGGGCCACAACAACTGTGGAGCATACACTACATGAGACACAGCAATTGTGACATGTAGAATACGTGGGGCCACAACAACTGTGGAGTACGTATTATGTTTTATGTTACTTGAATACGTGGGGCCACAACAACTGTGGAGTACGTATTAATGCACGTTATTAATCAAGACAATTAAATAAGATTCCAAGTTTATGTTAAGTCAAGTTTCAGATCAAGTTCATGTTATGTTATGCTCACGTACATGTTATGTTCATGTTCATGTTATGTTCCAAGTTCATGTTCACATCATGTTATGTTCACGTTTATGATACGTTCAAGCTCACGTTCATGTTATGTTATGTTCATGTCCATGTTATGTTTCACGTTCATGTTATGTTGATTGTTCATGTTATGTTTTAAGCTTAAGTTCATGCCATGTTAAGTCAAGTTCAGTTCACGCTTAAGTTCTGGTTAAGTCATGCTATATGTCAAGTTATACTATGTTTATGTATGACTATAATTATGCATTTATGCTTTTACTGCCATGCATGCATTTTTAACCTGTGTATAAGTTTTATGTTAACTTACTGAGATTTGTAATCAAATCTCACTGTGGTAGTCCCAACTACCATTCCCCCGAATGGTAGATCTTGTTACAGGACCCAAAGGAGAATTGGAATCTGACCAACTGAATACGGTCGACTAGGCCACGGTGCGATGTTGATGATGGTATAGTATTTAACTTAGGTTAATACTTGTACTTTTGGAGTTGTATCTCAAGTATTCTTTTGATCACAACCATTATGGACTAGTGTGATGATCACGGCTTTTCAGTATGCCTTTATGTATGAATTATATTTCAAGTATTTGGGATATATTTAGTTTGGTGCATAGTATTGCTAAAGAAAAAGATTATCCGCTGCGTATATTGCATAATGCTAGATGCATGTTAGGAACATTGCATCTTATATGTCATGAACGGGGGCAGGTAACCTTGTGTTGTATGTCTCGACGCTTCAAATATCCGTTCAATCCCAAGCGAAATTTGGGGGCGTCACAGATGTACTGGCTGGTGTTGCCGTCTTTCTACACCTTACACGGTGAAAGAAGGTGGTTGGGCTAGTTTGGTGGTGCTAGTTTTTTTTGCAGTTGTATGTTGTCACACTGCCTCCCTCATGAGATACTGTTTTGAGAGCAATAAAGGTATCATAACCTACCCAGATTTAGGAGAAGCTGCCTTTGGAAGATTTGGACGTCTTGTCAAATATATGAGTTGCTTATAACTTTAAACAGAAGCACGATATCTTGTTTATAAGTTGCTCAAGGATAGTTCTTTACAGTCATTGATGGCAAATCTTTGCTGCTCTACTGTCATATTAACACATTATAGTCGATCATATTTGGTCGGTTCATAGCACATTTTCAGACACGATGATTTGACTGCATTAAATTCGTTCTGAATTATATGGTTGAGCTCTATTTTCTTCAGAATTTTTAAATTGGTAATATTAGGATATGAAAAAGAGTGCACATATGTATTTGTAGTCTATTTTACTTACATCTCGGTTTTCTCATTTCCAAAATCTCTGATGTTAGTGCATTTATGCATCTTTGTGCAGATTCTTTTGTATACTGAATTATATGTAAGTGGCACTCTGATCCTGATTGCTTGAACCGGATGTACTTGGTGCTTTGTCAGATTTTAGTAAGATTTTTTCCCATGTGTGCAGTCCTATTGTGTAGAGTTTATAATTTTGGCAGAAGATAATCTTACCAAACTATCCCCTGGAACATCATTGGACTGGGCTGGTGTTCATCTGGACTCTATGCATTGGTTTGGAATTCTTAAGTGCCCTGATTGTTCTGCCAACTGTTTGGACGAGGGATCTGCACGTGATCTCATATCTTTCAGGTGTTGTATACTTTTTCCGTGAGGCCTCTATCGGATTCCTGAGATTGTGAGATTGTGTATATAGCTGAATTCTTGTGATCTATTTTATAGCTGGTGAGGTCTTTGCCACAGTTTTGATAGCCCTATGGGCTATGTGCATGTTTCCTTGGTACAATAGATGGCATTGGGTTCCATCAAATGCTCAAGTTATGAACTGGGGTGGCATTCCATTTGTCAATGGTGTGTTTCCAAATATCTACCAGTCAATGGCGGACAAGACAAAATTTAGCAAAGCACTCATAATATGGTGAAATAACTTTGTGGTTCCCCTTGGGCGCACATCTACTTGCCTACCTATTACTTGCAACTTATCTTTTCATTTCTGTGCAGTTTCCTGTTGCGTGTAGTTATATATGGGGGTGTTGCAGTCATGGGATATCTCATGTTTGGTGAGCATACATTGTCCCAGATAACTTTGAACATGCCACCACATGCTTTTGTTTCCAAAGTTGCAATTTAGACAACCCAAGCCTGAGATTCTTTGAAATGGGATTTTCATCCATGTACATGGGTTGGTGGACATTTATGTGGGGTTTCTAAACTTAGATTTCTTTCAATCTGGCAGGTTATTAACCCTTGCACTAAATCTCCTTTTCACAAATACTATCCTTTGATTGAAATCAAAGGTGTATTTCTTTAGCTATTTCTGCATTTTTTGTTTTGGCTAAATTTGATTCCTTAACATTGAACAAATATACTCTGTTGACGAACAGTTCATCATGAACCCTCTGGCAAGGAGTATAGAGGTGCTGCTGCCAGTCAAGAGTGTGGTGTTTCGTTCTTCTCAGAACAGCTTGTTTCTTCGGTTTGTGCAGCTTTTGATCTTCTTCCCTTTTTTGGTAAATATTTGTACTTTGACTTACTGAAAATACTTCAATTTTTTCAGTTTCATCTTATATTTGGTTAAAAAAGTTATCAAAACATCATCTGCAAAATCATACGCTTCTGGAAATAAATTAATGTTATATGATTTTCTCTAAATAACTCATTTGCTCTGACAGTTGGCTATATAAAACTATGGAATAGCCCTTTAGATCAGTTTTACATTTTGACCACGTCATTCCAAAGTCAACTACAATTTGCAATGGGATAGAGGTGTGAGGGTGATGTGCATACAAAATGCCCAATGCTTGTGATATTCAGTGAACTCTTGACAATTACTTTTTCAAAAATTTTATGTGCAGTCACTTTTGCGTACTCCATTATACAATCCACTAATGTGATTAGCTGCATCACTTTTTTTAATATAAAGTAACTATTTTGACCAATCACATCAGTTAAGTGTGTAAAGAATACACAAAACGAACTGTATGTAGTATAACTCATTAGAACATATTTATAAGGAGATCATTTTGTTTTGGTTGCAGGTCTTCTGATGACTTTAATGGGTTCTCTCCTTAGTATACTTGAGGTAAGCATACAACTAAGTTCGATAAATACATAGTTGCAGTTTCCATACGAAACTTTGTAGTTGACTTCATTAAAAAGGAGTTTTGTGGACAACATGACATAAGAATATTTTAGCTTCCTAATGCAGCATGACATAAAACTAATATGTTTTATGTGGTGGATGTTGCTTTAATCCAGTCAATGATAATGCCGGCTTTATGTTTCCCTAAAATTGTGGGGAAGAAAAGCTACCAATGACTCAATTAAGCAGTCTTCAACCTGACGTATTCTTTGTGTAAGAAAATTATTTTATACATTTGGCAGTGAGAATCTGATGGCAATTTCATGCTACAAATTACCATCTCACGTTAATATAATGGCTGACATTAAACCTTAATATTCAAGAAGATCAGTGTGAGTATTTCTGGTACCTGTTGTCTTGAATCCTCCTTAGGAATTCTGTAGTCTGAAGTCTTTTATTTTTTAGTCCTACCAACTAAAAAAGATTATATATTTTTTTAAAATAATCAAATTTTGTAAATGAAAAGTCAGTTTTATCTAAGAAATTCAATTTTTTTTTTAAATATATTGACTATTGGGTGCTCCAACAGACTCTCTTTTTCATTATATTATTTGGTGCTGAGCTGTAGCATAATTGATGACACTGGAGCAAAGTTGAAGTCTACCCTGAGGGCATTATCGCGCATTAGATTGCAGGCACACCGTACAAAAAGCCCTTTTAAATTGGCAATGGCCATCATCAGTTGCTGGATTGAAGCCGCCCAATATGAACATACAGTCGCCTTTCTAATTTTTTTTAAAGGTGGAACATGCTCTGTTTGTGACAAATGACACAGCACGCATCATTTCCACTCATATATATTATAAAATGAGTAATGCTACTCATCATTCTAATTATTATCATCCTTTCATTATTTTATTATTTAACATTAATTGATTGGATATTATTTTTTATATTCCATTTGTAAATCTATCAACTAATACTACATTATGTGATGATGAGCATAATGTATATGATAATGTTGTATTTTAATCCAATTACTTGAAAAAAAAATTTTAATTAGCATGATATCTTATTATATGATAAGACTACCACACGTTAGGGAGTTTGAGTATCTAATAACTTCATTATAAATGAGATTATAAATGATAGTTGTGATCGTAAGTGGGAAAGTGTCGTTATTTTGAAAAAAATAAATAAATACAGAATCTATATAAAAAAAATTAAATTTTTAATAATGAATCTGAAAAATTATGTATAGCCAAGAAATGAGCTCAAACAAATTTTCCCTCACTCTCTCTTTATAATTAAGAAATGAAAGCCATCGTGATTTATGGTAGTGTATCCCCACGCTGGTTTATAAATATTAGAATTATTCTATTTTCAACCTGGTAAGTAGAATATATCGTTTATATAACTCAATTGATAATATTTGATTTGTAAAATTTACATTTTAAATTTTATATTCTAAATTAAATTATGTCATGTAAATATTTAACTAGGTTCTCTACACGCCTACTCAAGAATAAAAATTTTCTAAATATTAATGATAAATGATATTTGCAATCTGTAAATTCTACACTCTCTTAAAAAAAATAGATAAATCTAAAATTCACATATAAAAAATTATTTTTTAATAATAGGTAAATTTTATTTTCTTTTTAAGTTGAAACTTCCGCATATTAAAACCGGTCTTCATTGTTGATTTCTTGACTACTTTTTCGGCCTATTTCTACAACTAATTTTTTAAAAAACATTGGCATTAACCTAGCCAAATGTCATTGCCTAGTAAAATTTTGGCTAACTGAGTACAAGTGGTCAGTATTGGAGTAGTAAAAAATCCATAGCTTCACTTTTGAACTATGGTAAATTTATTTCTTTCTCCAAATTTGGTCAACTATTATTATTTTCAAAACAATATTTTACTCTAAAAATAATTATTAAAATAAATAATATTATATTATTATTTTAACTTTAGAATGAATAATCTAATATAAATTAATATCTCTATTAATTTTGACTTTAACTAAAATTTAACTTTTAATCAAATTTTAGACTTGAAAATTATCTAAAAGTAAGTTTTGAAATCAAAAAGTGCCTCTCTTTGTTTAAATATACTCGCTGCAATTAAAAAAAAAAAAAAAAGAGGGAGTTTCCAAAAAGAAAAATCTAGTTATAAGTATAAGTGTGTATTAATATGTGTATCAATCTAATGTGATTGATTAAAAAGTAAATTTTATTAAAAATAATACTAATTTAAATTTTAAATATGAATGAATCAGTATTGATATAAGATTAATACCCGCTCTGCTTCTACGTAAAAGAAATTCTTGAAAAACATTGAATGATTTCCATTTCCCATTGTGACCGGCCACCGTTTGTGTCGGTTGACAAGCTCCCTACAAATACAGTTCCATTTCTTTAGGAGTTCAATTGCCAGGGAAAGAGGGAATTCATTTCGTAAGGAAAGAAAGAAGAGAAATAAAAGAGGCACTGGTATTGAATGTGCGGTAGCGGTACTGGCGTGGTTGTGTACTGATTGACTAGCCATGCGTATTCCGGTTTTGGAATCGCAATGGGAAATGGAAATGGGAGGTTGTCGTTGTAGTAACTAAGAGGCAAAGGAAAGCGGACCCACCGGCGCCAATATTCCGCAAAATGTCAGAATTGGTGGCTCGCACCGGTCGCCATCAACAGCGCTACGACGAAGGTTGCCGCCTCGTCGCCGGGTATTTCTTCTCTCTGTCTCTGTGTCGCTTTCTTTTCTTTTTCTTAATCCAATATTTTTTGCGGAATGCCAAATCCCAAAATCAATAAATGCCCAATGTCAATCTGGATAAAATCGTTAACTTTGGGGATAATGAACTATTTTATTTTAGCGAAGAATTAGTTTTTGGAGTGTTTCGACAAGTTGTGGAGTGGAAGAGTGATTTGGATTGGCAGGTGTATTCCTTTCAAGGATACCAAAGGTATTGGAAGTAGTGATGGAACGTCTGAGAAGGATGTGGAGGTACTAATGATCAACTCAACTAGTGGACCTGGTCTTCTATTTCCGAAGGTATTTAATGAACACTTTTGTTTTTTGGTGATTATTTTCATGATCATAGATTATCTTTTCATCAGTATCTTGCTCTATTATATTTAGTCTACCAAGCCTTTTTTTTAATAAAAAAAATACTAGGGGTTTTTGGGCCTTCATCGCTAAGTTACTATTGTCTTCTCGGTTGTCCATATATATGTGTATATATATATTCTATTATAATTAGTGGCTATTTAACTGTGAATAGAAGTTTTTATTGTTTTTCCGTTAACTTTTGTTATTTTCTGTTAAATCTTATTTTACCATAAGGTCCTTAAGACACTTGACCATTTGACGTGTAGTTTTCTTGTAAAATTTAATGAATGATCATGTTTTACCAAAAAGGCCATTAATAGCTCCACAACGCACAAGAATTGACATTTCTTTTTTATGTCATTTTTGTTCTGACAGTGTACTCATTTTCCTTTCTTTTTATTTCAATTTTTTAAAATATAAAAATTAAAATGACTGTATTCTTTAGAACAGAAACGCTTTAGAGCATTCTCATTGTAAAATTCAACTTTAAGTAAATTTGCCTAATAAAATACTTACAACACTCAATATAATATTAATTATTAATTTAATTAGAATATAATTATTATTAATATTTTAATTAGTAGAACTATAAAATGCGATAAAAATAAAAATTAAAAAAATTATTAAATTAATCATATTTTATTATTATATAGAGAGTAAATAGATAATCCAATATAGATGCAGATCAATACTCATACTTTGCTGAACTTTAGATTTTTTTTCTTGATTTTTTGCATTTTTTTTAGGTGCACCTTGGGGCTAATGCACCCGGGACCGTTCCCTAGTTTATATACATGTATGTATATTCTAGTTGTTGTTGTCTAAATAGAACATCGATGCATTCTATTTGTATTTATATGGTCTGGGAACTTCCTAGACAAGTTATGATCAAACGTCCATGCTGCACCTATTAAACACGACCCTTGCATCTTTTCTTTTGAGCCTTGTTTCTTTTAAATTGCTTCATGTAATCGAGTGCATCCCATTTTTCATCAGTCTACACTGTTCGAAATTAACTCTTTCTCGAGATTTATGATTGGAAGAATCTATTTGACCACATCTTCACTCTGAATTCAGAGAAAAGGTTTATCTCTACTTTTGGTTTTGGACATGCATGCCTACCTCTTTCCTTGGGCCTTAATCTTCCAGATTCCTTTCATGAATATATAGACATTATCTCACCTCACATGCGTATCCAATAACATATGCAAGGATTCATGTTTATTACGTAACATAGTACCCCATCTACAAAATATTTTCCATTAGAGAAAAGACTAGATAGATTTATGTTACATCCAGTTTTGCACCTCGCTTGCTCCAACCGATCTTGCAAGGCGTTGGGCACTTCTTTGTCTTCAACCTTAGATTCACAACCATCATTTTGCATAATAGTTTTGCTATTATCATTGTCTAATATCACATCACATATCTTTCGGTTTGAAGATATTTCGTCCCCACGGGCTTTCCTTTTTCTTAAGTGCTATCAATAGTCTCCTAAGATCCAATGATTGCACAAGAAATTTCTCTTTTATCCTCTCCGGTTATCTCGCCCTCTTCATAGGTAAGTGCCGCATCATCCA
The DNA here is from genome assembly GCA_011037825.1 of Carya cathayensis. Lineage (NCBI taxonomy): Eukaryota > Viridiplantae > Streptophyta > Magnoliopsida > Fagales > Juglandaceae > Carya > Carya cathayensis. Next base: position 231,681 of record QGSO01000187.1, read on the forward strand.
AACCTTCTTCAGCCTCCTCATTCACATCATTCCCGGCCTTCACCAAATTTACTGTATGCCTTTTATGGTATTGCTTGTCTTTGTCCTTCGTGTGTAACACTTACCTGGACCTAGTTTTGCATATGCTTTGTCCCTTTATTAAGAGGGATCTCAAACTAGGAAATTATTCTTTTCCATCCTTATGCAGGAGCATCTCTCTCTCTCTCTCTCTCTCTCTCATCTGAATGCCAAATAGTTTTTTATGCTTTGAAGATTGCCAAGTCTTACTATTTAATAGATAATTTTTTATCAAATTTTATATAATCAAGATTCAAGCAGTAATATGTGTAATCCACAGTAAAATGTGGACCTGAGTGGTGATTGATGATTTGTAACAGACCCAGTTATTATATACATTTTGTATTTTAAGTGCTGTTATTTGCTTCTTGTAGGGTGGCTGGGAGAAAGATGAGACAGTTGAGGAGGCAGCAAAACGTGAAGCTTTAGAAGAGGCTGGAGTTCGAGGGGATTTAATGGTATGGATAAATTGCTTTGTTTTCCTTTGCTGTATAAATGTTCTTGCTATTTAGGGGGGCAAAAGCTATTGTAATTTATTACAATGATCATGTACGTGGGTATGCATGATTGTGCACACATCTGCTAGTGTAAATGAGTTGATGTTGGTAGTAGTATTAGAAGATAAAACTCATGCAATGTTGCAATGTTACTTTTCTTGCCTGACATGTCCTGACACTGGCATTTTCTTCTGTCTGCTTTGTGATTTCTCAATGCCACACCTGCTCTGTTGTGATTGCCCCTCCCTGATTCTTGGTTGTATATTTTAAGTTGACCCTCATGTTACCCAATGGGAGGTGGAATTGTTATCCAAGGGTGGAGCAAATACCTTAATTATTTAGATGTTGCATAAACCTTCTAGTCTTTTATTTAGTTTGTTGAGATTGCCTGTTAACAGTGCAATTGCTTTCTTTTAGACTCTCAATTTTGTTCTCCTTCATCTTTGTATTCTTTTCTTATTTATTCTTCTTCTGCTGCTGAAAGTTCTGGTTGGGTAGGACCCGACCAAATCTACCTTCTTCTTCTTGATCTGGTTCATGTTATTTGGTAGTTTTTTATTGTTATAGTAGATATAGATGATTGTTTTACTTATGTCAAATTGTAAAATTTATTTTTTTTAAATATTTACTAATATCCCATTGCCTTAAGTTGAATATGAGTTATAGGCCAAACGCTTCAGCATTTCAAGCGATGTTAATTGAATGAGGTGGATTTCAATCATAGTTGTGGGTCTTTTAGTGTGCATATGTTACAATAATAAGTCTACTTGTACTTGGGAATTTTTTTATTTTTGCTAAATAATGAAAAGAACTGGCCTTCTATGTTTACATAAATAATAAATGACCTTGCTGATTTCTTGAATGTTTTTCCTGCTCTTTCCTACTGCTAAAAGTAAGTTTTGAAAACAATCAAGTGCTTCTCTCTTTGTTCAAATACCCTGCAATCAAAAAAGAGGGAGTTTCTAAAATTTTTGAAAAACATTGATTGATTTCCTTTCGTGCAATTTTTGGCCTAAAAAAGTAATAAAAAAATAATGTCTTTATGTCAGCATTTTCTCGGCTACTACATGTTCAAGAGAAAAACCCTACTAGATGAATTTAGTCCGGAAGGTATGTGCAAAGCTGCCATGTATGCTTTGCTTGTGACAGAGGAGCTGCAGTCTTGGCCAGAACAGAGCACTCGCCAGAGACATTGGCTAACAATCCATGAAGCAAAGAAGCGCTGCCAGTATCAGTGGATGCGAGAAACCCTTGAGGAAGGTTTCTCAAAGTGGCTTGCAGATCGAATATCAAGCAATTTGAAAAAAGAGAACCATGTAGTTTCACCTGATTCTGAATCAGAATTGATGAAGAAGGCACCTGTCTGAATTGATATTGGTGCATTTTTATTTTTTTTCCTTTCAAATTGAGGTATAGCCTTGTTTATCTGGAAATTCCGAGTTCCTTTCTTTTTATTTTTTCCTTCTCTTTTTAAATACTTTTCGCCTTTTTTTTATCTGGATCTTCATCTCAGGAACTCTCATTCTACTGACTTCTTGGTGTATAAAGGATTTAGGCAGTCATTTTAAAGAGACCCAAGAATCGATTAGGCAATGGCATACAGAGAAGCCTCAGTGGTTTTAAATTTCAGGTTTCCTACAAGGTGATGCTCCAAACTTAAACAGGAATTTTTTTTTTTAATTATATTGGAGCCATAATTGTTCTCTCTTTGTAACTCCTCGCAAGCCTGATAGTTTCTTGCACACTATCTATAGCATTGGCATCCAAAAGCTCCGTCAAGGTGAAATATGCAAACTCAGCCGCGCATGTTCATAGGCCGTCATGTTTCTATAAATACTGGCTTGGGCCATTGTCCTCTGCGATCTTAGCTTTAAAAATAAAATAACTTGCTTATATACAGAAACCAGCCTTTTTTTAAGAGTTTGTATGTGTGTAGCATAATCAAAGTTTTATAAAATAAGTAAATGATATTCTCTCTCCTTTTTTTTTTCTTTTTTCCTTGGATCTTCTGCTGTCTAACCAAATGATATTTGTCATATAAGTTATTGGGTTTTGCTACTTATCATCACCACACAACACTTTTTTTTTTAAATGGTTTTATTCTTCCTAAACTAATTAAATTCTTTTGCTCATCATTTATACACTACATATTTGATAAGAGAAAAAAAATTAAAAATTAAAAAATTATGTGGTGTGAAAATGATGAGTCTTGTCATATATCCTAAGTTGACAAAGTTGGTATAAATCTCTTGAAAGTTGTAGTGTGTTAAATTACCATAATTAATAATCTCGTTTGCTCCATTTAATTTTGCATTTGGATCTCTACAGGGACAGGCCAAAACAAATACATTATGATATTTTTGTTAAAGATCTAAACATTAATCCAAAAATATTAGCAGTGTTAGATATTAATTTGATTAAATGTTTAACCCTTAGAATCATAACATTCGCACACGCTTTCGAATCCAAAGTTTACGGCAGCCCACTATATCGGCACTGATAGTAGCCCTTATCTTTTGGCAGCTTCACTTATCTATCAGTATTTAATGACTTAATATTATGTTCATACATATTATTAAGGTATTTTAATCCAGTCTATAGGTAACCTTTTTCGTGAATTCCTGACATAGCATCTATTCTAATACTAATCGTTAAAGACTCATTATTGATCCAAAAGTCCTAAAACCATTATATACTAATTTAGTTAAACATTTGATCCTGAGCATCCTAACAATTTCATTGAGAGCAACCAGACTAAATACGGGCCTCTAGTTTCGCATCCCACGTGACCTATTTCTAAAAATCATTCGTTTATTTTATTAACAAGAGAGATGCCTTCTTGATCAATCGGGGAAGTAGAACGATGCAACATGCGTTCGTACTGGTACAATGGGTTCCCACCATTTCTTAAATGAAAGGATGGTTACCGAACTCATCCGAGCTAGCTATATTGTCATTTACTTATCTTCTTTCTTATCATTTGGAGAGAGAGAGAGAGAGAGAGAGAGAGAGAGAGAGAGTTACATTAAACAGCTGGTCTTGATCTTGATGGAGCCCAAGCATGATGGCTAAACTTTCCAATATCTAATGCAGTAGCTAGCTAGCTTGGTCCCTAGCTTTGCTCAATCATTAAAGGCCACGTAAAAAGAGTAGAGAAAAAACATTTTATCCAAAAGAAGTCTTGGGAGGTCAATCAGCAGCATGCAGAATGCAAGTTGCCACTAATCCAAACTTATATATCTGTCCAAATGTCCTGCCCACGAGTTGGAAAAACTGTTTGCAAAATAGTCATCTTTGAATATGACAGCCCGGAAAAATTAGCAATAAAACTCGATCAAGTTCTGCTGTCACTCTTCGATCGTCATGATAGTTTCACTTTCACTCATCTTGAACTTCTTCAAATTAACTTGAAAACGGAAAATTTCCTCGAGATGCTTTCTCCAAACACAAACTTACAAGCTAGAAAAAGAGAACTTGTCTTTAATTGCTTTGATTTCTTGCCACGACAAACCGCCCCAAACCACACGAAAGTTTTTCTGCCTTAAGTCTTGATGATCATCGAATTTCAAGGGATTTAATTTTAAGAAAATTCTATACACCAAATCACCACTCCATTTTCAGCCTACTATATAAGATGTGCATATTTATCACTATTAGATAATCTTTTATTAGATGATTATTTATTATTCAAGGGTAATAAATGTGTCATATCTTACATAACGGGACGAAAGTGTGGTGTATAGCATTAGTCTTAATTTTAAATATATATATTAAGAGAAATGTTTTAGCCATGAAAAAATTTCACAAAAGTAAATCTCCAAACTGACATGACTTAATGTGATACGTTAGATTGTAAATTGTAAAGCTTTTTTTATTATAAAGTAAATTTAACATATCATATGAAGTCATATCAGTTTTATGAAATCATCACTTGTCTCAAAAGCTTGAACTGAGGGAAAAATCAAGTAGATTTAAATATTGAATTATTTGTATTATATTATTAACTTCCTCACGTGTGGCCCAAATTTTTTCTCAGGGAGTAGGCCTAATATGTAAAATATTTAATTGAATGGAATGAAGTATAAAGTCTGGGTTCGAACTCAGAACCTCTACTTTAATATCATGCATGTAAAATCACAATTTATCCTAAAAGTTTAAACTTTTGGAATAAGAAAACTTTTGGGATAAGTGGTGATTTCATAAATTTATAAAATTACTTTTGTGTGATCTCTTTATAATTGTAACGTACACTTATTATATATTAAACTCACATCAAAACAAATCTCTACTTGGAATTGAATTGGATGATCAAGATCACACAAAAGTACTAAATTTTCGATCTCCATTAGTACTTCTCGATCCCTATATCTTTGCTGCAGGTAATTACTTAAGTTGCCTTGCCATCCAAAGTTTTAAAAAACTCCCAATATTGTAAATGCAGATGATCTAGAGCATGCATGATCTCTCTCTCTAAATATATATATATATAGCTACCGTGCAAAGATTTAAAGATATTTTCCATCCCAGTTATCTTTATCAAATTCACAAATGCACGGGATACTACTTAATTGCTAGTGAAATCACAAACCCCTGGTGGAAGAAAAGTACTGTTACACGGACTAGCTAGGCCAGTTTCCCCAAATGCATGCATTAAGGCTCCGTTTTTATTTTGAAGAATAATTAGTCATGTAGATCATATTTGAAAGCATTTTCCTTCGATTTAAATTTCGAGAAAAGCCTTTTACAACTTATAATATTATATCGTTAATTAGAACATAAAAAATTATGGTCAATGTAAGTAAAATTGCTTTTGTATTCAAAGACTACATATTTTTTGTGGAGCGGATCATGATCGTGATTTTAGGTTGCGTTTTAGTAGTGAGATGATATTAAACATTCTTTAAATAGTAATAAAAAAATAATGATAAAATATTATATAATAGTAAATAGTAATAAAAAGTATGTAAATAATAATAATAAAATTATAAATAGCAGTAGAGTTTCTAAGAACACTCTTAAGTAACACTCACTTAAGATCATTAAAAAATCAAAACTCATTATTCTCATTAACCTCTATCATAATTCAACCCATGCAAACATGAGAGTTACGTTTACCAATCCAAGACGTTTGGGTGAGGTGGGCGCGGGTGGGGGAATCGTCGATCCATAAAAGTATTCTTAATTCTCTGCATATGCATAAATACAAATGCATTAGATATATATAATATATATGAATGCATTGGATCAAACGACTAATAACTCTCCTACCGATCTCATATATGATATATACGGCCTGCTCCAAAGGATCAGATAATGCTGCAAATTAGCTCTCTCAGAAGGAAGACGAATACATGCAGGTTACTTGCAGTACCCTCTCTCTCTAGGCTAGGAATTGGACGATACCCGATCGAATTAATTAATATAGATCTCTCTCTAGCTCCATGCATACACACGCACACACGCGAAATTCATCTGAATAGTGAATTAATACTCATGAATAGCAATCCTAATTGATCGAGCTGGATGACTATGTCAGAGATAGAAACATGATCTAACAAGACTAACAGCGCTGGCCTGGCAGGTTATGTGTCCATCGCCCTCCCTGTGAAGGAAAGCGCGCATCTTTTTCAAACAATCAATATTATCATCACAACAAGCCAAAACTAAGTTTGGAAAATGAACCCTAGAAACTATTCAAACGACAAAACCTTATAAATACAAAAAACTCTCTCTTTTAATCCTATAATATGTACCACAACCTGCAAATCAGGCCAATATATATAGATATATAGTACGTACTAGCTGACACCGGAAAGCTGAAGCAGACACTAATTACGTACGTACATACATACATGATGCATGCGTTACCTTGCCTCTTACGTCTTCATACAGCAAGATAGTCGGGGACTTAAAAACATGTATTTCACCGTCTGGTATTGTCACATTCGAGCTTTAATTGAACATGAGCCAGTTAATTTTCCTGTGCATGCTTCACAGAAAATGCGACACACATCGGCCAGCTGCTTGCTACCTTTTAAGTTTCTAACAGCATTTGAGACCTCCAACTCCCAACACACATGACGCGTGTAAAACAGCAATAGTTTTGGTATATGTAATTATTTTCTTTCCTCGTGATTTTCATGGGACTATGGAATTAGTATTCTGTGATATAAAGTTCCATTTCAAGGAATAACTGTTGTGTATCTTTATCCCGGCCTAGTAAGGATTAACATTCTCATCCGGTTCTATAAACTCTCAAAACCTCTAAATTTTAATAAATAAACTTAACTTTATGATAAAACTACCTCTCTATCCGGTTCTCTATTTTAAAGAAAAGTTTTAAAATATGAACAGTAACTTTCTATATTTAGAAATTGTTATTGTTGATCTCCTAAATCACTTTCTATATATATTTTATATAGAGTAGTTAAAGATATAGAAATAAAGTAGTAGAAATAATAATAAAAAAAGAATATAAAAGGATTATTTTAATAGAATAGATAAATGATAAAGAATGTGATGTAGGGAGTTTTTTAAAAATGAGTAAAATTTATGAGAAAATTATAGAAAATATGATTTCTAGTTAAAATTTAGAAAAAAAATTGTAAGAAATCAGATGATGAGAATGCTCTTATAAAAGTGCTCGACCGTACATCCATTTTCATGAGATGCATGCTAATTAAAAGTTGTACAGAGTTTACTTCGTCATCATAAAATTAACCTTAATTCCTTTATGAAACCATCTAGCTAGAAAATAAATTCGAACTGCTAATTTTCGCTCTCCTTTTCTAACCAGATTTTGCACGTACTAGCTAGTATATATATATATGGTACCACCTCTGATAAACGACCGGACTAAGCTATTTCATATCAAAGCATAAAGATTAGTACGCTAATTAGTCATGTTTTGGATTCATGACTAGGTTTTTTTTTTTTTTTTTCCCTGCAAGAATAGCTGCTCCTATGACTGAATGGCTTGTACTTGTCTTAATTAGCTAGCAATTTCGAGTAACCCGGGTCCCAAATTCGCCTCTTGCACTTTCACCACAAGTACTTTTAGCTTAAGTTAATTCATGAGCTCCCATCAATTAGTTCTTTATGACCTGATCTACAGTAGTATTACTCCCGGATTAGCACTTAAACCCTTGAATTAAGAAGACAGAATTAAAGCTACCGAAGCACACCGGATGGCCGAGAGTACAGCTTGTAGCTCTGGGTTATTAGATATTTTTACCCAAACAAGGTTAAATACAAAGATTCAGACACATACGGCCTCCAATTACGTACGTACAACATACAAGAGAACACATATACATATATATAACTATTATGGTGGCTGGGTCTCAGGGAGCTTACTCAATTCACACAGCTGGATCCAACCTTCAAACCACATCAACTTGAGGGGATTCATAGAACACACTTGAGGGAAAGAACGACCCCCCGGCGGCCGGCAGATTCTCTATCGTCTGCAGGGGCGTGAAAACATCATCATCATCGTACGGATTGAACTGATAACCCGAACTCTCCGTCTGCTCTTGGCCGAGGTCAACTACTGGAGCCTCCGGCGAATAATCATCGCTGCCGGCCTTCATGACCGGACCAGGAACCGTTTGATCACCGCCGACATCGTTATCTGTGCATAAAAACTTGGCGGGGACCGGATACTCGGCGTCCTGGCCAGTGAGCTGTTGGACCAAGGCCCTAAATTCGGAGGCACTGGTCTTGACCTTCATGGGATTGGAGATATACACCACCTTGATAGGCATATTCTTCTTGGATTTGGTCTTTTTGACAGCTTTTCTCTGGTGCACGCTGATTGGTAGATTATTGTCCATTGTTGATTGCAGGTGGAGATTAAAAAAACAAACGTCTGGCGCTCGAGGCTCAAAAGGATAATATATTTTTTTGCATGAAACAACGACTGGGTATAATTTGAGAGCTAGCTAGGAAGCTCTACTCCCTCTATCTCTCTCTCTCAGAGCATAAGCAGGCTTCGGAGAAAGAAAATGGTGAGACTCGTGTGAAAGATATTTGATGGGAAAATTAACGAAAGGGTAGAGAGAAATTAGAAAGTGGTTGGATTAGTTGCTATTCCCAAGAGAGATCCAACCACGACAGCGCGTGAACCGACAAGATGTATTACAAGATTTGATTGGTTTTCCACGCGCTTAAAGGTGAGAGTACTGGAAGCAAGGAGTGTTCGCGGCTGTAGCTGATTTCGGTGTCATCAGCAGTGCTTCTATCGAAGCCTTCATATGCAGATGATAATTATAGCGCGAATTTTCCTACCTACAAATATAATTACGTATTAATTTATATATTAATAATAATTTTTTTATATTTAAAATTTAAATTAATATTATTTTTAATCAAATTTATTTTTTAATTAATTACATTAGTTTATATATATTAATCCTAACTTATACTTATAACTAAATTTTTCGGCGTGGCCATCTCGTAAATCCGAATAGATTTTGTGACGTCATCGCATGCCATCATAATGACGTCGTAGTACTCGAAAGTGGTCACTGGGATGGGCTGGCTTGACTTGGATTCGATACTCATCCGATATGCCTCGCGGGTAAAATCTCGGGAACATCAGCCTCACCATATATCTTACATAAATACTATAATCCTTTGTTTATCCGGATGAAATAAAATGAGACTAAGCATTCGTTTGATTACACATTTTAAATAAAATGATATTAGATATTTTATTAAAAATTAAAAAAAATATTACTATATTTTTATTTTTTAATATTAATTTTACTTAAAAATGTTAAAAAATTAAATTTTTTATTATATTTTGTTTGTAAATTTTAAAAAATTGTAATGATTAGATGAGATGAAATAATTTGATATTTGGTAATTAAACTAGGCCTAAAAGTTTGAGTTAAATTCTTTTTTGAAATTTTAAAAAATGAGAAAGAGAAAATTGAATAAAAATATTATAAAGTTAAATATTGTTATAATATCATTTTTGTTTTGTAATTGTAAAAAAATGAATTATCTTTTGTATTTTGTTTAAAAGTTTGAAAAAATTGTAAAGATTTGATAATAATTAAATAAGAAATTTGAAAATTTAAAATTTAAAAGTGTTTGTGTTTTGATGTTAAGACGAGATGAGATTGGTTGAGACAATATGTGAAACCAAACGGGTTGGATACAATAAACCTCTCAACTCATCTTATCTCATCTTATCTTTACAAATATTTCAAACTCTCACACAAAATATAATAAATAATTCAACTTTTTTAAATCTCAAAACACTAATAATATTAAAAAATAATATTCTGAAAATATTTTATTCAACTTTCAATTTTTATCTTATCTTATCTCATCTCGCTCATCTAATTATTATGATTTTTAAAAACTTTTATACAAAATACTATAAACAATTCAACTTTTTTTAATCTTAAAACAAAAATAATATTTTAAAAAAATTTTATTCCAACTTTCAACTATTATTTCATCTCATCTCAACTCACTATCCAAACCTCTCCTAGGTCTTAAACAACACACATTCCTTAATCAACATGTGATTTGTCATTTTGACCATTTTATTTAAATACACACATATTTAAGTATTAAGATAGAACATGTATTTGTCATTTTATCTAAATACACATATTTAAACATTAAGATATAATGACAAAAATAATAAATCATATTATATGTTGATTAAGTGGCAATGTGTGGTATAAGTCTTCCATATAATATTTCTCTCTATCTTATATTTTTTAATTATATTTATTAAGAGTAATGCTGGATACAGTCATAGGTTGTACAAATGTTGCACACTCATTTTAAAAAATAGTAGAGTCCACTACGCAAATATTAAATTTTTTACATGAATCTCATATTTATTCATTGGCAACAACATGTACCAAAGGTTATAAGAAAATTGTTGCATGTATTCACAAAAAACTTACATATCCACGTGGCCTTTTACAATTATATATATATATATATATTTAATGAAAGTGGTGTACAAATGAAAAGGTCGTGTGAATATGTAAGTTGTTTCTGAGTAGAGTTAGCACTGCTGATTTTATAATATGTAATATTAAAAAATTGATATCTTAAAATTTACTGATTTAGTACCAAAAGATTTATATATTATGTCTATCTTATTCGAATTATAAGTATCATTGTCCCACCATAACCAATATCATCTCAATTCCTTAAATTATTCGTCTCATAGATGCAACTCCATGTATTCATGGATCTTTGTTGATAGAAGACAAATAAGAACACTAATCTAGTATAAAACCCAATTTTTGCACAATAGTTTATGTCTATGCATGAATATTTGTGAGTCTACAATCATTCACGCCACTTATTTTAACGAGCATGCAAAGGGTTGCCTTGCCACCTTGCATCAATTACCTCGACCATGCTTGGGTGGCGCAAGCAACCCCGCTTGCAAGCGAAACACCTAACAAGAGCGGAGGGTGGTCTAGGCCCAAGCACGCCACCTTTGCACCCCATACCCGCATCCGAACCTCTAGCCATAGTTTAAGCCCATCCCATATAAAGTAAATTTGTTATCAAAATGACGTAGTTTTGATAACGATTTTTTTTTTTTGGAAAACGATGTCGTTCTACCCCCAACCTCCCGCAATCTCTATTTCTCCGCTCGTTTTTTCTTCTATGCAACATTGTCCTCTGTACCTCTCGCAATCACTACGATAGCATGGCCCGCATCATCTTATTATCATCATCCTCTTCCTCAACTCCGATTCTTCTTAGACCATCTCTCCCTCTTGTAATCATCGTGGACCCGTTGACCGTGGGTTTGTGAAATCGTTTTAATTAGTTTAGGTTTTTTTAACGATTTATTATTTATTGTGCCATGGATTTATATTTAATTGTGGATTTTTGAATTTTTTTGAATTTTTTTTTTCCCGATTGTGACAGTTGTGGGTGGGTGGGTAGAGGGCGGATGTACCAGAGGTCATTCTCGCACCCCAGCACGCAGATAGGATGCAGTGGCAGATTTCGAAGGCAACCTGTCTCCTCATTCACCCATGCGAGATGAGGTACGGGAAGGGAGCAACTCCGTCTCGAATGGCACCCCTAGAGCAAGTATCATTATGTTTCAGTAATTTAGGTTTCGTTTAGTTATACAGATAATACGATATGAAATAAGATTAAAGTTAAAAGTTGAATAAAATATTATTTTTATATGAATTTATGTATTGTATGAATTTTATAAATATTAAAATTAGAGTTATTTATTATATTTTATATATGAGTTTTTAGAAAATATAATAATTAGATCAGACTATATCGTAAGCCTTAAAATAAAAAAACAAAAAAAAAATGTTTTCAAGTTACTTTTTCACTGTATAGTTTTGCACTTTTGAGTCATCCCATTAATGGGAAAGTCCAATGTATTATTCATCTAGCAACGTACAGAACCAGGTAAATGTCAAACAGCTTGAAATCATGACTCGTCCTGTCATCGGCTTTACACCTTAGACAAAATCTGTAATTATGTGAAGCCTACCTTTAAAAAAATAAAAAAGGGGAATTGTGAGGTAGAACTCGCATGCACGTGGTTTGACTTTCTAGTGACTAATTTGAAGATATTTAGGGTATATTGGACAATAAATTTTTATTATATTGTTTTATTATTATTTATAAATTATTAATTAATATTTTTTTTTACTGCTACTATCACTATTATTATATACAAATCTTAAATATATAAATTTTATGCAAGCATTCTCCGAAGGATAATACTAAAGTGCCTACCAAATATATTTACTAAATGTGCACATCAGTGTAAATAAATTTTTTTATTTTTATTTTCTTTTTCTTTAAGTATTTTTTAAACACGGTTAACCATTAAAAATAATTAAAAAATTCACTAATAATAACTTACTTAACTATTTAGGAAAAAAATATGAGTGCATATTTAGTAATTATACTATCATTTTCCGATCTTCTTCTAAAAAAATAGATTCTACTATAAAATAAAATTTTTTTATGAGGATTACATTTTACAAAAGAACGTACATAAGACTTATACATCTAAAATTTGTATACTAACATTACTCGTGTTAAATAGAAATGTAGGCCAGAGCTAAATGATCATTACCGTATATGCATGACTGGTAGCTTCAGCTTTGTCTTGAGTACGTACGTGGCTAACTGAGTGACATTAGATCTCTGGCCTGTTGTACATGTACTTACATAAGTAATTTCTTTTTGTGTCGGGTTACTGTACTGCCAGCTCTTATTATTGTATATTTAAATATTTTTAAATATATATTAATATTTTAAAAATTATTTTCTTAATTATTAAATTAAAAACAAAATTTAGATATATATGTACTCGCGCACGCGCGCATGTGTGTACGTATCTAAAGACAATGCTAAAATAGAAAAGGAAGCTTTTCATGATGATAAGCTGTAGGGGCACTGCATGAGTGCCCTCTTTTAGTGACATTATTTAATGGAGAGATAAATCGTCGATATGAAAAGAAAAACAAAAAATGTGGCTGCATAATAGCTAGCCCTACCTGATCTCGTTCTGGTAGAAAGTTGATATATAAAAAGGAAAAATTAGAAAATAGGATAATTTGCGTGGTCTTCACGCAATGACACCGGCCACTGATAAGATTAATATATATGAAAATTATTATATACTATATTATTATTTTATTTTATTAAATAAAATAAAATATATTTATTATTATTAAATAATTATCTATTACATGTTTTTTTTATAATTCAATAATAAAAAATGTGACACGTCTAATTTAATATGATGAAAATAAAATAAGATTGAATATAGTGTATAGCATTACTCAATATTGGATTATGATGAAATCTGAATTAAACTATAAATTAAATCTATAATAATATGTTGAGATTATGTTAAAGGGTCGTTTGGATTTAGAAATCATATTATTTAATATTATTATTATAATTTTTCTAAATTCTCACATAAAATATAATAAATAATTCAATTTTTTAAATTTTAAAATAATATTAATATTAAAAGTAATATTTTATTCAATTTTAAACTTTTATCTAAAATTATTTCATTTCATCTCAACATCCAAACAAGTCTTAATTAAACCATGTGGCCAATGGAATATTAATTTCTAATTATTATATGTAGCACATTTTATGATATTGTAGAATTAGGTTGACAGACATTATTATATATATATACACACAATGATTTATCAATCAGACAGTTCAAAAGAATTAACAATCATTTAAAATGGACACAAATTAATTAGAATAATTAAAGTCAAATTCGACATAAAATGAGACAAGAGAGTAGTACATGTTGAATTGGTTGAGTTTTTTTAATTTTATTTTTATTCATAGTTTTATGAATTGGCCAGTGAAACGTACAAACTAATTAACCTGCTCCAGTGCCAGCAATATTTTTGGATTTAGTTTGTAACTTGCACGAATTAATTTTTTTGGTTGTTCCGTACAAACTTGTCCAATTCCTGCGTCGCAGTACTCCAGTTTGGCTGGCAGAGAGTGCTGGAAAGCGGACCATGTGTACTACTAATCTTTATTTATGGCCCGCGTGCAGCATGAATACAACGCTGCACACCTTTGTCCCACAATTAGTCAAGCTCGCTCGCTGGACGTCCTGAATACTGGGCCGGCCGTAGTACTGCTAGCTTAATTTTCATTTTTTCTGGTTTCCTCTCCCTCCTTTGTTAATTTGTTTCTTTGTTTTTGGCGAGTAATGCATGCCGACGAAGCGTTATTGCAAAAGCGAGTACGGAACGTCAAGGACGACGTCCTAAAACAAGCCATATATTTTATATATATATATATTAAGGTACTATTGCCGACAAACTGATGGATGCCATCGTGCCAGATCGGATACAAACTGATGTATTTCCCTTATAAATTAGACGTTGACAGGAACTAGTACGTGGAAGTTCATCAAGCTCAAAAGCAAAAATATATGAAAAAATTTAGTGGAAAGAATAATTATGTATTAATATGTATATTAATTTAATGTGATTTATTAAAAAGTAAATTTTATTAAAAATAGTGTTAATTTAAATTTTAAATATAAAGAAATCAGTATTAATACATAAATTAATACTCCACTTTATTTATATATAACAAAACTCAGAACCTACATAATGTAATGGATGCTGATAGAGGAACTGATGAAGGACCGATAAAATCTTATTAATGAGTACACTTTTTACATATATAATTTTTTATATATTTAAATATTTTTAAAAATTATCAATTCACAAATAATTACTTATTTAATTATTAAATAAAAAATATAAAAAAATTAAAAAATTAACCGATAACTTTTATCGGTCAAAATTATAGTTCAAATAAACATTTTTCTAACGGAATATTTGTGAATCTCAGATCACAGATGTACTCGTGTTGTTCACGTTCAAGGTTAATCTGTTTCACAGATGCATGAAACAGATAATGAAAACTTGTTTTTTATCTTTTCACCCTTGTTTGTTGGACTAGGATAGTAAGCCTATAATATTTCTACCATTCAAATGACATGCCCAAACTAAGTACATGCGCTGAATGTGGGGTATATATATAGAAAAAATATAGTTGAAGTACAATTATGTACTAATCTGTACACAATATGATGTGATTGGTCAAAAAGTAGATTTTATTAAAACAGTATTAATTTAAATTTTAAATATGAATAAATCAGTACTAGTACATAAATTAATGCGCAACTATATTTGTATGTAGTAAAACTCATATATATATATATATATAAACACGACCTGTGGGTTAGGTCCTATCAGCAGAAGAATTAATGCTGCTATATATCAAGTTGTAGTAATGCTCCACCCTTTACTTCAAAAAAAAAAAAAAAAAAGAGTAATGCTCCACCCTATAAAAAGTTGGATATTTATTGTCATTTATTTTTTATAAAAATGACTATTTTTTGATAACATGACGTCCTTTTCTCCAGTTCCATATAATATACCTTTCCCTTGCTTGCTTCGTATGTGTGCCACTTGCAGGCCGGAAAGTGACTCCCAACAGCCGGCCACCAGAAAATACAAAAATTAAAATCCCACTTGACACTTTTTATATCGTATGAAAAATCGACCGGACTGAAAAAATCGACTGGACCCTGACGAGATCCACTGAATGTATATATATATATATATATTTAAATATTTTTATATATATAATATTATTTTATATAATAATTATATAAATTAATTATTTAATATACAATAGATCGGTCCAATTACACTCTTGAATGCAAACATTTGCTCATCTATTCTTATTATAACTAATTAAAAAATCAAGAGCAGCTTATAAATTATGTTATCGGACAATAATAAAGATCAATGCGGATATTCGTATATATGATATATACATATATATATATATATATAAAAATAATATACACACACGTTCTTTAGCTATAGGAAAATGCTACTTGGATCCAAAAAGTAATCGATTGTGACTAACATTTTTTTAACTTAATAAGTGGTCATTAATTAATTGATATTTTTTATTTTTTACAATTTTAAAAAATATATAAAAAATAGTTGAAAAAAAAAAACATTTACACTTGTCGGCTAGCTTTCTTGATTAAAAATATCGATCCAAGTAGCATTGTCCCTAGCTATAACATTTCGACAGGAGAGTTACGTAGAGGATCGCATGTACATGATAGAGAGCTGGCTAGCGGCAATTCAATGACACGCCAATAAAGAGATCGAGATTAGTGGACCAATTGAGTTATGGTGGGGTTTCATTTATTGCCACCATTCCTGTAAAGAAGCCGAATCGTTACCTTTTCTCCAGTACTGCACTTTTTCTCCAGTACTGCACTGTGTCTCCCCACTGTTTGCCACTATAACTCCATGGTCCATACTCTATTATTGATATCTACGTACATATATAGATGTAGAATAGTTCAATGATGTACCATAGGCAGTTGAAGGTGAGTCGAGGAATGCTATATACAAATTCATCACAAGTGCAACTTGGGCAAGCACTTTTAAAAAAAACAAAAGGAAGACTCGTTATTAAAATAATAATTTATTTAATATATATATATATATGTGTGTATTATACTAGTTTTTAACAAGTGTATAAACCTTCCACGCTCTAATTTTATGAAGGGTTTAACAAAATTAGGAATCAATTTCCCAAATTTCAATATATATTTATATTTTGTATTTCAACTATATATCAAATTCCTAGCTATTTCAATCCACTTTGATTACTACAATTCCGCCATAGATGTGGGGGCTTCAGTGCCTAGTATTCTCAATTCTATTTAGAGTAATACTACATACAGTCGTGAAGCGTATAAATATTATGCAGTCACGTTTAAAAGTAGTGAAATCCCTCATTAAAAGTTTAATTTTATTTTCATGTGAGTTCCGTAGTTATTCATTATTTTCAAAGTGATTACATGACACTTAGACATTCACAACTGCAAGTATCATTTCTCTTTTATCCAAGGGTTTTCCATCACCCTGTCTTGTTCACTTTCACAAAATATCTCATCTCATCTTACTTAATTATTATAATTTTTTCAAGTTTTCATATAAAATAAAATAAACAATTCAAATTTTTAAAATCTCGATATAAAATAATATTAAAATAATATTTTATAATAATATTTTATTTAACTTTCAACTTTAATATCAACTTATCTCATTTCATCCCATCTCATATTTGGAAACAAACGAATAATTAAAAATAGATATAGTACTTTGCATCACCAGAAATTATAAAAGATTTTAAATTTCGAATCCCTAATTATTAAGGTTAATACATGCACCATCAAACTACTTAACAATCACACATTACGTAGACTATTAAAATTCGATCGTGCCATTTAATTACTTTTAATTTATCTCAACAATAATAATTGAAGTAGGGTGCAAAATGTTATTTATTTATTTTTTTAATAATTTGAAGATATAAGAGCACTCCCAATGGAGTCTCTATCTTATCTTTTAAAATACATCATCAAAATTCACTTTTTCTATTTTACATACTCACTTTTACAATATACCATACATCAGCTTATCTATTTTTTTTCATATCATTTAAATAATAATTTATTTTTATTTTTTTTAAACATTTCATTTTTACCAATAAATTTGTAATATCCATATTTTTTTTTATATTTACAATATACAATGTAATATAATTCAATCATATACACACAAAATAAAATTAAATAAAAATTTAAAATAAAATTAAATAAGAAAAAAGTAGATAAATAATATTTCCAAGATATTTAAAAAAAAGAATAAAATAGAGGTGTTTTAAATGATATACAATAAAAAAATTTTGTATTGAAATGTAAAAAAGAGTAAAAGGAAATGATGGAGTAAATGAAATATAAATAATTAAAAAATTATTTAAAGTATAAACAGTACTCACAATATTTAGTGGGTTATTATAGCAATTTGTTTTACAAACCCTTCTATATAATCTAATAAAGTTTATTTTAGGAACACTTCTCTAAATATTTAACATTTTTTATATTATATATCAGCCATTGTGAGCGCTCTAATGCGCCATTTTTAATGCAAAAGGTAAAAGTTTTGATAGTTGCAAAGTGTACCTTTCTCTTACAACTCAGATTTGATGTCCTCCCCATGACCACGGGAATATATCTGCCAAAAAAAATAAAAGAATATATGCAAATACCTAGAAAGGAAAAGCTGAAAAAACAGAAAGCTGGGTCAAGCTAGCTAGCTAGGCCGGGCCTTCATTTGAATCATTCGGAAAGTCCAAGATATAAAACCCAGCTAGAAATCGACAGGCCGGAATAAACCGACATGGTCGTTCGGCTATACCCGTACAGGCTGAATTCTAAGTTCAATTCATAAACTCTTTGGGAGTGTTAAGAGGGGGAGGCTTTGATAACATTGTATTTTATTATTATTTATAAATTTATTATTATTATTCACACGTGAAATCTATAAATTTTTTTTAAGTCAACACATTTTTACATATAAAACTTACCGTCTTTATCAACTTCACATAAATATATCTAAATTTATTTTAATATCTAAATATACATAGATTCGTCTAAGATGGGCTTTATAAAACTAAATTAATTATCTCAACTCATTACTATTAATGAACAACTCAACTCAACTTAATATTTAAACGGGGTGGCTAAATTAGAGAGGCCTGCTCTCCTCCACTCCCTCCTCCCTCAATCTTTTTTTTTTTTTTTTTTCCCTGTGTAATTTCCCACCCAATGTTAATTTGGGAACACTTAACTCGTTCTTTGCTTATTAATTTATTTTCCATTGCACTGGGCTTGAGCCAAAAAAACAAAAGGGTAAACCTAAAAATATAATTAAAAAAACAGAGGAATGGTTCAAGCACAGGCGACAAAGTTGGCTGCATGACTTTATTAAGATACAAAAGAAAAAACACACAAGGACAACCTAAAATGAGTGCCAAAATATATTAGGATATGTTTGACATGTTTACATGACATATTCTTCACTAACGGTTAATGGGGTAATACTCATTCCTACCTACTATTGTTTTTCTGGACAAATCCAAATTCTCTCCCATTGTTCAATTATTTGTTTTTGGGCATTAATAGCTTGTCATTTCAAAAAGGAAAACTCTAAATGCAGTCGGCTCGTGAGATGTCTTACAGTCATCCACGTGGATCTATAGTGAAACGATTTGTTTTATTTATTTTGGAATGCTGAAACCAATCGGTAAAGTGAAGGAACAGGAAAAAAATTTAGAAGGAGATTCCATTTGAAGAAAAACTATAAATCTACTACTACCATAAAATCAAAGAAATCTATTACCATAAAAATCCCATATGAAGGGGGGAAAAAATGAAGGTCGAAGAATATTGCATTTATAGTTTTCTAAAAATCAAAGAAATCTACTACCATAAAAATCCCATGAAGGGAAAAAATAAAAGAAAAAATCCACTAATATGAAAATTCTATTTGACAAATTTTACATAAAAAATTGAGAAAACTCAATAAAACGAGAAAACCCATAAAACACCTCTATTTTTACACCACCAATAAGACGGGACTGCCTTCCCGTCTCAGCCAAAAGCCACTGTGGTCCTACCAAGCGCAGCCTCTTTAGGCCTCCAGACCTGAATACTCTCTCTCGCCTACCACCATAAGCCACCAAATTGGTGCACGTGTAACCTTCCAAGCATGGCAACGTTGTAAATACCCTCTCTCCTCCCACGGTCTCTTTCTTTCTACCTTATTTTTCTCATTTTTTCACATTATTTTTCTACCATCACACTTGCCATTGTCGATCTTGACCTAGCCACCCAAATTTGTTGTTGCAATTTGCTATCTTGGTAAGTAAGACTCCTGTCGCACAGCTTCATATTGTTGTGGGTCTTATTTATCTACACAAAGATTGGTTTATTTTATTTTATTTTTTATTTTTATATTTTTTAAGTTTGATGTAACAACATATCACATCAATTGATTGCATCTAGACTCTTACAAACGACTATACTTAAAAGAATTGTTTAAAATATCTCATATCATCTAAATCATGTAATTAAACCGCTCTTAAGATAAATCGTTGATAACATGTCATTTTCGTGATTCTGACTGATGCCTCTATTTTAAATTTTAAAATTTTTGGGGGTGGTTGCAAATATAAATTTCTTGTACCCAAAGCTACCAAATTTGGACCTTTTGCTCTGAAGAGCATAAAAGTCATTTCGTCAGTAAAAAGGAACTTCTGCAAGCTTCTAGGAGGGCGGCACAAGTCAAAAGAAGCCGGCTATTGGTTCAATGACGATAAAATTGCACGTTAACAATCGCACCTGTTCCCATGATACGCAAAGCACCCGCTGATGGACGTAAATCACGGAACTGCCATTACATACGACAAGAATAGCATTATTAGCAGCCTTGCAGGATCGGTGATTCGGACCTTCTGTGCATGCCACTTGTCTGAGCTGTCTCGATCTCCCCCGCTTTAGGGGGTCATCTTGTAATTTGAAGGAATCAAAGGGTTCGTTTTGAAGTGATATATTTTATTAAGGGCATCATATTGTCTTGGCTAAATAAGATGTTTGGTCAAATTTTACATAATTTGACTTAAAAATCCTTCATATTAGATTGGACAAATCTAAAATAATTTAGACTTTTACTATAATTAAATGGAAGACCACTATTCACTCAACAAACATTAAAATATTAATTTTTCATTCCAAACAAATAAATTAAATTAATTTAAATATAATATTTAACATTTAGAATATAATTATATTATTAACATTTAACAATACTTTTTTATTATTAATTTAATTAGAATATAATTACTATTAACATTTAATAATACTTTTTGTAATATTAATTTAATATAATATAATTATTATTAACATTTAATAATACTTTTTTAAATATTAATTTAATATAATATAATTACTATTAACATTTAATAATACTTTTTTAATATTAATTTAATTAGAATATAATTACTATTAACATTTAATAATACTTTTTTTAATATTAATTTAATATGATATAATTATTATTAACATTGAATAATACTTTTTCCAATATTAATTTAATTAGAATATAATTATCATTAACATTTAATAATACTTTTTTAATATTAATTTAATTAGAATATAATTATTATTAACATTTAATTAGTAGAATTACAAAATGTGATAAAATAAATTAAATAAAAAATTTATTAATTAAATAATATTTTATTATTATATAGAGAATGAATGGTTAATCCAATGTAGATATTGAATTTAAATGAAATAGGCAAATGCAAATAAGTGTTGATATTGGCCAAATTTAAATATGAATTTGACCAAACCAATGTCAATGCTCTAAAGGAAAATACTTATTTTACTTGCAAGCATGATTGAAAAATAAAACAATCAGGTGGCATGCATGGCAAAATTTTCTTCACCCTCGTTTGGCTATCCAATACCACGGATGATAAATTTATAAATAATAATAAAATAATAATAAAATTATTTAAATTAAGATATTTTATAAAATTTTAAAAAATGAAAGAAAAAATTAAATAAAAATATTATTATAATATTATTTTTAATATTATTTTTATTTTCAGATTTGAAAAAATTAAATTATTTTTTATATTTTATTTGAACTTTTGAAAAAGTTGTGATAATTAGATAACGATTAAATGAAACATTTTGAAAATTTAAAATTAAAAAATATTTATATTTAAATAGTATTTAAATATTAAGATGAGTTGAGTTTATATGTAAAATCAAACAAAACTTATAATATTCAAATTTTAAATCTGTTTAGTAAGTTAATCATACCATATTTGTGACATGAAAGTTGTGTCCTCTATATTGGCTTGTGAATAAAACAAATTCGGAGAAAAATATTTGTGCAAAATCAAGGCATGCAAGTTCTTTCAAAAAATTTGAGATCCACGTGAAATAAACTCACTATTTATGACGGATTTCACATTTTTTCAATGATTAGCATGTCTTTTGATTAGTTTGCTAAGAGTTCGATGACATATGATTATGATCCGTTTTTTTAATAAAAAATCTGGATTCGAAATCCCACGCTCCCTTATATATATATATATATATAAAGTATTTTTCAGATATTTTATTCTTGAACATCACTTAAATATAAAATATTTTTTAATTTCAAATAACTTTAATTATGATCATAATTTAATCATTACAATTTTTTCAAACTTCCAAACAAAACATAAAAAATTATATAATTTTTTCAAATTTCAAATTTTAAAATAAAAATAATATTAATTTTTTAAAAATTTTATAATATTCTTATTTAATTTTTGTTCTCTCATTTGTCAAAACTCAATAAAATTTTGTAACTCAAACTATTTGATTACCATTCGCAAATCATTTCATTACTATTTATAGATATTTTAAAATATTATAATACTATGTTTAGTAATTGAAGTATTTTAATATTATTTAACTATTATTCATAAATAATATACTACTATTTATTATTATTCACGGATCATCAAAGATCATTTCGGTATTCAAACCTAACCCCTTAAACTTGTATCTTACTAGTAAACTAAATACGTCTATCTAGTTTTAAACATGATATATTCAATAATTAAATAAAATTAAGTGGGTATCTTTTTACAGATATCTTATTTTAACATGATAAACCTACCATCCCCTTGTAATTATTTTACAATCGAAATATTATTTTTAATAAAAATGACAATTATAATATAATTATAGGTATACGTTATTCATTTATATACACATATACGAAGACATATGTCACATCATTGATATGTAGATATTTAAGTTAGGTTTGGGACATTGGATAGACTTAATTATTGTAAATTTTCATATAATAAATAATTTAAAATTTTCATATTCTAATTTAAATTTTTTTTAAATTTAAAATAATAATAATAATATTTTAAATTTTTATATAAAATAAAAAATTATCATCTCACTTTCCAAACCTAATATTAATTTACAAAAATAATTTCAAGTACACTTATCTTATAAATAGAATCTTCTAGCGTTAGATGCGGGAAATGTGTATTATTTATCGTTGTTTTTTAATTTATCATCTTCACACACTACATATTATATTTAATTATTTTTATTTTAAATATTTTGATTTGGATTTTTTTAAAACTAATTCTTTTTATGCGTAATCTGTAATATATAAAGACGATAAATAAAATTTCTCTATTTACAGTTACTTTCATTTGACAGAGAGGGTTGCGTAATATTTTCAGAAGTTCCCTTGATATTTGAATATTTCTTCGAGTCCTTACCGACACAGATAAGTTTACTATTCCAAAAATTGGCACGTTATTCCGCTATTCTTTGAGGCTTGAGGTTTTAGAAAGTGAAGTCCCAACATTTAAATCCAAAATAAAAAGAGATTCATATCATTATTCTCGTCTATCAATTCAGTATATCTTTACTCTAATGGTGTTAAGGGTACTGTTCAAATTCATCTCTATGTGGATGTCTGCAGTTTTTATCATCCAGAACTTTCTTGAAACTTGAAAGACTCTGAACGGATATAAAATACTGCTTTGCTTTGATCACGTTCAAATAACAGGTATTAACTCTTGATCTTCTTCCTCAACTTCGTTAAGAAGAACAAAATCTATAGTTTCCGCGATCCGAGCATAGAGATCTTTTACCTGAAGAAGTAAGGGCAGCGGAGAAAGATCCCTTCTTGACAGCAGTGAGAAAAGAAAAGTATATAAAAAAATACGGGTGGCTTTGAAAAATGAGAAAAAGGGCGGCAGAGGAAAGGGACGCAAGGAGGAGCTTGGAATGGTCTGGACGTCACGCTTCGTCTAACCCCTATGTGCCTTTGAAAGAAATCTATTTGCTTCGAACGCCGGACCTGCGATTCCATGGCTGACAGTTTACTGGTGACTTGATTCTATGATTTCTATCAGACGGGTTTGGTATGATGAAATTACGCAAATACCCTTATTCATGGCCTATGTTTCGGTGTTACCGGGTTAATTATGGAACTTCAATCTACCTGCCATCAGTACCTTCGAGCCCTGCGACATTTTCCTCTTCCCAGACGTCTGCTTTCTTCTCAGCCCGCTCCTCTCTTTTTAATTTTCGTTCAGACGCCTGCTTCGTTCTTTTCATCTCAGAGCTTTCGTGTCTTTGGGGTTTCTCGGGGCTTATTTTCATCTATAACTTTCTTGTCTTAGGGTTATCCTACTCGTCGAGCTCAGGCCTTGGAAAGGAGGGCCTTGTCATTTTATGCCAAAACAAACAAAGCCGTCCCTGGATAATCTTAGTGCTTGGTTTCTCGCTCCCGACAGAGAGTTACTGAAGTCTTCAGCTACTCTCCTCTCACTCACTCTCTCTCAGTCGGTTGCGTCGCCCTGTTTTGTCGCCTGCAATTGCCGTCGCACAAAAGTCCTTTGGTAAGCTTCTTTTTCCTTCATTGAGTTTTATTTCCTTTTCCCCTTACCTAGCATCACATCTTGATCAACTCTTGCCACGGACAAAAAAAAAAAACGGCTCACGTATTTCTTTGTGATTTTCGTGACTGCCCGTATTAATTAATGAGTAAATTCTTTAATTTCTATTACATTTATATGGCCAATTCTTTTTTGAATCATTTACATTAAAGTTTTAATGTCTATAGATGCTGCTAGTGGTTTTCTTGACGCTTAGGGATGTTTCACGTCCCCAACCTGGATGTAAACTATTTATTTTATTTTCACTTCTCTTGTGATACCTGTTTGCTCCGTATTAGTCATATGTGTATACTCATGATTTATATTGGGCTTGGTTTTTTTTGGCAGGAACAAGTATTAGTGGACCGACCCCCCGGGAGGGGCGGGGGGGGGGGGGGGGGTGTTGGAGCTAACGAAGATGGTTGCAATTAGCTTGTATGGATATGCCTTTGATTTAATTTACTTGCAAGGAAAACTATCAAATGATTTTTAGGCCTGAACATTGATTGCAAGAATTCTATTAGAAAGTTGTGCAAAAGCATGCGTTTTTTTGAGTTTACAAAACTAGCTGTACAAGCAAGTTTTTGTATTGAAATATATTAATATTCAACCTCTGTAGTTCCTTATATAAGAGTAATGAAGCATGTGCCTCGCACTAGTTATACATAGAAAGACAGTTTGTAGTACAAAATACCGTATGCCAAAGTATGCGATCTAAAAGTCAAAGCAACGTAGTGTTATATATCTGCAAGATGGGCTCACTGCGTAGGTGTTTCAGTTTTTCTCCCTTAGCTCCTCTATAATCTTCAGCTTCTGAGTATTGCCTAGACAGTAATAAATCAGTGTTTTTAGCACTGTCTTCTGCTATGTGCGTTGGTAAACAGTGTTTTCTGCTTCAAGTTTGGGATTATCCATGCAGTTTGTGGTGGTTTTAGAGCTTTAAAGAAAAGTTGGTGGTTTTGGTGAATTTGGTACTGATAGGGTTTTGTAAAGGTTTAGAATGTTGTTCTCTGACACCCGTTGCCAATAAAAAAAAAAAGGGTTTTGTAAAGGTTTAGAGGATCTTTTATCTGATTGTACGGAATATGAGGTTGATGAAGTAGTAGTTTAGCTTAGCTAGAAAAGCTACATGTATACTGGGATTCGGGTTTCTAGTTATATCTGTTTGTGAGCGGATTTAAGATTCTGGGTTTTGTTTTGGGGCATAACGTGGCAGATGTGATGATGGTGATGGTGATTTCATGGGCAGTAGAACAGTGGAGATTGGTGCAGAAGATGGTAATAACGTTATGACAGGGATGTCGAGTTTCGTCCCTGCAATACCCAATTCCAATTCTCTGTAAATTTCCTTCTATTCCTCCTAGTTAGAAGTTCACCTTTGATTTGAATTCTACTGTTAAATTTCTTTTGCCGTGAAGCTTCATTGATTTTTCACAATTGATACCCGAATGCATATATATCTTTTCTAATAAAGTTCATTTGATGTGTATATTTTCCATTCAATGGATGAACTCAGTCACAAATGATGATTTAATACCGAACGTCAAAACTATGGTGATGTTGTAAGTCTAAAATTTATCTCTATTGTTCAGTTATTATTAAGAATGTAGAGGTTTTACATAATCAATACATATTTCTATGGATGGATATCTGTATTGTTAGCATAATTTTAGCTTTTAGACCTGGCTGGGGGTATATGGATTCCTTGGTGTTCTGGGATTTTAATTTATTTCTTAGTTTTTTCGGTGATAGTACTGAATCTTGTGGCTTTTAGTGGCACAGAAGGAAACACCATTCGACCTTCTCAAATTTCAGACTTTGGAACATTTGAGCAGTCCCTTGGATTTCGCATAGAGGATGCTGCTGACCTAAGTATGTTCCAACAATTTGAGTCTTTATCTGAAGTATTGAGTAGAAGTATTGTCTCCAATACCAATATCTAGATTCTTTGCTGTGTAGACTGGGCACTGAAGTATTTTCGTCCATTATCCATATTGTATGTAAATAAGCATGCAGATATGAGTTGCCTGGTAACGTTCCACATGAATCTGTGATAGTCCAATATTCATGCTAATTCTTAGGGCCTTACATCCAGGTGTTGTAGTATGGTTATTGTGGTCCTTGTGTTCTGCATTTGTTCTTTTATAGGCTCAAAAATACCCTTGATTGTTGATTTTTTGTATGTTGGGTAAACTTATTTTACCTTTTCTAAAATTATTTCCTGAAGAATGATCTTCAAATTCATGTAATAATTCAGGGTGTAGGAATTGCCATTGCCAATATTATAATGATGTTGTTTCAGAGTTGCCAAAATTCTATTTTGGTAATGCATGTGATATAAAGTGTCATAGATTTTAAAGAACTTGCAAAATATGTAATAATATGGTTTGCCAAAATTCTATTTTGGTAATGCATGTGATATGAAGTGTCATAGATTTTAAAGAACTTGTGAAATATGTAATAATATGGTTTACGCAATTTTTAGGATGCATATTTCTGTTCTTGTATGTCTCATGCATCTCAACCCATTTTGTCCTTTTTGATAATATTATGTCGTCTAGTTCCTGTATATTACCAGATGAAGTCGAATAGCCAGGCACTGGGTACAGATATTCAGTTTGCCACTGTAAATAAGGTAATCTTTATGTATGTTTATGGTTGCTTCCTTCAAGTTAAAAAAAATTTGTGCTAAACTCAGCTCTCTCTCTCTCTCTCCCCTGTTTTATGGAATTTATTCACTTTGTATTCTCAGATATAAATCTATCTGCTCCTATTTTGTGGTCTCAGACATTACAACTACAGACAGAACCACAAGCAAATCTGGTTTCTACATTTGGTGGCCATCGTGAAAACTGGGGGGAGTCCACTATGGCAGAAGCAAGCCCAAGGACTGATACCTCAACAGATGACACCGATGACAAGAATCATGGGGTGATGTCTCTTAATCTTTTTCTTCTGTTTTGGGATCAGATCTAATAATACTTATTAGTACTGCTACTATCTTTTAATTAAATGCTAACAGTAATATGTAATGTCAGTGATATCATATGATAAATCTGTATTGGTAATTATCATTGCGATTGGCGCCGCCGGATGAACAGAACCCGAAATCCATAGGAACATCTTCTTTCTCTTTGGAAAGCGTGGATGCTCTTTAGCAGTGGATTTAAGCTTTGTGTTTTCCTTGTGCAGCATGAAAGGGGTCAATTGACTGCTGTTGTAGTTTCTGATTCCAGTGACAAATCGAAAGAGAAATCAGGGGATCATAAGGTAACACGATTCGAATAATATTTATTCAGATAATATCAGTTTGACATTATTGTATATTTACTATTGTGGTTGAAATGAAAATCTTATAGACATTACGCCGGCTTGCTCAAAATCGTGAAGCTGCCAGAAAGAGCCGATTAAGGAAAAAAGTAGGCCCTCATGTTATTTTTTCTTGAATATTGTTTCATTTTCATGCTACTGTGTTTTTTTTTTTTTCTGTTTTAAAAACAAATCTGCATATGCTGGAATGCAGCTTGCTCTTATAGTATACTGTTTGTAATGCTTGCCACCTTCTCCTTTTTATAGGCATATGTACAACAGCTTGAGAGTAGCCGACTAAAGCTAACTCAACTAGAGCAAGAGCTGCAGCGAGCCCGCCAGCAGGTTTGAATATTATCATTCTACCATATGCATAATCTATTCTCTACTTTTATCTTTTTCCTTTTCAATATGAAGATTTTAGATGTTGTCTTTCTTATGGTTTCATTGATATTTACTTGTGTAGGGCATATTTATTTCAAGCTCTGGAGACCAATCCCATTCGATGAGTGGAAATGGTATTTACCTTTTTTCCCCGTTTTGATATATATGGTTTGTGTGCCTGGAGTTGAAAATTGATTAGAGAATCTTTTCATATTTTGCATTGCGTTTAAAATATTTACTGAGGCCCAATTTTACTTGGGTGCCTCAAGTGGTTGCTCATCTTGACTCTCTTGTATACAATGTGTGCGCGGAGTACACATTTTGAGCTTCTTAATGAAATTTTTGTTACTTATTAAAAAAGTATGCCAAGCTGTCCATGCTTATTTCATTTATAGCTCATTCAATTAGCTTTGGCAGACTACATAGATGAACTCAAGCCTAATTGCAGCGATATTTCTAAAAGAGTTTCTCAAACAGGTTGTTGGCTTGCCCACTTGAAATAAGGTTTACACGTATGTTCATTTAAACTTGGTTTTGCCTTATTGGGTTCCTCCAAAGGCGCAAAGTTGGCAACCTTATTCTATAATTGGCCAAACCATATTATATGCAATTATTCTCCAAGCATCTATGTTGATTTCAGTCTGTTCAACATTCATGACCTTAAATGAATAATTTAGTGGTGGTCTTTGTGAAGTAGTTTTCTTTTTCAAGTTGTGAATTTTCAGTTTAGCGGCCTCAAGAAGAGAGAGAGAGAGTCCAAGCCACATATGAGCGTACTCTAAAATGACTAGTCTATGTTTCAAGTAGAGTTCCTTAGAATCATTATATAGGGGAAAAACTTCTTGTTCTCGGGAATTGGGATTTCATTTACCACTTTCCTATGCTCAATCTGGGGTTACTATAATCTCTCCTTTAAATTCCTGATGTCGTTCGGCCATTTCATCGTGGGTGATACAGCTCAAGTCCCACTTTGTTTGTTAGAATTGGTATGATACCATTTCTCACAACCAAAGGAAAGCTCAAGCCACATTTGGACTATACTCCAAAAGTAATAGTCAATATTACAATTTGAGCTCCTTAGTATCCTTATAAAAAGTAATAACTTTTTTAACACCAAACAATGTTGGATCCCCCATTCACCATCTAGTTCTGAACCATTTGTAACAACCTAATGAAGCCCAAGCCACATCTGGGCCTATGCTTCAAAATTAAAATTCAATGTTACAATTGGAGCCTATTGGAATAATCATAAAGATCCATAACTTCTCCCTCCCCTTTTACCTATCAAAAAAATTAAAATAATTTTTTTTATGAGTAAAAATATTATATATTTCAAAAGGAGTAACCAAGTACACTGAACTTATACAAGAAAACACCTAGCCCATATTAAGGAGCCCCTAATGACCCAAAAAAGCTCGTGAAAAACAACCCAAAATACACTAATCCCAAAACAACCCAAGCCAAAGCCCTTGTTTCCTGTCGAACTAATACCCAAGCCCAGCCCCAGCCCCAGCCCCAACCCCTTGTGTTTCTCGGCTTCACACTGCCCTCTCTTTATACTTCCCTCTACTTGAGCTACCTCCCTTAGCATCGTAGTTGTTTGTCCAAGAAAGATGTCGTAATTCTCAATTTTTCTTGAAAATTTTGGTTTTAAGCGCGTGGCTAGCCTCGACTGCGGTGATTACTGATTAGTTCTTTGAACTGGTCTTCGCATTCTTCATGTGAAATCCTCACGAAAGGCAGAATCTCGTTAACTTTAAGCAGAATCCAATTTGCTATCGGAAGAAGAGAGACTAGGGGAGCAACATTATTCCCAGGCACATTATCCAACTGCATTCTCGATTCTAGACTTTCCTCCACGCAAGGCACCAATGACAAGTCCCATACCTCCTCATCAAATCCATTGTTTCTTTCCATCCCCATTGGAGCTTCTGGGGTGACAACAAGTCTTTTCACCTTTGGCGACTCTATACATGCAACTTCATCATATCCTACATCTCCTTTACAATTTTCCTCGGGCAATGGTGTAACACTGCCTATCAGTTTATCTTGTGTTACATGAAGTGAATGATCTTCCATTACTGCATTCTCTATACCAACACCTAACGCAGAACCCACTTCAAATAACCTAGATTTCCTTTTGACTTGCCACACTCTCCTGGATTTGGTTATAGGGATATGGCTGAATTCGATTTTCCATTTTCCTTTATCTGAATTTGAAGGATTCGGGCCTATCTTAGTCTTTTTTCTAACAACCCTGTTGCCTCCAGCTGAAAGCGTGTCTATTTCGTAGACAAGAATGCTATCACTGCCTTCAAGTCGACAAGTTGGATTTCCATATCCTTTGGAGAATTTTGCATCTCTTCAAGCTGGTTCTAAGCGTGCGTGAACTGCTAACCACTTTCACCATTCCCCTCACTCTAAGCCACTGAAGCATGACCCATCTTCAGAGTTGTTGCATATGATCACCTTGCCACGGTGGATTTGCTTGGCTGTTTATGATTCACCTCCAAGTTGATATTCTTATTCTTCTTTTGGTTTTCCTTGCTTGACCCCTCATCAAAGAGCAAATCCACGGCTCTGCGTAATTCCGCAATAACCTTCTCCAAACCCTGTCCTTCATACCCTTCAAGAATTACTACAACACTCCGCTGGCCTCCTCCACCATATTCTGTGACAGTTAGATACCAACCATGCTTGTTGGAGCATCGTTGAGCCATGAATGCTCGGTTACCTTCATGCAAGTGTTTTGTAAAATCTGAATTTCTCCCCGCCTTTAATATTGCCCCCACCATAGCTACCGGCCATTCTATACCACTACGACCCATCACTACATATCTCCAAACCCTTCCGCTCCTCTCTACTATTTTTAATGAAGAGCTCCAAGTTTCTGGCAAAAACTCAAAAGCTTTCGATTCCACCCAAAAACGCACCATCTAACCCATACTGATTCAACTACAAATTCCTTGATGAGTTGAAAAAGGATGAAACAAATGGTGATGAAGATCCAGAGAAAGATCCTGATTGCAAAGCCTGAAAAGGTGACTGACAAAGAAGAGGAATATATGTCCTGCCTTTTTGAGTTTTATTTTCCCTAAAAAAATAAAAATAAAGAAAAGTTGGGTCTCTGCATGTTATGATTCCTGGGTTGCAGCTTAAATTGTTGTCTTGTTGTGTGGTCCTCATTGTGAGATTTCTTAGTATGTTCCTTGAATTTGGATGCCATTAGCAACAAGCTAGATTGCATGTATCTTCGTGCCTCATTCTTCCTGTATGTTTTCTTGCTTTCTTGGTGCTAGGGGGGCAAAGTTTCCTTTTCCATATAACAGATCTTCAATGGTTAAAGGTTTTCCATGTTGATTGCATTTGTATATAGGTGCCTTGGCATTTGATGTAGAGTATGCACGGTGGCTAGAAGAGCACAACAAGCGGATAAATGAGCTGAGGGCTGCAGTCAATTCACATGCTGCTGATGCTGAGCTTCGGACCATTGTTGAAAATGTTACGGCACAGTTCGATGATATTTTTAGGCTAAAAGGCATTGCGGCGAAAGCGGATGTTTTCCACGTCTTGGCAGGAATGTGGCAGACACCAGCAGAACGATGTTTTATGTGGATTGGTGGCTTCCGATCATCTGAACTACTCAAGGTCAGTTTATTTTTCATGCTCTGTTTTCTCTCATCTGCTGTAGATAAGAATGTGAGGTAGCCGGAGATCGCAACTAATACAGCTTCTTGTCAGAATTTTTTATGTATTCATTTTTTTAATCATTTCATAAGCTATTAACTATACTGTGAATAGTGCAGCTTCTTGTGAATCAGTTGGAGCCGTTAACTGAGCAACAATTGGTGGGCATCTACAACTTGCAGCAATCGTCCCAGCAGGCTGAAGATGCTCTCTCACAGGGCATGGAGGCATTGCAGCAATCCCTGGCTGAGACATTGGCCAGTGGGTCACCTACCCCATCAGGATCATCTGGGAATGTGGCAAACTATATGGGTCAAATGGCCATGGCCATGGGAAAGCTTGGAACTCTTGAAGGGTTCCTTCGCCAGGTAATTTCTTTTTTGGTTTCTGTCCCTCTCGTTTGTTCTGAGAATTCATTTTGCACCATGATTCGTAGTAATGATTGGACAGTAGGTTTAGAATGAAAGTGATTCATAGGCAAGTACTTTTCTCAAGGAGAAATGAGATTTGCGGCTACAAATAATCTCATTCTTTGTGCGGTCCTCTGGCAATAATTACCAGGCTGATAATCTGCGTCAACAAACACTCCAACAAATGCACCGGATATTGACGACCAGGCAATCAGCCCGTGCTCTTCTTGCAAAAAATGACTACTTTTCTCGTCTACGAGCACTCAGTTCTCTCTGGCTTGCCCGGCCACGAGAATGAGAAGCACAGAAATCCTCAATGAAGTTGTTATCCCGAAGGCTGATCTTCTCCCGAGCCCCCTATCCTTTCGAGTTAAGCTTCAAGTTTGTGAAGGGTCAACATATGATTCACCGGCATTAAGTCAACTACGGCCGTTAAATTTCAAATTCCTTTCGGGACCTGGATGTGGTGCCGTAACGTCACATTTGTGATATAAGCCTCCATCTGTAGTTCTAGTGTAGGGGTTCACGTTTGTTTTTTGTTGATATTGTCTCCATCTGTAGTTCTAGTGTCACATATGTTCGCCTAGGTCTTTTGTTCTTACTGATTATGCTCAAAACTATGGTGATAATCTTATTATGTTAGATGTTAAATAGTAGAACCAGTGAGAAAAATAGCACAGTAGTTGTAATATAATCTAGGTTACAGCTCTCAATTTCTATACCAGAATATATTTTCATATATATATATCTGTGCAGGAGTTCTGTTTTGGGTGTTTGGGAATCTTTTCTTACACGTGAACATGGAATATCTATTTTACCCCGTCTATCTGATCTATACCGGAAAGATCAAAACGACGGCAGTTAAAAGAGTACAAGGATGAAAGAGTTTCAGTTTTAATGCTTAAACTAGTCTGTGGTAAAATACATGTCAGATTCGTAGCAAATCTGTTGCATTATGCTCTCTGTATATGCGTGCAATTTGCAAAAATGAAGAATGATGAACAAAACATATCTATCACAAATGAATAAAGCAGAAACAAGCCCTCCTTTGGGGATAAATGGTCCCTTTTATTTGTCACCTTTCTACCCCTACCATGGCTACATTATTTGACCAAGACAGGCTATTTTATCGTACGCCCCCATCATCGGTAAACACCTCTAGAGTATTAGTATTGGCTTAACTAAATGTGAGTCATAATTTAATTAATATGGCTCCAATTTCACTTATATTGAATTAGTTAAATTAAAGTTCTCTACAATATTAGTTACAGTAAATCTATAATACAGGCTACAAGTCATATATGACTTGGAACAGTAGCAGTCATGTGAATTTTTTATGATTTCCTACCAACCTTGTCCCGCATGGCTCGTTCTCCTTCTCCTTCCCGCCGCTCGTTCTCCTTCTTCCAGCCCTCTCTCTGTTAAGTGTTAGCTGCTCGAGAGATCAATACCTTCTGGTGTGAGATAGAGTTGAGAGAATAAAGAAATGTAATGAAAAATCAGAGTGAAATTGTTGAGAATATTGTCATACATCCGTAGAAAATAGACTAGGGTTATTCGAGGCAACCCAAAGCTTGAAGAGAGTCTCCAAACCTCTCCCTTTCCTATTTTTACCTTCAATCTGACAATACAAAAATAGTAAGAATTAAAAGGACAATGCTAGGAATCTTGCTAGTGCTTTTTTTTTTTACATCATTTTGTTTAACACTTTTTAAATATTTTTTAAAAAAGAAAAAAAATTTACAATATCATTAAACAACACTTTCTTAATTATTAAATAAAAAAATTAGAGCGAGATCCCCTAGCAGAATCTCCCAATAGGGTCCTAAGTATTTTTCAAATTAAAATATAACGAATTAATCTAGTCAAAAGCCGGTCCTTGATAGCACACGGCACACTCGACTAACGTGGCAAATCGGGTTTAAAATACACATCACGATTCAAATCGAATTTGTCTGATTTGGATAGTGAATTGAGTTGAAATAAAAGTTGAATAAAATATTATTAAAATATTTTTTTAATATTATTAATTTAAAATTTAAAAAAATTAAATTATTTATTATATTTTATGTTAAAATTTTTAAAAAAAATTTAATAATGAGATGAAATAAATTGAAATGGATTCGATGACCAAACCCATCCTGAAATCGTTTGGGCTCTTTCTCATCAGAAACGCTTCGGACCGGACTGTTCTATAAATGGAGAATAACGAAGGCCAATCAAAATTTGCCACGTAAGAGGTAAATTTTAAAGTCACTACTGCGCGATGTAGGGGATAAACCCATGACTGTCATCCATCTCTCTCTCTCTCCCTGTTCCGACTTTTGTCCCCCGTACAGACCTATGCCATGGACCCCCGACGATTTGCCGTTTAGTTCTCTCTGAGCAAACAAAGTTAGCTCCAAAGCTTTCCTTTGGATCTTTGATTCTTAAAGGCCGGGCGAAGACCAGTCTCCTCTTGCTTCAGTTACACCTGCCTGGCCTGAGTGGCCTCTTCATACCTTCCCATCATCAGAGGTCGGCGATCAACGCTGGAAGATCGCCGTTTCTGCCAATTCCAATGACCCACTTTAATTTCTTTCGATTTTCTTCATCTGAACGACCCTTTGGTAAGGAATCGAATTTGTTAGGTGTTGCCTTCGAGAGATCAGATCCCTTGCAATTATTATTATTATTATTTTTCTGTATGTATCGTTCTGGGTGTACATATGTGTGTGCGTGCATTTATGGGTGTCCCTAATGATCAGTTATATTGCTAGTGGACATAGTAATATGGGAAATTTTGGGAAATGGCTGTAAAGATTTGTTTTGATTTAATTGTATGTAAGGTTGTGGTGCTCAAATGATTTTGTATGGGATGGGTTAATCGTGGAGGAACTTCATCATTTCTAATCTCTTTTGTTTTCAGCTTCTTTTTCCAGAATTGTTTTCCTCTTTCTATAGGAAAAGTTTTTCCGTGAAACTCTTTTCTTCTGAACAAAACGAAATATATTTAGCATAATTACGTGGAGTGGTGGTGTCTTTACTTTTTCTTGCCTTTTGCTCGGCATCTTTTTTTTTTTTCCTAGTGCTTGGTATTTTATTTGGGTGTTGGGTGCAGCAGTTCTACACTTTCCCAACTTGGCTAAGCAGATGGTATAGAATTCGCAAAAACTCTACTCATAAAGCAGAAAAATCAATTTACCTAGTACAAATTGGTCATGAAAAAGTATTTCTTAATCTTGGAGAAACTTCATCTCGAATCCTTAGTTTGCTTACAGTGATAGTATTTTCTTATTTTAGGAGTTTCTTTTTCCTTATCTCAGAAACACTTTTCCCGTAAAGTATATTTTGTTAGAACATGTATATTTGCATGAATTTTGGGATGTATCTTCTGATTTATAATATAAGTTTCCAGATGTTGTAGGCATGTGAAGGAGGAGAACAGAGAAGAGAGCTGATCTGATTTTCGAGACAGAGAAAGAGAAGACTGGGTTCGGAAGAGAGATGGAGAACAGAGGAGAGAGATCTGATTTTCGACTCACGTGAAGAGAGGTTGAGAAGGGTGTCTCGTTTCCCTGCATCGCGGCATTTTGAAATTGTTTCTATCTCCCTGACATGGCTATCACCTATTGGCCTCCGATAAATAATTAGCCGGTTTTAAGTTATTCTCCTTTCTCATATATGAATATCCTCCCGTTCTCTCCCTGAGTCTCCTCCCGTGACCCCGTCTGAAATCTAAAGGCATTTTCTCTCCCCCTTCGTTGCTTCTTTCTTCCGTTCGAAATCTTCTCTCCAGGAAGCCCCTCCGTTTTCTCTCCCCCTTCATTGCATCCAGATCTCTCTCCACCCCTTTCTCTATCTTTCTTGCGAAAACTGGGGTCGTTCATCATCATTCATCGAAGGGAAATCACCCCTGCGTTCAGATCTGCAGCCACCGTCACAGTAAGTTTCTATTCCAGAAGCATATGAGTTTAGATTCTCTTTTCTATAGCTCATATATTGTTGTTGTATTCCCTGGCTTGGCAAAACGTTTGAATTTCCTTTTCCCTGAAAAGCATATTCCAAAACAAAATGAGCGTTTTTATCAAAGTTCTATTTTTTGTTGTTTATCAAGTTCTTTCTACACTGGTTTCTCACGTGGAACCATAGAAGGAATTCCATCACTACTATGTAAGTTACCTGTTGTTGAGGACCCATTAATGGTGAGGCGTGGTTGCTGATATTTTTTGGAAACTAGTTTGTATGTAATTTTTGGTTCCTGGGGCTATGCTGTTGAGGCATGGTAATCATCTTTCCTAACTAAGAAAATAATCTAAAATAGTTCAAAGGCTTGGATTTTTCCATGTTAAAACAGTCAAAACAATCCTACACAGGTATATTACAGAAATATAATGGAAAAATCTTGAATTTTTCCATTTTAAAACAGTCAACACAGTCCGAGTCAGAAATATCACACAGATAATGGATTTTTCCATGCCGTTAAAAAAATTACAGAAAAAAATTAGTAAAACAAAAACTGGAAAATAAAATGACAGGTAAAGAATGTAGATCTCTCAAACAAGAATGATGGTATGGATGTCTCAAGCAAAGGAGCTTTTGAAAGCTAACCAAATTTTACCAAAAAAAAGCTCTAGAGAGGATGCAAAGACGTTTTCGATCCAGATCTTCAATCTAGAACTAGTGCCCTTCAAGAGCTACGACTTTAGAGAGTGGTGGAGGGGAGAATGTGGCGGCTGGCTGGCGGGAAGGGAGACGAAATTCGATTAGAACTGGGTAAAGAAGAAAAACGTGCATATTCGAAATGAAGAAGAAAAACATCCGTTTTCAAAATAAACTGGGTAAATCTTTAAAAAAAAAAAAAAAACTGGGTAAAGAAGAAAAATGTGCGTTTTAGTTTAGGAGAATAAAAAAATTATTCCACTGCAGCAATGAGTGTGTGGTGTGAATAGCCTTGCGGCTTCTCTGTAGATGTAGACTGTGTTTGAATATTGAACTGAGTTTAGTTTTTTATGAATAGTAGCGAGTTAAGATGGTGGAGTGAATTCTGTGGGGCCCATCTAAGATGAGCTTAGTATTATTTATAGAAAGTTGAAAAATGTTGTGGGTCCCACGTGTAAGGAGGTGTTGATTTGAAAAAGGTTTTGGGTCCCACGTCTAAGGAGGTGTTGAGTTGAAAAAGGTTCTGGATCCCGTGTGTAAGGAGGTTTTGAATTGAAATGAGTTTAGTAATTTAAGAGTTGTGTGTTTAGATGTTAGACTCGGCCTAAAATTAGATTAAACTGTGTTGATCTCAGTGCAGTCCAATAACCAAACTAGCCTTAGCTTCGTTTGGAACATTGACTCATTTCAACTCATTTGAGTTGAGCTCAAATTTAAGCCTAACCCATCATCCAAACACACAACTCTTAAATTACTAAACATCACTCAACTCAAGATCTCTTTACACGTGGGACCCACAACCTTTTTCAGAAAACCTATCATTTGAGATATCACTCAACTCAAATGCTGCTTTTTTTTTTGGCCTGTAGTTGAGGTATCTTAGTTGCAGGAAACCTATTATTTTAGATGAAATGATCATGTCAGAACCATTGAAGCTTGTGAAGTTTCATTTTTCTTCTGTTTAATTGTGGGCTGTTGCGATTGTGCTTTCCTTTTTGCTTTTCATTTGTATACATATGGCAAAGGTTTCTGAACCTTGAACTCGTGATTGCAGGCTAGATAGTTAAAAAAGATGCCGCATAGAACTCGGCCTATGGCAGCCCTTTTGTTGTTTACTGGACTCAATGTTGTTCTGGTGTCAACCATTACTCCTGTCTATGATTTCGTGTGCCTCCATCCTTATTGGGAAAGAAGGGTATGTCTTTATTATCGTTATCTATTCATTATTGTGTTACATACTTCTTCTCTGCTCAAATTAGTGTTATATTATAAACCACACTTCTTTTCTTCTCTGAACAGAGATGGAATGATTTTTAGTTGAGTGATATACTTTCATCGTCTATCTCAGCACAATGTTATTCATGTATCATGCCATGTCTCTGACTTACCCTACATTTATAAAATTATGAAATGGATAACTTCTTTTAACATGGACAAAGACTTTAAGAATACATGCATGCGGATAAAATGTGTCCCAACACTCAACTTTTAGGGATTTTTGACAATTGTCTATGACAATATTTATTTATTTAATTATCATGACATGGCTGTTTGGATGTATGTCTGATTTTCTGACCAGTTGGATGCATTAGACTAACCCAGACATTACTTCCTGGTTCAACTGCCTAATCTGGTTTGGTGTATTGTTGTTTAAACTTATGGCGGCTAAACAACTTCTTTGTGAATTACAGAATGCAATTTTTGAGGAACGTCTCTTTTTATCCTGTGTGTTGTGTAGGGAGTGGGGTGGGGTGGGGGTGTTTGGCACATGTTTGGGGTGTTGGTGCAAAATTTTGTGAAACCTCACTATTTGTATGAGACTGGTTACCCGTCAAGGTGCAGCCTAGTGATTAAAGAGTGGGTAATCCAGGGGAACTCCTACCTTGTTGAGATTCCATGTCATTAAAAACAAATCTTAGGTGACTAGTTGTGCAAAAATATGACACCCATGCTGATAGGTTTGTGAAGGGCATGATAGTGTTAATAAATAATAATTATGTCATGTATACTGGAAGAAAGATTTTTAAGGCATTTGCAAACGTCTAAAAATGTGTTGAGGTTTGGACTGATTAATTGGGGCTAGCCAACAAATTTATGAGAACCAAAGACAATGTAGAAGTCAATGTATAAGGTAAAGTTCACCATTGGCAGAGCAGTTACATTAGTTGGTTTTGGAACTCTTGAGAGCGGAATGCCCATAAGCTGTCCTTAACATGTGCTTTCTTTTAGTAAGAGGTGAAGCAATAGCTTTCAAATAGCTTTGTTAATCAAATGTGATTGAGAAACTTCAGACCCATAAGGTGTGATAAAGCCCTTCCTTAGGTCTGAATTTTGATTACTGTTGATAATAATTAATCCAAATTGATTTAATTCTGTGATCTGCCAACCATAAGCATATTTCTTAAGAATTAGGGGCCGCACGGGAGGGGGCAATTATGAGTCAAATGTTACTTATAAAAAAAATGAG
This sequence comes from Carya cathayensis, assembly GCA_011037825.1. NCBI lineage: Eukaryota > Viridiplantae > Streptophyta > Magnoliopsida > Fagales > Juglandaceae > Carya > Carya cathayensis. Next base: position 271,076 of record QGSO01000187.1, read on the forward strand.
TCAAATGCACTCCCAGCCTAGTGGGAGGATAACAAACCAAAGGTCTTTGTATACTCTAAAACGTAGATGATTTTGTTAAGATCTCGCACGGACTTCTTGGTTGACCAACACATGAAGTTGAAAGTAGGACCAACACATTTGGCAATGCTTTGTGATATATGTCATTGATACCGATAAAAAAAAAAAATGTGCCATTGATAAATAAGCGGTGGTGTTAGCAATAGGTCAGGTTTTGGTTGGTTGTGATAAGCTTGAGATTGCAAAGTTTTAGAATTGCCCTAAACCAGGAGTCTGTGTCTAACTGTTTACTTTAAATATTACTTAATATAATGATCACGTTAACACGTGTAAGAATATCATTGTGGCTTTTAAGTAGTTGGATACCTGTCTGTTTTGTTGGCACTTTTGAATGATAGAAAAACCACGAGCCAATTTAAATGTGTATGGGAATTTGGTCAAGATAGGACCATCCATGTTCATATTTTTTCACCTTTTACAGAGAGAACGACGTTGTCAAGAGCGTGAACTTGCTTCAGCAAAGAGATCCGAATCAACACAAAAGGTTCTACAAGGTTGAAGGAAGTCAAGGATACCAATCATTTGGTGTCTATATTCAGCATATTTTACTGCTGGGTGTGTGTGCGATAGGACACCAATCATTTAGAAGAAACCATGGTTGATCTGTCTCTACCAAAATAGTTCTCTGTGCTCTATCTAGGCATTGCAATACTAGCCTTTGATCGAATTTCTGCCCTCAAATGATCGAACTGTGTGGGAAAAGTCATCCTCTGAATATGGTTAAAACTTTCTCAGGTAGTTGAAAGATGCAGGGAACTTAAATAATTCAATCTGATTGACTTATAATTCAATTTTTCTCTTCCATTAGAATAGCCTTAATTTACGTTCAATAAATTTAGGAAGGCTACCCCTCGTGGATCCTACCTAAAAGAAAAACCCACACGTCCCATTGCACTCACGGTTAGCCACCCACCTTTTTTAAGTAAAAGAGAAGATGATCGTAGAATGCTATAATGCGTTCTAAACATCAACTGTTTCTCTTTAAAAAAACAAAACCTGTGGATTCAACTTCCGAATGAATTTGGACTTTGGAGTGCCTCGTGTGGGGCACATATTTATAGCATTTGTGATTGGTTGAAAGTGACGGTTTTGCTTAACTCAAACAAGCATCCTTGATTTTATAAAAAAATGAAATAAAATAATATCTTTGCTCCTAGTGCTAACCTTAGGTTTGGGTTTGATTCCAGTTGCATTGCTCATCATGCACATCAGCAGTGTCCTTATCGTAGGATGGTGAGAGAGACCTACTTTTGATAATATGAGTCTCTAAATGCTCATTCATTTTGGTAGACAATATTGCCATTGCTACGTTCCATTCTTTCCTTCTTCTTCCTTTCAGGTATCTAACTAAATTCTGTTACTTTTTTAATTCGATGCGCCTACACCTGACTTTAATACATATGGGATTGCATCACCGACAATTAAATTACTAGTATATTGCGTAAATTTCATCTTGGCTTCACTAAAAGCTCCAGATGATGATGCTTTATGTTTGGGTCAAACTACTTGCTTAAGGTCCGAGTCATATATAACCTCATATTTTAAAATGTCCAGTCAATATCATAACTAGAGCTCATTTACATTATTATATAATAAAAATTTTATATACAGTTATTTTTAAATATTTTTTTTGTATATTTTATTGATGTAATTGATTATGTATTAAAAAAATGACTCAGTCAATCATATCAGTTAAATACATAAAAAATTCTAAAAGGAATTGAATTTAAGTCAATCAATTTTAACATTATTAAATTAAAATAAACCTATGACAGACCTCATAAGTTCATAATTAACAGTGGCTATAGCTAGAAGATGAAAAATAAGTCCGAATAAATAATGAAGAGGCCCCACATATGGATATAGATTTCAACAAGTACATGACCCACCACTCATTTCCTACATTTTAGGTGCTAAGGTGTGTGTGCTTAATAATGTGTGGGTGGGACCCCAACTTTGAAAACCACCCCAACAAATCAATTAAAAATAAACGGATCATGTTCGTACCAACCGGATGATCAAACTTGACCCGATCTGCTCCTCATTATTGCCAAGTTCAATTCCGTACAGAAGAGCCATGTGTCAGGAAACCTATAAACGACAGCATGTGGGGAATTAGAAAAAGAAAAGAACCTCGTGCGGTGGCGCGTGCGGTTGATGATGTAGAAGAGTCGGAGGTTTGGTTTCCTTCTAAACTAGTGCACGCTTGGTCGTGTCACATCATGTGCTCTCCTCTCTTATCTGCGCTAGCTTTTTCCCAGTCTCATGTGCTCTTGTCCTTTCCTTCCTTCCCTCCCTCTTCGCCCTTTCCTTTCTCTCTCCGCATCTTCCCCTGCTTCGCCGCCTTACCCTTGTTCTGTTCCCTCGTGACTGCCAACCATCATCAATGTATCCGTCTTGTGCAACAAGTAATTTGCGATTTTCCACCTGTTCTGTCCTGACCGTTGGATTGTAGGGGGGTGAGAGGGAGATGTCGAACCCAACCGCCAACTCATAATCTTGTATTCACCATTACGATTATTATTATATTATGAGTAGCTCTACGTACTTTTAACTTTTATGACCACCAGAAAATGGCAGCTCAATTATTGGGTTTTAACTCAAACTTTTGTGTTGGGTTGCTCGGAATCAAGCCTCATATTAAGGTAGATGCTTGATTACCAACTTTTGCGTTGGAATTTCCTTGAATTACCAATTTTTTATGGTCAATAATAGAGGGGAATACATGATTGATGCTTAATTAACCCAACAAAAGCTAGGGTAACTCGAATTTCATTTAGGGAAATTATATTCTTCCAAACAAAACTCACACCCAAAAGTTGTCTACTGGTTTCTCTCTTCTTCTTCTTCTTCTTTATTTAATAATTAAGAAAGTATTTTTTTAACAAATTTATCATTTTTTATTTTTTATAAATATTTAAATAATTTTAAAGAATATTTTTTTAAAGAGTTTAACCTTATCAATAGAGAGTCTTTGTGGGTGTAGCATCGACCTTTCATTTATAGTGTCTGTTTAAATATGGGTAGGACATATAATATCTTACCGTACAACTTCTAATTTTGTTAAAACAATCATATTATGAGTAGTACTACATGTACTTACACTTTTACTTACAATAATAATTTTATTATATTTCTTTTGAAATTTAAAATTTAAAATTTTATAATTTTCAACATATCAATAACTGACATACGGAGAAGTAAATTTTTTGTAAGTTTTTTTAAGTGCATTTAGCATTTTCCTTCTATTATTAAAAAGTTTTTTTACTATTTAATAAACATGCATGCTTTAAAAGTTAGTTACTGTAATTTTTAAAAAGTGTAGCATTGTCTCAATTGGCTTTTCAACAAAAACTTCAATCTAGTGTTTTTAAAAAAATTAGACACTTATTTATTTTTTAACTATTTCAAATATATTTTTTTTATAAATTTACCAAATATACACTTTTTTTTATGAAAAGAGGTTTTAGACTATTAAAAACAATTTTTAAAGAGTGGCTCTACAACTACAGATGGGGGATCCCGACAGGAGATCTTAACAGTAATTTTTTTTCATGCATTTTTTAATACTTTCAAAATTTTTTTCTCTAAAAAAAATTAAAACATCATTAAAAAATTATTTATTAATTATTAAATTGAATTAAAAAAAAAACTAATTGTAGGGTGCCCCTATATGTGAGAGTAGCTTTTCTCTTTTTCAAACCACCAAACTTTAACCTAAACAGGCACTTAGAATGCATTCCACCTTATCAAAATTAATTAGTGCATTAGAGTTTTTAGATTTTGTTGAACTTTGGATGAATTAGAGAGGAGCTTGGGTCAAATTCTCTAGAGTTTATATTACGGTCTCTAATAATAAAAAAATAAATCTTATTTTTTTAATATTTAATATTTTCAAAACGTTTAGCAATAAATATCGCAAAATTTACTTCACGATCAATTGCTTTTTTACTTCAATAAAAATAAATAAAAAATTGAATTGGATGAGCTTAAACATTGGGATGAAGTCCCATCCCAACTTCAACTAACTTCCCTCGAGTACTCTTCAAGCTTGAATGCTAATTAATGTTGTTTATCATATCTCAAGTTATACAAAGTTGACTCGAGCGTATAAATTCTAGTTGCAATGCTAAATTTTATAGGTAATGATAGGTTTATTACTTCCAACTATTTGTCTATTATTTTTTTAATTTTTAAATTTTATTTAATAATTAAGAAAGTAATTATTAAGAAAGATATATATTTTTAAAAATTTGTTAATGATTAAAAATATTAAAAAATACTTTAAAAAATATTTATGGATCATATTAATATAATTATACGAGAATCCATGAGAAGCCCCGTTCTTCACTCCAAAGCATCCCGTAAAATCAAAAATTGAGTGCGGGTGTACTCTATAAACATACACAGTCGACGCATACTAGCAGACTCACCTCTCTATCTCTCTCTCTGTAATCAACCTCTCACTGTCTCTATCCTTGGCGTTTAAAGTTTTAATTTTTAAACCCCTCTTAATGCAACCATGTATCTCTCTTCACTCTCCTTCTTCGGAGAATAAAGATAATACATGTGCTGAGATAAACGCTTTCACGCTCAGACCTCTCTCTCTGGTTTTTGCTGCGGATCTCTGATGTCGAGCAATCACATTGGTTGCAACGGGGAAGCAGTGGCAGCGCCGGTGCTGACCTCGTCCTCTTCGTTCAGGGCTCGAACCAAGAAGCCCAACGCCGCCGCCGCCGGTGTCTTGTCAAGAACTGGCTCCGACGTTGATGACATCATCACCTTCTTTCATGGCTCCGATCCCGTCCGCGTCGAACTCAACCGTCTCGAGAACGATCTTCGAGGTTCCCGCCTCTCTCTCTCTCTCTCTCTCTCTCTCTCTCCCCTTGTTTGTCCGGCTCAGAATTTTATCTGTTATTTTTCCCGGTAAAATTTGTTTGCATGCGCATTAAGCGGCTAGCTGAAGATAAAGGCTGCAATCTTCTAGAGTTCAATAACACTAGAATGGTGTGGAAGCATTTAATGGAGTTAGGAAGCCTTGCATTTTTCGTTTTGGTTACAGAATTTATTTCTAATTGTTTGATCAGGTGGCTAGATTTTAACTTCTTGGCAACAGATAAAAAACTATTCCCGGAAAACTTTATCTGGAGGGAAAAAAAAAGGAGAGATTGGGTCTAAATTCGACCTGTCTTAAAAATAAAACTTTCATTAATTAAAGAACGGGGAAGATTCTTTTTCCTTCCTCTCTGATTAATATCTTGTCCAATGATAGAGTAAATTTAGTGATGGTAAAACAAAACAAGAAAGTGCCTTTGTATATCTAGTGATGGTTGAGGTGGCCTGGTAAGTAAATTATTGTGAAATTAACACTTGTTCCAAAAGCTTAAGCTAATGGAAAGATATAGATTTTATTATTTATTTTATATCTTAACACGTTCATCACGTGTGGGCAAACTCTCCTTCAATGAGAGGCCCAATACGTAGAATATTTAATTAAACGTAATAGAGTGTATAGTTATGGTTCGAACTTAGGACCTCTACTTTGATACAATGTGAAATAACCACTTGTTCTAAAAGTTTAAGCTGATGGGAAGATGTAGATTTTATTATTTATTTTATATTTTAACAATCATCAGGCATTACATTGTTGGAAAATGTCAACCCTCTCCTCTCGGTTCTCTCTTTTTTCTTTTCCTTGGTCGATCAGAGGTTGATGGGGGCATCAATTTTATGGAATTTTGGTAAAGAGAAATCGTTGACAAAAGATTACTGTAATTCAATCTGCATGACTCAGATTCATCAAGCTTCATAAAAACAAGGTTCTCCAAGGACCTTTTTCTAAAACAATAATGCATTCAAAACAAATGGAACATTGATGTTATGTACATGAAGATAAGGCTTATAGATATGATGGCAGAAAAATAATTTCTTTCTGAGTTACTTGTGATGGTATCATACTCTTCAAATGAAAACTGATCCACAAACTGTAACTACTATAATTGAAAATTTCGTTTGAAACCAACCTTGTAGTTGTTTTTACTTACCAAAGAGGACTCATGGCACGACTTTAGAGGTACTAGCAACATCTGCATGATATTCTAAAAGGACTAATCATAATTAAGGCATCCATAATTGACTATAGTCCAGCGCAATTTAGTATGTACCGGATATTTTTTGATGACCTCAGAACGTGTTAGTCTACATATGATACCTTAAAAATATTTGTCATCACAAAATCTCCTTCAAAGCACTTTTGGGGTACCGCAATTTCCCCTTCAGATCCTAGTATCCTTGTCAGGAAAACCAATAACGTGTCATACTGCCCTTGATCCACCTGCTATTATCAGGTTGGTTCTGAGACCATTTCTCTTGAACAAGGATGCACAAACCAGATGTGCACCATACCCTAAAGGACTATTCACAACTTAATCTCCCATGTAAATAACCCATTTCAAACTTTACATGCTGATGATTTGGAATGTAAAAGCATTAAACAAGCATGTGCTGAGTCCCATTGAATGGAATTCTGTTTTTTGGCACATCGGCTGGATGGCCAGGTAGAATTATGAAAATCTGTTTTTTGGCCAAAATTTGCTCCTCCAAGCATTCATTTTAACTTTTTTCATGTCTCTATTTGTTGCTTATGATTGTTTAGGCAGCCACTAAGTTCTTTAGCTACATGGAAAAATCATGTTAATGCGCAAACATAAATTTGTGTGTTCCCAGCACTGCCTAAATAAAGTTTTGTTGGTCATTCAAGCATTATTTGAATAAACTGCAGTTGATTAAAACCATGGAGCACCACTTTCCCCTTCTTTGCCTTTACTTTTTGTTTTTGGAATTCTTTGTTTGGTGCTTGATTGAGATTGAATGCTACTGGTATTCATGCTTCTAGGTCTTTATAAAATCAAATGTAAAATTGGATGCATGGTTCATTTGAATAAATTTACAGATAAAGATCGGGAATTGGGAGATGCACTTGCAGAAGTCAAGTCCCTGAAGAACTCGGAGCGCCTCAAAGAGAAGGCCGTTGAAGAGGTGCTATTATATTAATATGGATTTCAAAGTTTGTATATCACGGATATCAACCTGAATCAATTTTGCATTCAACATCACGGCAGATGGAGCTATTTTCTCTGAGATGCATATTGTAGCCGACTTCCAATGCTCCAAATATGCATTAGTGGGTAATGATATATATTAGATAAGTGAGCAAAGGACATCAAAGTGATTTTATTAGCCTTCTTTAATCACACAGCTTAGTAATAACATAATATATATATTAAAAAAAATGAAGAGCTGATGCATAAATCTCAAACTTATCCGATAAGCATATGGTAAAGACACTTTTATCAGTCGTCGTTTGAAGTACCATCAATACATTTGATATATCCACAATGAATAATACCCTATGGAGAGAATTAGGAAAAGCAGTTGAGTCTTGTAGAGAAAGTTATACCAAAACCAAAATTAAACCTTCACCAGGCTCCTACAAAATATGACAGTTGAACAGTAATGCACATGTAACCATTCATATCTATAAGATTCTCAGTATTATCTTTGAATTTCAGCTTACAGATGAGCTGAAGAAAGTGGATGAGAAGCTGAAAGCAACCGAAGCTCTTTTAGAGAGCAAGGTACTGCTTATGTCTCTTGTAGTCTCTTAATTTAAAGTTTTATATTTTACAACAAATAGAAAAGGTTATTTTTTTCCTCATTACAATGAGTATATCTTTATTCGCAGAACCTTGAGATCAAGAAGATAAATGATGAGAAAAAAGCTGCATTGGCTGCACAATTTGCTGCTGAAGCCACACTTCGAAGAGTGCATGCTGCACAGAAGGATGATGAAATGCCTCCCATTGAAGCCATTATAACTCCACTAGAGGCAGAGCTTAAGCTGGCCAGGCTGGAGGTCTAATTTATATTTTAAACTCATAATTTTGTGACTTCATTTGGTTGTTTGTGGTCTTGATGTTTTACTTAAAACCACCAAGTTTCATGCATCTGCATATATCAGCATCTTAGAGAGAGTAATTTGAAAATTTCTGCCTCTGCATGATGCTTTGTCTTTAGGTAGCAAAGTTGCAAGATGACAATAGAGCGCTTGATCGGCTTACCAAATCCAAAGAGGCTGCTCTTCTCGAGGCTGAGAGAACTGTTCAGATTGCCATTGCTAAAGCATCTTTGGTTGATGATCTGCAAAACCAAAACCAGGAGCTAATGAAGCAGATTGAAATATGCCAGGTTTTTCTCTCATTCAACAACAGTCTATTTCGGAATATCTATGTAAATCAAGGCATACACTTACAGCTTGATTTAACATGTCTTACTTGCATATCAGGAGGAGAACAAAATCCTCGACAAAATGCATCGGCAGAAGGTTGCAGAGGTTGAAAAGCTAACCCAAACTGTTCGCGAGCTTGAGGAGGCTGTTTTGGCTGGTGGTGCTGCTGCTAATGCTGTGCGTGATTATCAACGAAAAGTGCAAGAGATGAATGTAATGACTGTTACTCTTGGAATTTTCAGTTCTTCCTAAAGACAGCTGGTAGTTGTTTTGAGTGTGTTAGAAGTGCTCCAAATTGAGTCTAACCTTCAGGCTTGCACTTAGGAGGAGAGAAAAACTCTGGAACGGGAGGTAGCTCGTGCAAAGGTTACTGCAAATCGTGTTGCCACTGTGGTTGCAAATGAGTGGAAAGATTCCAATGACAAAGTGATGCCAGTTAAGCAATGGCTTGAGGAAAGAAGATTTTTCCAGGCAAGTAATATGTGTTCGATGCCAGCTTACCATGTTCCTCGAATTAACTCTTTCAATTACCTAAATGCTGTGCAAATATCATTATTGTAAGATACTTTCCAATAATTGTTAGAGCATCCTACTCCTATAATTCACAAAGCTATTTTTTTCCTCAGCTTTGAATATTCTTAAGACACTATGTTCTGCTGTTAGCTTGTACTTTTATTGTATTGATTGATTGAATAATCCTGGAAAAGGAGCCGTTTGAACTGACATCCAAACTTTTATTCTTATTGGCTTAATCCTCTCATAAAAAATGATGTGCTTAGTTATGTAACCCTAGGTGACTTGGGATTCTTTCGTGACACTTGGAGGAGAGAGAGAGAGAGAGAGAGAGAGAGAGAGAGAGAGAGAAGCTATTCTTGTCTAGTTTGTGTAATTATAAATAACCAGGATGTTGAAACAGTTCATTGGAATAAGACTCTGGGTAACGAGTAGATAGACTACGTGAAATGCTAGTTGCAGATGTCACTTGTGTGATATAAAACTTTTGAATTTCAAGACACGGACTAAATATAAGGTAATTTGAGCACTGAATATATTTTGCGTATTTCTGCAGGGAGAAATGCAACAGCTCCGAGATAAATTGGCAGTAGCTGAGCGGACTGCAAAAGCAGAAGCACAACTTAAAGTGAGTAAACTAATTAACCTGTTCGCATTACTTGCTGTGAAGCACTTCTCAACTTTTGATCTATTACTTGATTTCTTAGGAAAAATACCAAGTGCGATTTAAAGTTTTAGAGGAAAGGCTTAAAGCATCCAATGGTAATTCCCGCATCGCTTCCGAAGGAAGAAGCGCAAGCAATGGATCTTCAAGGCGTCAGTCTCTAGGTGGAGCCAAGAATTTCTCTAGATCATCCTCCAATGGGTTTTTATCAAAGAGAACACCAAATTCACAATATGGAACTCTCAGATCTAATAATGCGAGCACATTATTAAAGCATGTTAAGATCTCATCTAGATCGTTTGATGGTGGTAGTAGATCCCTGGATAGAGATAAGTTGATGCCAGTTGCAAGTGTGAATGATAATGTGCCCACCGATACCAGCGATGAGACCCTAATTAGTGAAACGAATGGTACTTGTGAGGAGAGTGCAAATGGGACTCTAATTGAGAAAACCAACCCAGAACATGAAGATTACGTTTCTGGAATACTGTATGATATGTTACAGAAAGAGGTCATATCTCTGAGAAAAGCTTGCCATGAGAAAGATCAGACACTCAAGGACAAGGATGATGCAATTGAGGTTAGATGGTCTACCAGTTCGTTTTATTTTGCAGCCTCTCTGACCCCACGTACTCTTGATGTAATCTGTTGTTTGTAATCTAAAACTAAGCAGATGTTGGCAAAGAAGGTTGATACATTGAACAAAGCAATGGAAATTGAGGCCAAAAAGATGCGAAGAGAAGTAGCTGCCATGGAAAAGGAAGTTTCTGCTATGCGTGTCAGCAAGGAGCATGATATGAGGGCTCGGCGCGTAATTGCTCCCAGAGGAGGAGCTGTAAATAGTTCTCATTTAACTTCTGCAAGGTAAAGTTCTTACATGTGGAAAATTAAATCTGTTAGTATAGTTCCCTCTTCTGTGTGGATGTGTGACAGACGCTCAGGAGCATATCCTTCTGTTTGGTAAGCCTCTTCAAATTCTACAAATATAGGTCAGGACTTGAATACAAATGCTGGTAGTATTAGTAGTATGAAATGTGTGACCCTGGCTTTTTGATGCGCCATAACTGCTGGTGCTTTATTTATTTGTTTATTTCTACTCAAAATGGGTGATTATTGGACATAAGTTTTTTACTTCCGTAGATCATTTGGTTCATAAAATGTTTGGGTTTAAGGCAATGCTGCATGAGACTTCTCTATGTAGGTGCCATGTGCTTGTCCAGCGCCTGTCTGATACCAACACTTCTCTGACCTGTGTCCTGCACTATTTAGTTTTTCTCAATAGAAAAGAGTTAAAGAAAATGATATTCCCTTACACTAGGCCAAAATTTTCTAATGATAGTCTACGGACACGCGATTATATGTTTCTGTGAAGAGATCCATGCAGTAGTTTTTGTTAGAACTATGGGAACTGATAGTACGATAGAGGAGCTTTTTAGGAGAGCTTTGTGAAGCCCCAAGCAGAACATAACACATCAAAAGCTGTAGCACAATACTTGATATGAGAAATGAGGTATCAAACATATTGTCAGGATTTTCTCACATGACTGGATATGCTACTCTTTCACTTTTATGAGAGAAGACAAAAATCGTAAAGAATGAGCATCCATAACAATGTTTCCATCGTCACAAATTGAGGAACTCTCGTAGTATTACTGACTTACTGAGATAAAGATTCTTTAATGCATCTTGGGGAACAGGAAATGTGTCTTTTGTACATTTAAGCTATGTAATATGATGTTTTCATGATGTTATTACATTGAATCCGTGTTGCACGTCCATGGCCGTACTTAAGAGGTTTGTGATTTGGCACAGCGTTTGTCAAGGAGATTCTCACAAATTGTTAAAAGCAATCACAACAACTTCCAACATAAAATTACAACCATTTCTTTAACAAGTATACTTACATTTCAGGAATGCTGGAAACTCAATAGGCAACTGAATCGAGTCCATGACGAAATTGACCAGAAAAAAAATCCTTTAAGTTCCGGGGCCCTGCAGTCTATTATATATATATATATATATATTGTATGGTTTTGTCTTTATTTTTTGTCCTTCTACCACTCCCATATATTTAAACTGTATCAGCCGAGTGGCCAAGATGTAAAGAACTGACAGTAGATTTTCCAGGAATTCATCCTGTCCTGTTTACGTGCTCTACTAATGTTATTCTGAAGTAATATATAATAAAGTTTAAGGGTGCCGTGAAATCCCGTAAAGGATTTTGTCAGATACACTTTTTACTCCCTCAGGGCATTGATCTTATTGTACTTTGAAACTTTATGTACGCCAAATTGTTTATTGGAATGGTCCGAATGGAACTGTTTCGTTTGTAAGATAAACTTTGGTTTTCGTCTCGTCGATTTCCTTTTTTTTTTTTTAAATAAAAGTGAATAAATCTTAAACTTAGTTGAAAAAACCAAATTCCTAATTTTGGGTGCCTCACTATTATTTCAAATAGATTAATGGTACTATACCGTCTTAGTTATATCTCTCACTTTTTCCCTTTCACGTGGCATGATCATATGGTACTATGTGGTATATTAAAAAGGTAAAAAATTATATATTCAAAATAAAATGGAGTCTGAAAACATAAAACGATGAAGACTAAAATTTTAGTACTTTTAAGTTTCTTTTATCCCTTTTATGTTTATATTTTTAATTTATAATTTATGTGACACTACATAGTCATGTCATATCAATGAGGCAAAGTGAACTATATTACTGGAGCGATATGGTAACATTTTTCTAAAAATATATTTGCTCACTCATTAAACTTTAATCATTAAAGCTTACAAAAAAACAGACAATTTTAACTGTCAATTTTATAAGATAGGAAAACTCACATTTTATGTTTCGAATAGGAAATTTAAGTGATAATTTCTTTAGTTTGGAGGTTATATTAGAAAATTATTTTTGGGGAGATTCTAATTATAATTTGGAGGGGGGATTTGGATTTCCGGTAGTGTAAATAAAACACGAGTAAAGCTCCCAGCCAGTCGAGTGGCTTCTCCATTTTTATATGAGCCAATAAGGATCTGCCATGTAAGAATTGCAATAAATTAGAGTTCACACCTAAATGCAATAGATTACACCTTTTTTTAATATCTTTCCCTCTCTCTCTCTCTCTCTCCACCCCCATCTTCTGCAAGTCGCTCTCTTCTCTGCCAAAACCAGACTTCGATTGTCTCCGAACATATCACAGCATGAATCTCTTCCAATATAGAATTTTTCCTAAGCAAAATCTCTTTCTTATCCTATTGTGGTAGGTGTTGGGTGTTGACCGTTTCTTACTGAGAGACCATTCATAAGAACGAGTCTCCAGCTCCTCTTGATCTTAGGAGATCTTGAAATGGTCCACATCTGACTCTTTATTACGTTTGTAGAACGTTGGAACTACCCATGATAAACTGAACACATGGGACACGTAGCCACCAAAGTTTGATAGAAGCTTTGGCTATAAATAGTGCAGTTTGGTCCCCAAACTCACTCAACTCAATCTCTTCAGTCTTACACCATCTAAATAGAGTGAGTAGAGCTTGGAAGTGCCAAAACGAGAGAGAGAAACAGTGTGAATAAGCATCAATGGCTGGAGATACGATTCATTGTTTATTTTCAGTTTTGATTCGTTTTAAGTGTTTAATTCCGCATTATAGAATCATATAGAGCTTACATTTGATATCAGAACATGGTTTTATCTCTGTCTTGATGCTTGTATCACATACTCTATTTTTAGCCGTATGTTTTTGAAGAAATTGTTTTTTTGTTTCTGGGTTGTTTTTAATTCAAAACAACATCAAAATCATATTCAAAACAACATTTATATGTTTTCTGAGAAGAAAATATTTTATGTTGACGTAAAAAATGTGTTTTCCGGAATAAGTTTTTCAGAGTTATTGTTCATTTCTGGAGGTTGAAAACGACCAAAACTACATGTAGTTTTGTATTTGAACAAAAACGACATGTAGTTTAGTGGCTGGTGGTTTTCTATAGAGCTAATTAAACGACATGTAGTTTTGTGGGCAGAGCTAAACGACACGTCGTTTAGGTTGAGTGCCCTGTGATTAACTGCGTGTCTAAACGACACGTCGTTTTAAGTTTTAGTAAAACGACACTTCGTTTATAAGGTAGCTTTGAATTCGTGGGGATGGAAAAAACGACACGTCGTATGTAGTTTAGATCAGTTTAAAAAAAATAAAAAATAAAAAAGAAATTGAAGGACCTGTCATTTATTTAGCATGATTTATTAATTTTGGTCATGCTATATATATATATATTGCTCTTTTTCATATAGTTATTATTTATTTTAATTGTGTGCAATTTAGATGATTGTTGTGCAAAATTAATAATTATAGTTAAAAGCATGAAATTAAATGTTATGCATAATATTACAATTTTAATTATGCAATGTTTATGCTTAAATCATGAGAATATTCTGTGCATAATAATAACATGTTGATTTTAGTTAAAATTATGCAATTTATAACTATTCTCATATTTAGTTAATCCTTATGCATTAAAGGTATAATGTCTAGTGATCAATATGATTTTTGCTTAATTAAAGAATAGCCATAGCATCTTTAGTTAAATAAAAAATTATATATTATGATTTATTACGATCACATAAATAATATTTAAACATTAATTGTAATTAATCATACTTAGTATAATAAATTTTATCCCACAAAAATTTTTATTATATGATTAATTAGGGTAAAATATCAATTTGTTCATAATTTACCCACATGAATTATGAATTAATAGTTTGATAGTTTTATCATAAAGTTTAATATTAGATAGAATATATATCAAATTATAATCATTAATTGACTATATGTTGTGGGAGTATGAATGTGTACATCTAAGGAGGTTCTGTCTATGAGACTGGATTTTAAGCGGGACCATTGTGACCCCTCCAATATTTCCTGTGAATCTTGAAGTTCTGTCTAGGAAAGAAAAATCTTTCCTGAGAACTTACTTAGTAGTACTTTATTTTTTCTGCAGTAAAATATGCCTTATACATGATTATTGAGTAAATAATTTGATAAATTCTATTATAAAGAACAATTGAATCTGCTTGAATTAAAAATTTAGCTCACAGGCAATTTTTATGTCATTAGATTCAATTTTTAAGTATGATTTACATTGGTAAACCATGAAATTTTATTTAGGCCTTAGTATTAATATAAGCATGAAATATATAATTTTTGCAGTTGTACAACCTGCAACTCTCTCTGATATTCATTATGATATCCCTGAACTTAAGGGAGATAACTATAAGGTATGGAAGAAGAGAATTCTTCTTCATTTAGGGTGGATGGATATAGACTATTCTATTAGGAAAGACGAACCACCAGCACTCACTGATACCAGCACTCACTGATACCAGCACTGCAGCGGACATAACGCTTTATGAACAATGTGAGTGATCTAATTGCCTCAGCATGATGTTCATTAAGACTAGAATTTCTGCTGGTATTCGTGGTTCTGTTGATCAACATGAAAATGTCCGAGACTTGCTGAAAGTCATTGATGACCAATTTGTCACTTCAGACAATGCATTAGCAAGCACCCTAATCATGAAGTTCTCATCCCTAAGGCTCACTAATGTGAAAGGTATGCGTGAGCACATCATGCAAATAAGGGACATTGTGGCTCAATTGAAGAAACTTGAGGTTGAAATGTCAAAATCATTCATGATGCACTACATCCTGAACACCATTTTGCACCAATATGCACCCTTCAAAATCTCATACAACACACATAAAGATAACTAATCAATCAATGAACTAATGATCATGTGTGTTCAAGAGGAAGGGAGATTAGTGATGGAACAAGGAGAAAATGTAATGCTGGCAATGCATGAAAAGGGAAAATCTTAAGCCAACAAGAAAGGGAAAGGTAAAATACCTATCAAACCTAGTGATGGAATCAAGAAAGATTCTAAGTATTTCTTCTGTAAAAAGAAGGGACACATGAAGAAGGAATGCGCCAAATTTCAGAAATGGCTTGTGAACAAAGATAATCAAACCTCGTTTGTTTGTTATGAATCTAATATGGTTAATGTCAATATTAACACATGGTGGATTGATTCTGGATCAACAATCCACATTTCGAATTCCTTACAGGGTTTGCAAAACCTAAGGAAGTCAGTGGGAAGTGAGCAAAGCATCTTATCAGGAAACAAGATAGGCTCGCATGTGGAAGCTATCGGAACTTGCTATTTAATTTTGAGTAGTGGATTTGTTTTGAAGTTAGAAAAAATCTTTTATGTTCCAAGTTTTTCAATAAATTTTCAATTTCAAGGCTTGTAACTTTTTAATATTCCTTTAATTTTTCAAATTCATCCTTTAGTTTATTTTATAAATCTGATTGTGTTGGAAATGGAACATTGTCTGATGGCCTTTACTACATTAATTTACAAAACAATACCACTTATGATTCAATGCATGTTCACACTAGCACTAAAAGATATGTTAACAATGAGAATTTCTCAAAATTGTGGCATCGGAGATTAGGTCATATCTCCATAGAAAGAGTTAAAAGATTAGTAAATGAATGAGTACTAAATATTCTGGATTTTACTAATTTTGAGACTTGTGTGGACTGTATAAAGGGAAAACAGACCAACAAGTCAAAGACATGTGCCAATAGGAGTTCGGATATATTAGAAATCATACATACTGATATATGTAGCCCAGATATGGACTCGCATGGTCATAAATATTTCATCTCTTTTATAGATGATTACTCACGATATATGTATCTCTACATGCTTTATAATAAGAATGAAGCATTAGACGCCTTTAAGATCTTTAAGGCTGAAGTAGAGAAACAATACGGTAAACAAATTAAGATCGTGAGATCAGATAGAGGTGGAGAATATTATGGTAGATACACAGAGGATGGATAAGCACCTGGGTCATTCGCAAAGTTTCTTCAAAAGCATGGGATTGTTGTCCAATACACAATGCCTGGTTCACCGGACCAAAATTGTGTAGCAGAAAGAAGAAACCGAATATTATTGGATATGGTGCGGAGTATGCTTAGCAGCTCCAATCTTTGTAAATTATTGTGGGCTGAAGCACTTAAGACGGCAGTGTATATATTAAGCCGAGTTCCAACCAAGACTGTTCCTAAAACGCTATTTGAATTATGGAAAGGTTGGAAACCGAGTCTGCGACATATGCGCGTTTGGGGATGTCCATCTGAAGTGAGAATTTATAATCCACAAGAGAATAAACTAAACCCAATGACCATTAGTGGGTATTTCATTGGATATGCTGAAATGTCTAAAGGTTACAGATTTTATTGTCCATCTCACAGCATTAAGATTGTGGAATCAAGAAATGCAAAATTTCTTAAGAATGACTTGATCAGTGGGAGGGATCAAACCAGGAACATAGTTTCTGAGAATGATCATTTAGAATGTCAACCTTCCATCTCAAGTGATAGATTGATTATTGTTCACAGCACCCCTCAAGTATGAACTGGTGTTGAACAACCAATCGTTGAAGTTCCACATGCTGTTGACAACATTCCAGTAGATCAAGTGGTTCAAGAGCTGCCAAGAACTTTTGAACAATAAGTTGAACCACATACTTCTCGAGAATATGATGGTACAACATTAAGAATATCTTTTAGGCCCAGGAGATTAGCAATTCATAATGATTATGTTGTATATCTACAAGAGTCTGACTATAACACTGGAGTCGAAAATGATCCTGAGTCATATTTACAAGCCATGAGTTGCAAAAAATCAGAATTATGGTACAGTGCTATAAAGGAAGAGATGAATTATATGAAGAGTAACGCAGTCTGGGATCTTGTTGAGTCGCCTAATGGGGTAAAAACCATTGGATGCAAATGGGTTTTAAGACAAAGAAAAACGCATTGGGCAACATTGAGAGATACAAGACAAGATTAGTTGCTAAATGATTCACTCAGAAATAATGAATTGATTACACGAAAACTTTCTCTCCTATATCTAAGAAAAATTTCTTGCGCATTATTTTGGCATTAGTAGCCCATTTTGACTTAGAGTTGCAACAAATGGATGTGAAAACGACATTTATCAATGGAGATCTAGAGGAAGAGGTTTATATGAAATAACCTGAAGGATTCCCCTCTAGTGATGATGAGCAATTGGTTTGCAAACTCAAGAAGTCCATATACGGTTTAAAACAGGCATCCCGTCAATGGTATTTGAAATTTCATAATGTAATTTCTTCATTCGGTTTTGTAGAAAACATTATGGATCAATGTATATACCAGAAGGTTAGTGGGAGTAAAATCTGTTTTTTTGTTTTATATGTGGACGACATTTTACTAGCAACTAATAACAAATGTATGCTTCATGAGGTGAAACAATTTCTCTCTGAAAATTTCGATATGAAGGATATGGGTGAGGCATCTTATGTCATTGGTATTAAGATTTATAGAGACAGATTTCGAGGTATCTTGGGTTTGTCTTAGGAAACCTTCGTTAATAAAGTTTTAGAGAGATTTCGAATAAAAGATTGTTCACCAAGTGTGGGGTTCACCATCAAAGTGTAGCCCCCATTATGAAGGGTGATAGGTTCAATTTGAACCAATGTTCAAAGAACAATCTTGAAAGAGAACAAATGAAGAACATTTCATATGCTTCTGCTGTTGGAAGCCTAATGTATGTTCAGGTCTGTACAAGACCTAACATTGCATTTGCTGTAGAAATTTTGAGACGATATCAGAGTAATCCAGGTTTAGACCACTGGAGAGCTGCAAAGAAAGTAATGAGGTACCTTCAAGGAACCAAAGATTACATGCTTATGTATAGACAGACCGACAATCTGGAAGTAATTGGCTACTCAGATTCTGACTTTGCTGGCTGTATTGATTCACGCAAATCAACATCAGGATACATGTTTTTGATGGCCGGTGGAGCTGTATCATGGAGGAGTGCCAAACAGACCTTGATTGCCACTTCTACTATGGAACCTGAATTTGTCTCCTGTTTTGAGGCTACTTTATATGGTGTATGGCTTAAGAGTTTCATCTCTGAATTTAGAGTTATGGACTCTATCACTAAGCCATTGAGAATATATTGCGACAATTCAGCAGCTGTTTTTATGGTCAAGAACAACAATAGTGGGAGTTGAAGTAAACACATTGACATTAAGTATTTAGCCATAAGGGAACGTGTTAAAAAAAAGAAAGTGGTCATTGAGCACGTAAGCACTGAGTTAATGATATCTGATCCTTTGACTAAGGGCATGCCATCGTTGAAATTCAATGATCATGTAGTGAATATGAGACTTGGTTTCATTATGTAATTTTTTATTTTATGAATAATATTATTTTAATGAAAATTTTAAGTATGCTGATGTTTTTCTCATATTGATGTGCACCTTAATTTAATTTTGAGAAAAATCATCAGTGTTGGACCAAGAATAAACATAGGGTTTATTCATTAAGAAATTGTTGCCACATAAATTATGATATTTAATAAATAAATATATAGTAATACATGGAAAGGTAATACTCATAAATAGAGGACTTATCACCATGATTCATGTACTTATTACAGATTATTGATAGGGTTAAGATGAGACATTAGATTAGAAGTGTGGACCAAGTGAGAGAATGTTGAACGTTTCTCACGGGGAGACCGTTCATAGGAACGAGTCTCCAGCTCCCCTTGATTTTAGGAGCTATTGAAATGGTCTACATCTGAGTCTTTATCACGTTTGTAGAACGTTGGAACTGCCAATGATAAACTGAACACGTGGGACACGTAGCCACCAAAGCTTGATGGAAGCTTTGGCTATAAATAGTGCGGTTTGGTCTCCAAACTCATTTAACTCAATCCATTCAGTCTTACACCATCTAAATAGAGTGAGTGGAGCTTGGAAGTGCCAAAACGAGAGAGAGAAACAGTGTGAAAGTATGAATAAACATCAATGACTGGAGGTACGATTTCTCGTTTATTTTCAGTTTTAATTCGTTTTAAGTGTTTAATTCCGCATTATAGAATCATATAGAGCTTACATTGGAGAGAGAAACCTATGGCTTTTGCATGAAATCTACTTGTGAGGAGAGTAAAATCCCAGAGCCCAAGCCCCAAGTCCAACCCACCTAGTTGGGTATTAGAGGACAAAGCGAGACAGAGCATGACATGGGATAGGCAAATGGCAGGAGGCTTCAGGGCAAGTCAAAAGGAAAGTGAGAAAAGAAAGGAAACTGATGCATGCAAAGGGATAGCGTTCCATCATTGCAGATCAGCACACGCAAAAAAAAATGATATATAAAAAGGCTATAGAAAGAGGGGCCTCAACTTGCTTCAATTAATTGGTCCTTGCTTTAGTTACGTTTTATCCGGCATCAATTATTGGGCATTATTGAAGCTAAATAAAATTAGATGGTTAGGATGATGCAAATATACTAATGAATTATCGATTGATGAATTCATTAAAAAACCAAAATATGGTATTAATGAATCAGCAATCGACTCAAGAACAAGCTAGAGAATCAGGAGAAAGTAAAAAGGCAACCCATCTTCTCGACCTTCTCAGAACAAGTCTCTTGGGCAGCTCGGCAAGAAAATTAAAGAAAGGAAAATGGCGCTCATGGAAGCAAAAGGACAATCCAAAATAAATCGAACTCAAACACTTCGTAAACTGCTAGATTATTATCGAATAAATCAACCCCAAACACTAAATTGCAGAGAAAGGAAAAACGTGAAAGAGAAGAGGACGCTGGGGAGTTGCAGAGAAAGGAAAAGAAAGAGGAGAGAGAAATAAAGGGAAAGAGGAGAGAGAAGAGAGTGCGCGGGAAAGAGGGGAGAGAAAAGAGGGTTGATTCAATATACTCACCCGCACCATAAATCACATGAGTCTCATTTATTGATGTTATTTGGTGTAAAAATGGAGAAGTCACCTACCAGCAGAGCTTTTTAATAATAAATAATTTATAAAATAAAATAATTATATTTTAATAAAATTTTATGAGACTAAATATGATTAAATATGGCTTAGGAGAAGTAATTAAGTATTTGTTTGTTTTGAAGATAGATGAGATGAATTGAGATTAAAGTTAAAAATGAAATAATATATATTATTTAAATAAATTATTTTAATATTAAAATTTTAAAAAACTAAATTATTTATTTAATTTTATATAAAAATTAAAAAAATTTATAATAATAAGATGAACAGAAGAAAAGAAAAATTTTGTGAGAATAGCGACGCCTAAAGCAATTAGGTACCTAGGGTTTTGGTTTGTATTTACGGGAGGGCTCCAAAAAGGAGTTTAAAATATTTCTTTCTTTAATCTATAATCCTCAGGGACGAGAGAAAAAGAGAAGTGCGGAGATTGTGGAAAATGGAAGGAAGAAACTTGTGAAAGTATTACGATGGCGCTTCTTTGTCTCAGGCCCTCGTCTCCTTATCACCTCTACTACTCTCTCCGACTACGCTTCATGGCGTCTCGCTTCCTCTCTTCCTCTTGTCTCCATTCTTCTTCTTATCCTTCTCAGTTGTCTTCTTCTTCTTCTGTCGTTTTCTCTTCTCCGCCCCCCTTCTTCAAGCCTTCAAGGTATAAATATTGCTGCTCTACCCATCTCATTCTCTCTCCCTCTCCTCGTCTGCTGTTGTGGTCTATTTTAGCGTTTTTAGAAGCACTCGAAGGGGCTTGGTTTAACCCAGTGAAAATGGTTGCTGTATTAGGCTCAGCTTTAGTTGAAAGTAATTTTGTTTACTCAGCAAGCCAACAGAGGTTTTTTTTTTTTTGGGGGGGGGGTCTATCATGAAGAAAAAAATCCAAATACAAAAATTAGGATTGTAAACTCTGGTTTCATTTTGTTTCTCTTGCATTTAATGTGGATTCAAATGGATTTTTTCTTTTTTTTGGGGGGAGGGGTGTTTAGATAGTGGCTTCATTCTACTCACCATCTGTGATATTTTTTTTATTGTTGTGACAGGACGAATTTTCCATTGAGAAGGATTTCGATTCGCTTTGTTACGCGAAATGCGGTGTCTCCGAGAGCTTTCATGTCGACGAGTACAGCTGACGCTCTACAAGAAAGTGCCAACTCAAAAGCTTACGGGTCTGATCAAATTCAGGTAATTTTATTGGGTTCTGAAATTTAAGTTTTTATTATTATTATTAAATATTGTACACTTGGGCGCTTCTTGTTGTTGGAAATGGTCTTTGAATATTAGCTTGATGATATAATTTTGCTGTTGGGAGGCTTTGACTTTCACATCGAAAAGTGCTGGTTTTGGCTTATGGTTGTTGTCTGATGAATATAGGTACTGCAAGGCTTAGACCCTGTTAGAAAAAGGCCAGGGATGTATATTGGAAGCACAGGACCTCGTGGTTTACACCACCTGGTATCTCTTTCCACACTTTCGTTTTTGTAGCACCTGTACTAAAAAAAAGAAATAGAGGTTTCCATCTTCATTGGGTGTTCTTGTTCAGGTTTATGAAATATTAGATAATGCTGTTGATGAGGCTCAAGCGGGATTTGCTTCAAAGATAGATGTTGTTCTGCATGCAGATGATTCTGTGAGCATCACTGACAATGGTCGCGGGGTATGTTTTATCTTGGATTAGTTTGTCTCTTAGAATTACTTTTATTGTTTCAGTATAATCAATAATGTGTGCATTATGTCTGCTGGACTCGTATCTATTCATCCATGACACTGATCAGTATCAGTTTGAGCGTTTGCTTTTAAGGTAACTAATTTAGAACCAAGAAATGTGAACTTGTGGCTATCTTGTTTTCTATACGAAGCATGATATGATTTGTAATGGTAAATAAATTTTTTTTGATAAATAATATAAGATTTTATTTCACATAAAAAAATATAAGATTTTGTTAAGAAATCCAAAAGGTTTAGCCCGAGCACATTGGAGGTATACAAGAGAAGTGCCTAACTAGAAAGAGAGCAAATCCAAACCATGATATGGTCTAATACGTGTGACCAACATGTGAAGAGTCTACGTATAGATTTCAAGGCATCTTGGGAGTAATAAGTTTTCATGAAAATAACTTTATTAAGGTTTTTTCCCTATGTCCAAGTCAGAAAAACTTTATTAAGATTCGAAGATTTTGCAAAAGGACCAAATTGTTCCCTCTGTAATGGCTTAATGTGCCCCATAATATTTTGACTAAGTGCGAATACCCTGCCATTTTTGTCGCTGACTATTTATGTTGCTCTATTAATGATTGGCATAACATAAGAATGCATTACCTTTTAGAACTGGATTAGAATAAATTTGTAGTCTTAACCTGAAACTGTGGCTTGGTGGGTCCATTTTCCCCCTGATTACATGTAAATATATCCCTGGTTTAGGATAAGCTAATGGTTCTTAGCATTTTTCCAATGATTATACATTGTTTGAAAAAATGGCTTTCCAATAATCTTCATAAGAATTATGTCGTATTTATGCCAGGTTTTACTATGTTTTGCTACTGATTTCACTTGCTTTATTGTTTGACGTGTACACTGCAGATTCCTACTGATTTGCATCCAGTTACAAAGAAATCTGCGTTAGAGACTGTGTTGACGGTATTTTAGAATATATTGACAATTTTTACATGAGACTTCTATTTTCAGCTTAGTGTGTAATCTGCTTCATACCAACTAATTTCAAATTTCAAATTATTTTAATTACCGGCTAAAAGAATGCATGTGCTTTGATGTGGTGATGACATTGTTATGATTATGTCACTTTTTTCAGCATATACGATATGCCACTCTTTTTCATATATTTATCCATTTTGCCCTTGTACAAAATCGTATGAGATTCTCGAACCTATGTTAGTGATTGTCCTGCAGTCCTATTTTTGACTGCCTTAAGAATTGTCCTTGTGGCGATCTCTTCTTGGTTTCAGATCAAGAAACATAGGATCAGCTTGAGGAATCATTTTCTGATTCATGTGTGTTTATTTCTTTGCTCTTTATTAGCCGTACTGGGGTGCCTGTGGAGGTTCTCCTCCACTGTTTGTAATCTTTTTTTAAATTAATTCTATTTTGTCCATAAATAACTTATGTTGTTAGCAATCTGAAACTAGAAAGTCAGGATCATGTTCTACACATTACAAAAAAAGGAAAAGTCGGCATGATGTTCTATGTACAACTTAAATTTTTTGAAAAGTAATAAAACATTATGAAAAAGTGCAAAAAGGCCAAATGCACATATGCACTTAAAATAAATGAAGAAAGATCCATTCTAGTCCACTGCTTGTCTGCATGTAAAGTTTGATATTTATTGTTATACATCACCTTTTCCATTGGACTGCCTAGCTTCATAAGCCACGTTTTAGTTGATTGTTCAAATAATTTTTTTTTATAGGTAAAAGAAATTGTATTAATATATTAGGAAATAGGCATAGCACAAGTACACAGGACATATACAAGAGAAGACACCTCATCAAGAACTAGAAATACATATAAGAAGTTCCTTAAAGCTAAATCCATTGAAATCTAAAGCAAAGCCCATGACATTAGTGTGTTGAAGAAGAGGCATCTAAGTTCATCCACTGAGCATTGCTTCCCCTCCAAGTTCTGATCATTCCTTTCCCTCCGACTATGCCACAGAAGACATATGGGGACCATCTTTCATATTGCTGCAATTTGCAGAATGCCGTATAGATCTCTCCATGCTAGCCCCACTCTACTGAAGATCTCATCCCATAGATCTCTAGCCACCTCATAATGAAGAAACAAATGATCTACTATCTCTCCACTTCTCCTACACATGCAACACAAGTCAATTATTACGATCCATCTTTTCCTCAGGTTGTCCATGGTCAGAATCTTCTCCAAAGAAGCTGTCCAAACGAAGAAAGTGGCCTTAAGAAGCACCTTACTCCTCTGAGGAAACAGATTGTGTTGCTGATTAGTAATGACCTCATAGAATGAGCGGGCAGAGAATTTTCCTTTTCAGGAAGGGATCCAAATAATCTTATCGCTTCCTCCATCCCTAGCTCCTATAGAATATAACAAATCAAAGAAAGCAGAGAATACACCAATTTCCCATTCGTGGGTTGCTCTAATAAAACCGAGATTCCACTGCAAAGAACCTTTAGAAATTCCCAATAACTCAGCCACCGAAGTTTTCTGCTCATGCGCTATCCTGAACATTGCTGGGAAAGAGTCAATCATAATTTTTCATTTTACACGGAGTGCTATATTTCTACTTGTACTTCATTATTCTAATTTATTGGCATTATCTTGAATATACCAAACAAATAAACGTTCACTTCCATTTTTTTCTTGCTAGACTTCCAATAGTATATTAGAAAATTATCCAGCAAAGTACTTGTGTTTGATAGCTTCGGATGTTCTTCTATTTGTTGATACAATTCTGAAAAATCAACCTATTTTGTTGGACTTTCAAGGAGCTGAATACATTTGACAAATGTAAGGGAGTGTATTTGGAGTGTTAGAAGTATCATAGTTTTAGGTTTCATGAATGTTTATTATATCTCGATTTCAAACTCTAATAATAGTTCTAATAAAATTTGCTTCATTGTGTTTCTTGAGCCATTTTTACCATGATCTTTTTTCTTTTAAAAGTTCTGATTGTGATGCAAAATCTGCATACGTATCAAAATTTGCAGGTACTTCATGCAGGTGGCAAATTTGGTGGTTCCAGTAGTGGATATTCTGTGTCAGGTGGTTTGCACGGTGTGGGTTTATCTGTCGTTAATGCCTTGTCTGAGGTCTGCATTGTCTTCTCTTCTAACTTCTTTTAGTTGCTATTTTCTCTTAAAGTATATATATTTGATTCATCATTTAAGTTGTCTTGAGGAAAGTTAATTACCTTAAAGCAATGGGTCAAGTTTTCAAATATCTTCCTTTTCTTTTGACCATACAAAGGGGAAAAACACTTCTGATCTCTGAAAAAAATAATTGTTAATTCACTACATCCAGTTAAGTCGGTTTTACAACTTAAAAATATGAATCAAAGCTTTATGTTATTTTCACATAATGATGAATTCAGCTTTCAAGTGTTTTCAGATTATACTTTGTAAACATAAAAGGAAAATAAACATAAAACAATGTTCAAACTGAAAGGGACGCAGGTGAGCAATCATATTTTCTCACCTTGACATGTTCTCATGGTGATGACGAAGATTTCAGGCTCTCCTTTAATTGAGTTCTCATCACTTTTTATGTCGTCCATTGTCTATGTTTGGGGTTTTCAGCTGTGGCTATCAGTATGCAGGACACTCAATTATGATGTCTTACTTTACAGGCACTAGAAGTTACCATTTGGCGTGATGGAATGGACTACCAGCAAAAATATTCTCGCGGGAAGCCTGTGACAACTCTAACAGCTCAAGTACTTCCACCTGAATTGAAAGATCATCTAGGAACACGCATCAGATTTTGGCCAGACAAAGAAGGTTTTCCTTGACCCTCTGAGCCCATATGTATTTAGTGGTTACAATATTGTAATTTAGACTTCATTATAATTATGACAGTGATTTACATATGCTTTTTTTGACCCTGGACTACTCATGACAGTATTCACTACTGCTATTCAGTTTGACTACAACACAATAGCTGGAAGAATTAGGGAGCTAGCTTTTCTCAACCCAATGGTAAAATCATAGCTTTTAATTTGGTGAATCGATGTTTCCTACATAAAATTATTATTTTTTTCATCTGAAGTGTTTTAGATTTATTCATGGATCTTTATGTGGGCCATGTGGTATACTGGTGGCAATATGGAGTTTCTCTGTTTCTTCATTCCTCACAGCTTACCATCTCCTGTGGCTTGACCTTTGCAGCTTACCATCACTCTTAAAAAAGAGGATAATTATTCCGAGAAGAACCAGTATAATGAGTACTACTATGCTGGGGGGTTGGTTGAATATGTGAGATGGCTAAATGCTGATAAGGTATGCTTTACCTCTTACTACCACCATTTCTCTTGCAGTGAGCCCTTAGCCATTGTTTTGGTGTAGGACTCCATCTGTGGAGATACAAATTGAACCTCCTATGATAAACACACACATTCAGTTTGTTGAACCCCTTATATAAAACTATCCTTATCATTCGTATAGGCTATATGTATATTTGTACGGCTACTTGTGTTTCATGGAAACCCAAATGAGTGGAGCAGATCTGTTGGAATACCAGAATTTCACCAGATCCCCGCTGACATTGCAAAGTTCCAATTTGTATACATGGCGTCAGTTAATTATTATTTAACATACATATAATTACACTGAGAATATTTATGTCAATAATGTAATTTTTTAGCTACCAGTGTGTCTAAACATTCTAGTGTGGCCCTCCTTAACGAGGTAGCTTTTGGTTACCACTAGATTGCAGCTCATAAGGTCTTTGGTAATTAGGATAATCTGGTAACTGTATTGTTACTCTGTTTTTATTTATTCAATTGGTTGTTATAAAATTGTGATATCTGTAGTTTGTTGATGTGCACTTTTTTGTGAAGATGGTTGACTGACGATTATTTGCTTTAGAAACCGCTTCATGATGTCGTGGGTTTCAGAAAAGAACGTGATGGCATCACAATTGATGTAGCTCTCCAATGGTAAATCATTTAACTCCTTAGTCGCATGCATTTGTATGTAGTGGTGTTCCTTCTTTCAGTAAGGAACAAAAAGAGATAAAAGACTACCTCTTTCAATCTTATCCTTTTTATTGTGGGGCGGGGGGTTAACCTCTAGTCTTTCTGTTAAATGGAATTAACAGGAAGTTTCGAATTTAAGAGTGCTTATTTGTATGTCAAAGCGATCCATATAGGAGTACAAGTGATATTGGGATAATATTATGTAAATTGTTTATAATCATTGCCTATATTGATCCCGTGATATGATTCGGCTAATTTATTCTACAAGGTGTTCCGATGCATATTCAGATACGATGCTGGGATATGCTAACAGTATTCGTACAGTTGATGGAGGCACCCATATAGATGGTACAAAGGCTTCTTTAACAAGAACTCTAAATAACCTTGGGAAGAAGTCAAAGATTATCAAGGTGCATATTTTCTATATTACTGTCAAGGCGTTGTCTCCAGCCATACCCACGAGCTCTAATTGTTTCATCCTTTTTTTATTATTCTTTTGGAAAGTCCCAATCTTTCTATTGCCCCTGTGCTGGTTGGGGGGGGGGTTGAAATTTGTGTGGAGTTTACCTATCAGACCCCATCAATCATTGAGGAGTTGAGAGAGTCGAGACTAGAATTTCTGTTGCACTTGTCAGGTCAGATAGTTTGACATCAGCTCTGCTTAAAAAAAATTACTGCGGTAAATCAGATGGATTGCGTTCTAACTTTATACTTGAAGGACTTCTCATGTTATGTATGAACTTATAAAGATTTTCTCCTTTTTTTTTTTTTTTTCCTTCAAGTATTTCTCCTGCCCTTCATCTAATAAAAATTCCTAAATTCCCTTCTTCTACAATATGTGAAAATACACAATGGCTTGTACAAACTAACAATGGTCAGTTGTCACTGTAGAAAAAAACTGTTCTGCTTGTATCATGCCGGCTCTTGGACAAATGTGCATCTCGTCTCAAAATTTAGAGATGGAGGGTGCATTTTCTAGCTCCTAAATGTAACAAGTGTTCTCATTTGTATACTTCCTGTTAGGGGTGAGAATGGTTTGGTCCGGTTCCCCAAGAGGGGGGGGGGGGTGATGGACCCATCATTTTCCGTGGACCAGTAGCTATCGGTCCAGTCCATTCGGTACAACTTTTTTTTTTAATATTTATTTTTATTTATTTTTTATAAATAGATTAATAAAAAAATTTTATTTAAAATAATAAATTTTTATTAAGTGACTTATTAAATGAAAATTACATAATAAATTGTACAATTATTAATATATACTAGTACTATGTATTATAGTTATACATTAAAGAATATAATACCTATGTAATATTGTAATATATTAATAATTAATTATATACAATTATTTATATAAATAATAATATATATTGTTTTCATTCGGTCCGCTCCGGGGTGAAAAACCCCTGGACTAGGACCAAACTGAATGAATTTGGTCCTATAAAAATTGGACCGAATTGGGTCCGGACTAGTTGCTCTAGTTCGGACCGGCCGAATCTCACTCCTACTTCCTGTGTACTTGGGCTACGCCTATATACTTGATTCAAAAAAACTTTATTTTACTTAAAAAAAGTAAGAGATGGAGGGTGGGATCATAGGCTCAATCCTGTGCTGGTTTATTCCATTTATTTAATAAGTTGAAGTGACCTAGTGAAAAAGCTATTCTGCTAGTATCATCTAGGAAATGCTTGTTCCTTAGATAAAGTTTCAGTATATTGCAAATATAAGATTTTAATGTCATTGCTCAAGTAAGCCATTCATATAAACACAAGTAGATGCTATCTTGAAACTAGCTAAAAGTTTCAGTACTGAAACATTGTCTGTTTCCTTCCAGGAGAAGGATATTACTTTAAGCGGTGAACATGTAAGGGAGGGTTTAACGTGTGTGGTCTCAGTCAAGGTTCCAAATCCAGAGTTTGAAGGACAAACAAAGGTAGCTATCTTATAATTATCTAAATTGGGTACTGATGGCTTATATTGTTGTTTTGGACACCTTGATGTTTGTATCATTCCTTTATTTTCCCATGGTTACGGTTGTCTTACTACACTGGTGGTTCTGTGTGTTTCCAAAAGACAAGGTTGGGAAATCCAGAGGTGCGAAGAGTGGTTGATCAATCTGTTCAAGAGTATCTTACTGAATACTTAGAGTTACATCCAGACGTACTTGATTCGATACTTTCCAAGTCTCTAAATGCTCTAAAGGTACCGTTTTTGCGAGTCAAAACATTAGTTTGATTTGGTTGCAATTTTACTAACCAAAATGTTCTGTTACTCTTAAGTTATCAATTGACATATCTTGAAACTCGGACTTGTGTCTATCGTTTTCTTTTGTAGGCAGCTCTGGCAGCAAAGAGGGCAAGGGAATTGGTGAGACAAAAGAGTGTATTACGATCGTCATCTCTTCCTGGAAAACTAGCCGATTGCTCATCCTCAAATCCTGAAGAATCAGGTATGTTTATTTTCCTTGGAATCAATCTGATATTAATGATTATGAGATTGTTGTTAAGGCCTTTCTAATTGTAATTTTTCATTTCAACTAGTGTTTCTTACTATATTTTAACTGGTCTTATCTTATAAAAAATTCAGTAATGAATGTCAGCGCGTTCATGTTTCTTATAAAAAATGGCAATATCTAGGTTGAGTGACTAGACATCTGTTCAAAGAGCTATATCTTTTTAATCTCAGAAACATAATGTCTATAGTTATTCTGAATATTCTGATATTGAACTCAATAATGTTTCATCATTTCTCTCTTCTCCAGTTCTTCGGGTTTTCTTTTCCTTTGCTCTCATTTTCTTTTTAATGATTTAACTTGTTTGTTGACTTGCATGTGAATCACATCTTTGCTTCTGTAGAATTGTTTGAGCAGGTTGTCTTTTTCTTGATTTTTCTATCTAGAAAGGTGCTTGTTTTTTCGGAAAATCTGCTTTGGTACTTGCATCAGTCTTTCTTTTTTCCTGCTTTTCTTCCGAGAGATTGAACTTGCTAGGAAAACTTTTTGTGTAGTTTCAGCATTTAAAACTCAATCGTAGTCCTTATAAAAAAATTCAATCTTAGTTATTGTACCTCTGCAGAGATCTTTATAGTTGAAGGAGATTCAGCAGGCGGAAGTGCAAAGCAAGGTCGTGATAGGCGCTTTCAGGTCAAGTTTAGCTACTTCTAGTTGCTAGTTTGGCAATCTTCATATCATTCAATCTAGGAGCTATTGTTCAAGGCTTCAAGCTTGTTAATGACAATCACTTAGAAAGTTCATATTCTTTTCCTTGGAAAGAAATTAAGAAGAATTTCACAATTAAGATTTGTATAATTTTGGCATTCTGTTTTTTCTTCGTAGAACACCATTACGAAAGTAAAAATGATGAGAAAAGAAAAGTTCCTAAAGATTGAAAGCGCTGAAAGACAACACTATTAGTGGAAGCAAACGTTAGTCTTCTTGAAAGAAACCATTTATCACAGAGCTTATTCCTACCATTACAGCTGCTCTACAACTGTTGCCTCCTCCACCACCTACTAGACCACGAAACCTATCACTTCTTTTTTCACATGGTGCTGTCATTACCATCACCTGTAGTCCTCACGCCCTGTGGAGGATGGAGTATTGGACTGTACTTCGATTTATTTTCTAATTTTTTTTAAGCATATTTTCTTCCAATAATATCACAGAGCATTATTGGTGCAGGCTATTCTTCCTTTGAGGGGTAAGATTCTGAACATTGAAAGAAAGGATGAGGCGGCAATGTACAAAAACGAAGAGATTCAAAATCTCATTCTTGGTCTTGGACTTGGAGTAAAGGTTACAATTCATTTTTATTTTCTTTTTATGTCTTTCTTTGCCTCATGCTTCATTTACTTCACATTTCACAATTAAAAAAAATCACAAGCAGACAATATACAAAATATATTTTTCATCTTTTCATTATAAAGAGAAAATGGAGAGAAATATAAAGAGAATGAGATTTTAGAGTCTTTCATTCTCCAAATCTCCTCTAATTACAAAGAGATTCTTGTCAGGCCTCAATATTCTCCTCACTTTGCTACTTTATCCTCGTATACACACCCAGATCTGGTAAATAAAATGAAACAACTTCTCTCTGAGGATGAACTGAACATGATGTTACAAAAATTGATGAACTGATTAGCCAGGCATCCTGTACATAATTTTTTTTTTCTTTTCAGGGGGAGGACTTCAAAAAGGAGGCTCTTCGATATCATAAGATTATCATCTTAACAGATGCTGATGTAGATGGTGCACACATCCGAACATTGCTGTTGACATTTTTCTTCAGATATCAGGTACGAAATGTGATAATTTACTGCATATTTTTTGGTTATAAGAAAGGAAAAGAAAAGAAGAAACATCACCTCCAAATGCTCAATAATTCAATCTAAATATGAACTTGATGAGTAGTTCTTGCATGCAGAGAGCCTTATTTGATGAAGGTTTCATATATGTTGGTGTTCCACCCCTTTACAAGGTTTGCCTTCCACTATGCTGGAACCGGAGCGCATCTATTTTGAATAATCAAGTTAAGTTTCTGTTGCCTTTTTCTGAAATGAGCAGGTTGAAAGGGGGAAGCAAGCATACTACTGCTATGATGATTCTGAACTGAGAAAGCTTCAGAAATCTTTCCCTCCAAATGCATCATACAACATTCAGAGGTTCAAAGGTAATTAAAGTCCATATTTTGTGTGGTGATTGCATTAGAGGGAAGTCTTTCCCTCTGATTGGCAGTGTTTAGGATCTTCCATTAGTTACCTTCCAACTTGGTATGTGCTCAAGTTTGACATAATATTGCCCTTAACTATTTTTCTTATACAACTGTAGAGTTTTATTTAGAGAGAGAGAGAGAGAGATGCAATTCATGCTTCGTTTTCTTGATGGGAAGTCTGGAAAATGACTTTTTAGGTGATATTGAGTTACGTACCTATTATCTTGATTGCGATGTTATTAAAGTGTATCTTTTTTGTTGTGCTCCGCTCCCTCTGAAAATGGGGAAGGTAGTGTAAGGGAGCCCCGTTTTCTGCAATGTCAAAGTAATATATCATGCTTATTTTATCTATTTTGAGTTTTCAAGTTTTGAGGATTTTCCATACGAGGAAAAATGAATGAAGCATGATGTATAGGAACATTAAAAAATAGTTAAATCTGCCTGGCAGCAAAAGGCCAGGTCATGGGTGGGCAAAAAAAAACTTAAGAATATGGGTGTAATGCAGGCCTGGGAGAGATGATGCCTGTACAATTATGGAATACAACCATGGATCCAGAGCAAAGGCTGCTAAAGCAATTAGTGGTTGAAGATGCCGCCGAGGCAAATGTTGTATTTTCCTCCCTTATGGGTTCCCGGGTAAGTAGATCTCACATATGGGTATGTTTTAGTTTTTTATGATAAAGTGAAGATGTTTAGCTGTTTATGGCTGGTGAAGCTCTCAGTTAAATGGCCAACTTTTTACATTTTACTCATTTAAAAAGTGTAAATTAATATGGATTTTGACCTTCTGTAATTTTCGAGATGCTTGCAGCTGTGTCTGTCGGTATCTCTCTGAAATACAATATCTGAATTAATTGACTCCTATCGACTTGCACACTAATTATAAGAGGATATGTTTGATTAAATGACATGACTTGCGATTTTGTATCACCCGCTAGCTCAAAGGTTGTTAATTTCCTCCACTCCACTGATTCCTGTTCTATCTTGTGGAAGTTAATTGTTCTACTTTTATCATAGGTGGATGGCCGGAAGGAACTAATACAGAAATCTGCAAGCATGATTAACCTTGATCAGCTGGATATTTGAAGGTGTCTTGTGTACAAGCGTCAATACTGCATGCGATAAGATGGAGAGAAGGATGGAAACTCGTTTACTGTGTTAACAGTGGTAACGCAAATAGGGATTGTGGTGCAGCTTCTAATTGTGGTCAACACCATTTACGAAGGCATTTAGTTTTCTTGATCTTTGGGCCAATTCGTGATAATTTATTGCTCTTCTTTTGGGCGTGGGAGGGAAATATAAATAGGTGGATGGATGGGAATTTTTGTAAACATACCGTTGTCCACATGCTATGGTTTTTATTCGAATGTTGTACTATTTTGACGTTTCTTTTTCCAAGTTGGATTAGCTAGAGAGCAAACAAGATCAACTAATGTGCCTAATTCAGTAGTTTATTATATTCGACATCTTATCCAACAGATAAATACATTTTTTTAAAAAAATTCTATAGCACAAACATTAGATGCTGAGACAATCAAATTCGAGCAATTTATCCAAAACTTGGAAGGATCCTTTTTGATAGGGCTGTGGTATGATTATACACTAGGCAGTGGTATTATTAATATATGGGCAAGGCTGGTGTAGGATTAAGGTCATTATGAGAAATGGGATATTCCATTAAAATATCCGTATCCTCTAGCAGAGAAAAAGCGTGAGAGCATACCAAAACTAGGTTAAAGTAAAGGGTTTTTGTTCACGTTGCTATTTTTGGGAGTTGGAAGAAGGGCGTGAACTTAATAATATCGAAGACCTGAAAATGGCTAACAAATGCCATCAATGATCAAAACTCAGTGTCCAAATTTCAGTAGGAGCTTCTTTGTGAGTGGATCACAATTTACAAAGCACGCAGCACTTATCATGTAAGCTCCTTCCCTAAACCCCTCGAAAAACTTCTCTTTTTTTTTTCAATTTTTGTATTTTGTCTAACGTTTATCTGAAGTCTCCTGTGATCTGTTAAATGCAATGATTTTTGTGGATATCTATAAACTGAACAGAAATTCGCCACTTTTCTTGTTTTTTTTTTTTTTTTGTTTGTCTGTGCTGCAGTATATATATATTTTTTCTTGTCAGAATCATAATTGTGCTGAAACAAGTTTCAACAATGTTAAATTCTATGGTTGAAAGTTGAAACTTGAAACTAAGATTTGTACATTGCAATAAGTCCAAGATCAGGGACCAGGCTGGGTTGAGTTTCTGAAGCACGAAGCTGGTGTGATGAAGTTTATTATCAAGGAATTATGCTTTGATACTTGGGTCTATGGACACATTAGATCGTTGGCTAACGGGAAGATCTGTCTGATGCAGTTGGAATATGAAATGTTGGAAATCACCCTTTTCTATATAGATCGGATGTAAGCCATTTTGAGAGGTTATGCGTTAGTTCATTGACACTTCTGGGAACTTCAATGGCTTCCCAACTAGGAAGCAAAATCACAATTGATCGAAGGTAACCTTCCACCAACATTTCAATAAACTTAAGGTACGTAAAATATATGTTATTTGCCAACGAACTGAGAATGCATGAAATTGGAAGAACAGCCAATTATGAGTGATTACACCATCCCCTTCTTTGAGAGATTTTTGGTTAAAGAATGTTAAGATCTCTCAGATTTTTAATGAAGGTCTCTCCAATGGTGGAGCCAGTCTTTACAAATACAGCAGGATAACCGATTGGAGCTTCTACGGAAGCTTCACAACCTTGTTCTCTAAATAGTTTTCCGGTCCAGATATGTTGCCAATCACAACGTTCTCCCACTGGAAAATAGACCTTAACGTTCTTCTTGCCTTTGTCTAGGACAGGCACCACTAGGATCTCAGTACCGACCAAGAATTGTTGGTAAATCAAGCTATGAACATGATCATCTTCCGGGTAGTGGAGAAATAGGTGGCGGCAAACTGGCAGACCTTTTTGAGCAGCTTCCTGTTATCAAAAAAATATTACCCCGTGGGGATGTTTGGCTAAATTCACTCCCCCAATTGGAAAAGAAATTAGTATCTATTGAGTTCTGGTAATACCTTTACAAGTTGAATTCTGTAAAACTTCCATGCTCTGTATACTTGAGCAAAGCGAGCAAATTGTGATAAGGTATGATGGTTTGAGTAGAATTGACTATTGCAGGATGGCTTGTTACCCTGCTCAGAAAAAACAGGCAGATGGCAGTTATTCATGAGATTTTTAATTATAGATGTTGAAAACCATGGGAGCTACATCGTAGGTGTACAACTATATATAGAAGGGCTTTAACTGAAAACATATACTTGAGCTGAGTAACATTTTTTAATTTTAGCTCCTATGTCATGTTAAAGCTGAGTTTCATAGGTATAAACAATTCCTAATGTTCAGAAAGGAAAAAGTAAAAAAAGAAAAAAAAAATGATTGGAGAAAGAAATAAAATATAGACTATTTGCAGTTTTAACATTATTAAAAGGATCACCTTTGGGAATGTGCTTTTTTGTATGCATAAGCCTCAGAATTGAATTTCAACCTTCGGTAAAACCTACATCGTTTTTGTATTCCATTTTTCATTTTTACACATGTATATAATGAGGTTAAGAAGACAAAACTTACGTATGTTGTGTAATAATGTGTCAGGGTTTTGAACTTACTTCATGAGTCCGGAAGACAGTGGTGAAAGCACTTAGCTCCATCCAACGTAAAAGCAACTCCTCACTTCTTCTATACCTGATAAACGGTAAGTTTACTGCACAGTAGCCTCCAATATCACTGTGGTTAAAAGCATACCCTGAAAGTCCACTGCTCAATAGACCAGTAACAGCACTCTTTATCCCATCATTAGCCTGCCAACTTACCATTTGGTCTCCTTCCCAAAACAGCATCCCCCATTTGGGACTATTTCTGAAACCAGCTCTCATGAAGAAAACTAGGGCTTCTTTTGGGTCTTCTTTCACTTTACCCGCATGGTTCCTTTTCCATTCTTCCACAAACTCTCTGTTTATTTGGGCCCATAGCTCAGGGTACCTATTATGCGCTGAAATAGGATCTTCACCTGAAATGGTGAGTCTGATAAATTATCAGTATATTTGAATTCATAAAGAATAATCATGTAAGGAAAAATACACCAAGAATATTGGCTATTACCACTTAAACCATTGCACACCAATGCACCTATATACTAACCCTCCCTTTGGATTGGGACATGATGTACTTTCTTATTATTTCAAAGAAGTGATAATTATCTTTTTCATTCTTTTGGGGTTGGGATGCTGACAGCCTCAGAACCATGTAAGTTGAAAATGTTGATATTAAGGTCATGGGCACTTTGTTGAAAAGCCCACTGTTTTGGATTGCCTTCATGACTTGTAAGTCTTGCATGATAATATTATATCATGTAGATGTAGTTTACTACTTTGTCAAGTGTATGTAGGGAAATGTATGGGGTATGGAAAACGTGATGGGAAGAATTAGCATTTGAAGTTTTGAACCCTTATCAAAAGCAATGAAAAATACATGACAGACGGCCTGGTTTGGTTACCAAGATGAGATCTCATATAATCATTACAACTTTTCCAAATTTCCACAAAAAATATAATAAACAACTCAACTTTTTCAAATCCCAAAACAAAAATAATATTAAAAAAATTATATTCTAACAGTCTTTTATTCAACTTTCAACTTTTATCTCATCTCATTTGTGTAACCAAATGAGGTGTTTGGAAAGTTAATACCTAATACATTCCCATTTTGTGGAAAAATCAGTTGCGGAAGAATGTTTCCCTAACAATTCTATTAAATGCCTGAAGACTATCATTTTCAAGAGATGCATAAAAAAAAATTAAAAAAAAAACTCCTCCCACCAAAAAAAAGTTTAGAAGAGGAAAACTACCAAAGGGTCACTATATTGTTGTTTCAGCTTTGGGTGTTGAAAGTAGCAGATATCTTTTCTCCCTAATTACAAGATGCCAAAATCAGCTGTGCTTAATGTGGTTCATTTTGGCGAGAATGCAATGGCCAGACTTTTGAAGACCAAGAGAGGACCCTGACAGAGTTAAAAGGCACAATATTTAGCACTCTCCATCTTTGGATAGCTGCTCACAACAGTTCCCAATTCTCCACCTTTTTAAGTTTTTAGATTTAAAATAATTTGGCTATTTTTCGTGCAGAAAAATTGCATTACTTCTCAGAAAAAAATAAAAATCAGCCATGAAGACCTAGGATGAAGAACATAATCATTCTATATTGTAAGTTGCTAAAAGCAGGAGCCAGCAAGTAGAAGCTTGCCACTTGGCATTGACCTCTTAGATCTCGTTACATGAGAATAGGTGGGCTATGGGATTCTTGAGAAAATGAATTTACTGCATTCATTTGTTATATCACTTGGAATCACAAGAACCCATGAATTAGAAAAAAATTACCGTGACCTTATATTGAGTTTTTTCAAATATAATTTCAAATTTAAGACCTGAATAGAGGGTGGCATCCACAGGCAGGCCTTCACCAAAATCAGCCATCCATCCTCGGACTCCATCTTCCACCATTTCTTGTAAAATTTGTTTGAACCAACTAGCAGTATTTGGGTGTGTCAAATCCAACATCCCAACATCAAAAGCTGTATTTGGAACCATGTATGGCTGTCCATGCTTATCTTTTACCAACATGTCCAACCTCTTTGCCTCCTCAAAAAGGTTTCTCCTTCTGTTTGGCTTCTCATGAACCTGTCAGTTAAAGTGGAAAACTCTCAATCTAGCACCAATTGCAGCACAGCATTTTTCTTTACAAGGGGTACTGCCATCATTTTACTTCTAGGATAGAAATGTGATTAATGATATCAAACAATCAATTTGGTTTTTTCATGTTTCTAATGGCATTACCCTTCATACGGTGATGAAGTGCACTACAACTAATTGCAGGAGTTACGATAGGATTTATTATGAATAGCAAAAGTGAGAAAGGTCTTCACCGGAGCTAGACAAGGATTGCAGTATGTCATCACTTTGATATGCCGAGCACTTAGGTCTTGAACTAGTTGTTGCCATCCCCAGTACCTTTTTGTATCCACTTCCCAATTCCACCAGAGTTGTGATCCAATCAATGTCTCCCTCTGCCCCACCCAATCCTATTCAACAGATTCTACATAATATAAATTGATTCCAATGGATGCTTGCAAATATAACCATATATTGTTTTACACAATCTGTTCGAATACTGAAAATCTTCAGTGGTGAAAGCCTAATTTAGATGTTTCAAAAGTTCCGTCTCCTTACTGATGTGGGTTTCGAGATTTTCTGAGTAGTTGTTGAAATGAAATTTTAAAAAACAGAAAAGAAAATACCTTATAAGTTTCAAGTGGTTTAAGCATGTTAAGAGACCTGCATAAGGCTGGCATTACCTGGAGCCAAAATGCTGAAATGGGAACATTGTAGGTCCTTAGCTCATCCCAAGTATGGCGAACAGTTTCTGTGCCACCTTGTATTCCAACCACAGCACCAGATAGTATCCACTCAGGAAGCTCAGGAGGCCTCCCAATGGTTTCAGTAAAATGTTCAATGAGCTCAGAAGGCGAATTCCCATGCAAAATCCGTCCTTGAACGGAAGACCCGTGTATCTGCAATCTCCAGCATACAGAAAATGGGAAACTGCAGGTTTAAGATCTTGAATGAGCCCATTATGTATTAAGAAAACAATCCAGTTCCTTGTCAACTCTTCTAATTTACCGCCTGGAAAACATTACAGTCGTGCATTTTAAGGCCATCATTGATTTGGTAGTGAAACAATGTACGAGTGCAATATAGTTTTTAATATGGCATAATGTAAGTATGCGTCTTCCTTAATAACAAGCATTGCTTCTTCCAAACCAAAAGGTCCAGTTTCTGCTTACAATTGAAATTTTTACTTTTCCAATGCCCTTCCAAAAAATTTTACATCATTTTCTCCTGATTGATATCCGAATTGCTCTAGTCAATAGAAAAGAGTATCTGAATCCTTTGACTCAAACAAATATACAATTTTAAGTTTTCATTATGGCTGTAAGATCCACTATACCTGAATTTGAACTCTATCATGCCTCGTTAGATCGAACATGGAATAATCATATCCTTCAAGGTAAAGAGACTTCATTTTGGACGTCATATAGAATGGAGAAGGAGCATAAGTTGTACTATAATCACCGCCAGCCCTGCAATAAGGAAAAACTGTTTCGATTTTACACGTGCTATACAGGTCAAGCATAAGCTGGTGAAAGAGCTATTTTTTTCATCTACCTATAGCTAACCAAGTTAGCTGCAAAAGTAATTGGTTGATCCCCTCTTCCGATGCCTTGTTCTTGAACAAAAATAGGTACCAATTTGCCTTTGAAATTTACGTGTGAGAACTGCTCCCCAAAACCATAGAATCTTTCATTTGCTTCACTTGAATATGTCAAGCAGACCCTGTTGAATTGCGGGGATTCTGAAACTCTCAACTCTTCTATTTCCTCCTCTGCTGAGGAAACTGTGACATACCCTCTCGGCCTTGAAATGTACCAACAGAAACCAAGCATCCGTTTCTTTATCAGCCCCAGCCTCCGCCTAAACCTCCGGTATCTTCCTGAAGCTGTTGAGGAGGCTTTTGGGTATAGCTTAAAGTTTGATTGCCCGAGCATCACTTGGAAACCAATCTGATTACTGTTCTTCTGCTCAAACAAAACCCAATACCTCGCAGAAGTTGAAGGATCCTTGTCCTCGAATTGTATTTCTGCAGCAGTTCCGTCTTTACAAAACTGCCTTTTATTTTTCTTCATGCTGAAAATCCAACCAGTTATTAGCAAAATAGGGAATTTGGTGCCATTCATACCTTTTTTATGCTCAAACCCCGGATACCCAGATGGAGAATCTTGATATTTACCCTCTAAAGAACGATCAAACTGATCCATCACTCTTATTTCCTCTATGGTTTGATCATTACAGACCAAATGAACATCTCCATCTTTCACAACAAAAGATCCCCTGCTTTCCTCCACCTCTGTTTCGGCCAATGCAGCAGACACAAAGGCTTGGCCCGGTATGGTAGACCATATGGATCTAGAAGGACTTGATTGATGATAAATTGAGATATAACCACCATGGTTGGAGTTCCAAAGAATCTGGAAGTCCTCCCCGATCGAGAAGATTTGGCGTGAAGGCACTCTTTGGGAATTGAAAAACAGAGTTCCTCGGATGGAAGGTAGGCCTGTTGGGGTCGACGGGAAAGGGTTATTAAGGCGTTTGTGGTGCTTTTTGGTGATTTTAAGGGCTGCCATGTTAGATCAACGAGAGAGCCGACCATGCAATCTTATTTATATCTTCTGAATCTGATTTTTTTTTTTTTTTATGTAAAATCCTTTTTCCTGAAAGATGGCGAAAACTCTCTGTCTCTCTGAATCAAAAGACTCGAAGTTCGTAACAATTTGCTTCCGAGGGATAGATCAAGATGGGCTCCGAATCTTTGATGAAATGAATGTGCGTACTGACTCAGCTGTCCTCATTTACTGATATTTATTAATTTATTTATTTATGATGTTAGATGTGTTCTATTGCACTTA
The DNA here is from genome assembly GCA_011037825.1 of Carya cathayensis. Taxonomy (NCBI): domain Eukaryota; kingdom Viridiplantae; phylum Streptophyta; class Magnoliopsida; order Fagales; family Juglandaceae; genus Carya; species Carya cathayensis. The sequence goes on from QGSO01000187.1 coordinate 311,492, forward strand.
AGCCCCCCACAATTAAAATATTTTGCTTTTTCTACCACACAAATTCCCACTTTCCCTCGCATCTGAAATTAAAAACTTATGTGCAGCGACCAGACAACCTAATCTAGCTCCGTACACTCGTCGGCATCTTTTGACTTCTTCATAGATTACATTTGACCATTTTATGTAAATGTATGGGCATCAGCTGAACGTATTGAATCAATTTAAAAAAAGGTAAAGAGTCGGAGTCGCTTTCAGAGAGAACTGTAGGAACCAGCTTCTTCCCAACTTAATGAAAGGTTGCAGTTTCAGATAGATATCCGTTGGGATTCCTCTTTCGCGATCATGACAACCTCTTCTGTCTCTTTTCTTTACTTTGCATATTCGTCTCTCATCGCCCTTTTTCTTGGCCTTTAATTTGGCACTTTATGTCCCCTTCAGTTACAAAAAGACAACTTAGACAAAAGCGTTACGAATTTCCTGTTTCGAATGGATAAACGATAATTAATGAATTTTTTTTAATAATTTTGTGAATTTTTAAAAAAATATATATTTAAAAAGATTAAAAAATACATATAAAAAAAAGAAATAATAAATAAAAGAAGTGAAATACATTTATCCAGGCCGAATTTAGGTTCCGGCTAGGTGGCTGTTGAGCCACTCTTTCTTGAATGCAGGTTTTGTAGGTGCCCAAAAAGGTTTGGTACGCTGTCATGATTTGCATGAACACTTCCTTGCCTTTCTCCCATTAGGTACGAGGGATCTAAGATTCTATTTCTATCCCCCATTTGCGCTGTGCTGTTATTACTAGATCAAGATCTCGTGTGCCAAACGCACACTCTTTTACAGTCATATATATATATATATATATATATATAATATACATACATACACACATACATAATATGTGCGTGCGAGAGAGAGAGAGAGAGATATGAATTGGGATAGGATTAAATTGTGTCATCGCACCAGTCCTGCTTTCTTCTCAGATTGCTCAGTGACAAGGAGAAACCTTGAAGGCAAGAAGTTCCCACTCAATAAGGACAAGATACACCAGTAACGTGACCCGGCATCCTGCAAGGAATCACCGACCCTATGCAAAGCAACGAGTTGGGCTGCACAAATGACAGCTTAGTTTAAAACATTGCGAAGAATACTCTTACCATAAAAAAAGTATACAAAAATAATCTCATAAATTAATGTTACTTGATATAGTTCGTCATATTATAAAATTATTTTTATTGTAAAGTAGATCTTACAGATCAAATAAAATCACATCAATTTATAGGATTGTTTTGACTGTATATGTTCCGTACCACAATGATATAATTAATTTGTGTAAATATTATTATTACCTTTTATTGATTAGAAATTACTTGATATATTTTTATTTTGCAAAAAGAAATAAGAATATCATCTTGTTTTGAAATCGAGAATAATAATATTTTTACAACTATTTTATAAATTTATTTTACAATTAACTAATGGAATATTGTCATTTCATTAAAAATACTAAATTTTTTATTTAGGTTTCAAATTTTAGATAATTAATTTTAATTTAAAACAAAATTTATGAAAATGATTATAAATGTATGATTGCTCTTTCAACCAAAGACTTGGCCTCACATCTTGTGCCTCGCGGAGTGGGAGTTGGATTTGTTGTAAACTAAACCCATAGCATAGTGTAATTCCAACAAGGGGACATGGAGTTATTGATGGTTATAAGCTGAGTCCTTCCACGGGCTAACAAAGTCAACAACACAAACTACAAAATAATGGCACAATACTGACAAGATCTTAGCATCCCTCAAACTCAGAGGGTAGCAACAAACTTCCCATAGTACATACGATCTTAAGATGTGGAAATTTCCAAGCACAACAGTACAATAGTAAGAACATAATAATCCAAAATTATCAACCTACAAATTAATATTGTTGCAACTGTATATAAAAAGTTGACACTATAGTAGCTAGAGCGACCTGAAAGGAACAACTAATAAACAAGTTCATCAGTCAAGCAAATCTGACACAGCTGTCTTCCTAAACGCATCAACCTGTGCCAATTGGGATGCCAAAGATTTGTTTGGGAATATATTATCTGCCTTCATCCTCTCCCTAAACCCGTAAGCTGGCACCTTAGCATTTACATAGGCCTGTAATAGAGCTTGGAACTGCCGCATCCGAGACACATAACCAGCTTGTCTCATCCTATGAAACATTTTTTCTGAATTATGGATATCACCCCTCTTAGCATACTGATCCATAATAGCCATGTAAGAGCTGAACATTGGGACCATCTGATTCTGTTGGGTTGCCTTCTGCAAGATGGAGGCAGCCTTTTCCACCTCCCCTGCCTGCACATAGAGCTTTACAAGTGCATCCCAAGTCAATGGGCCAATCCTACACCCACTATCCGACATTTGCTTGATAAGATCCTTGCCCTTAGCAAGCATCTTATGATTTGCATACACCCTCAGAAGCACAGAGTAATGCTTAGACGTAATCGTCTTCCATGTTTTCAACACCCTTTCAAAAACTGCCTCTGCTTCTTCAATCTTCTTCAATCTTCCGAATGCATCAATAGCAGCCATGCACTCCTCCAGCCGAGGATTTGACTCGCATGCCTTCCAAACTCTACTCACCTCATCAGCCTTTCCCAGCTGCGCATAAAGAGGAAGTAACACTTGGCAAACCCAACGATTTTTTAAGTTGTCCCCTTCCATCTCCTTTAACATTGCCTCGGCTTTTTCTTCAAGTCCGCTTGAGACATAATGCTTAGCTAAGATGGACTGTATATGAATGTCAGGTTCCAAGCCTTCAGCCTTCATTGTCTCGACAATTTGATCCATACCAGTTATGTCATTGGACTGGCCTTTGGCGTCTATTAAGATCTTATAAGTGAACAGAGTGGGCTTGACATTTTCTTTCTCCATTAATAATAATACATCGGCTATTTTCTTCTTGTCAAGCCTCTTGTAGAGTAGAAGCAACTGGTTGCAAGCAAATGATGTGATTGGGAAGTTTAGGTCCTTCATTTTATTGAATATCTCTTCAGCTTTCTTGGTATTGTAAGCAGTGGCACAGTTTGCCAGCAGGGTTCGGTAGATCACCTCCCCTCTGAAGGATTTTGGGATCTTGCCAATGTAGTTCTCTGCCTGCTGGAGGCCACGTACCTTGGCAATCAAATCAAGGCGAGAAGCATAATCTCTCTCAACAAAGTCAAGATGCTTATTTGTTTCTAGCCACTCTGATAGCTGCAAAACCAAAGAAGAATCAAATCAAGTCCACAACTAATGCCATTACAGAACTAGAAATCAAAGCTAATATACGCCATAGGTGTGCCAGTAGATACTACCAATAGAATTTTTTTTTGTTTTGATAAGTACTACCAATAGAATTTTTTTGTTTTGATAAGTACTACCAATAGAATATTAAAATTCTTTAGGACATTTGGGGTTGTTTGGGAAAGAATTTCATCTCCATCTTATTTCAAAATTTCTCATAATTTTATTTCCAAAGATCACTCAAATACAAATACTTTTAATTTCAAATTTTCAAGTTTTTCATCTAATCATTACATTTTTTCCAATCTCTCAAACAAAACACAAAAAATAATACTACTTTTTCAAATTTCAAAACAAAAATTATATCAAAAATTTATATTATAACAATATTTAATTTTATAATATTTTTATTCAACTTTTTTCTCTCTTATTTCCCAAAACCCAATAAAACATTTTAAGTCAAACCATTTTACTACTATTCACAAATCATTTCACACCATGTCATAGAATTCTTATCTCATCTCATTCCCCATGTATCTAGATCCTTAATGTGAGAACAAAACTGAAACAAAAATTAGCAGTCCAACTAAAACATGGATAGACGAGAGCCAAGGTTCCTATGGATGTTCTACTCACTTAATTCATCCTCGAATTCATATCTATCACTTCAATGCCCAATCTTTCTATTGTGCAGATGTAGGGCTTGTTTGGCTGTTGAAACATCTCATCTCATCATTCAATCATCACTCAAACACAAACATTTTTCAATTTCAAATATTTAACTTTTTCATTTAATTATTATTTAATCATTACAACTTTCTCAAATTTCTAAACAAAATACAAAAAACAATTCAACTTTTCAAATCTCAAAACAAAAATAATATTAAAAATCATATTCTAACAATATTTTAACTTTATAATATTTGTAATTCAACCTTTTCTCTCTCCTTTCCCAAAACCCCATAAAACATCTTAACTCAAATCATTTTATTACTATTCACAAACCATCTTACTACTGTTCACAGATTTTTCATCTCATTTTATCTCATCTTAACATCCAAACAAGACCTTAACAAATGGTAAACAATAAGAACTCGATAGTCTGTCAGGCCAAAAAAAATTTTCTCATAAGTGATCAGTCAAGCCAAAACTAGTGGCTTTTCTTTTTTGATAGTGCACTCACACATGGCTTTTCTTTTTTGATAAGTGCATGACTTTTCTTATTGACAAGCAAAGTGCAATACAGCAACCATAAATCTATGTTCCCCCCCCCCCCCCCCCCCCCCAAAAAAAAAAAGGTGCTTTCAGACTGACATAATAACAGTCGATACTGAGTACAGAAACAGAAGGCATTCACACATCTTTTGCCCAGTTAAACACCATAGACCATGCAACCACAATAGGTCTTTTACTCAGTTAAACTCTAGACCCATGTAACACCCCAACGTCACGTGGATTGGGTAAATCATCGGCTTTTTCACCTATGAGATGTGATCCCTAGATATTGTTTGCACCTAAGGAGTTCAAAACTTAGCCCTAGGGGGAGCATATCCCTCAGACCAAAGCCCTTATTACCACTTGGGCACCCCTATGGGTCAAATTAAAGTAAACATATCACTTAGACACTCATATGGGAACTTAGACACTCATATGGGAATAGACCCATGACCACATGCTCCAACCCTTATTTGAAGGAGGAGATGGTTCGAAGACACATCGGTGTATAACTCAAATCACTCCAAATTCGATTACACCCTGGCCAAGAAAATGGATAGTGGAAGCAATCTCATTAATCCTGCTGATCTGATGCCACAACATAGTTCGACAAACAAGGGAGAGAAACTATAAAGAATCCTGCAGCATGATATTGGCCCTAAAGTAACACATTGAGAGTAACTATTTAGCTCTCAATCATTTTCTACAAGTAAATTATTGAAAAAAGTAGCCAATAGCATAATACCAAACCTTTACTGTTATTGGGCGCTTCCTCAAATTGACCATCGTTAAAATCCTCCCTAGCGTTGCTCTCCAAATAAGAAATGCCACTAAATGGCGCTCTAACCTTTCAAATACTTCAAATGAAAATCAACTACCAAAATTTCTAACAAATTTGAGAACTTAAAAAAAAAAAAAAAAACCTCTGAAGAAAGATCTACTATTAAAAGTTGACGCCTTATTTTCTGCGTACTATATTTAATATCTAAGACAATACAAATTCATATTTAGAAAAAATTATTAGTACAATTAAGTTATTAACTGCTGCTATTTTTTTCCCTAATCAGTACAATGACCTGCAAGTTTGACCATTTAAGTCCATAAATATGAGGTATGAGAACGAGGTAAAACAATTCCCAGTGCTAGCTAATTTTCAGTGAATACAAACGGACATAAATTTACCTGCAATGCCCTCCCATACATCCGGCGTCTACGAAGATTAAGCATGGCAAGTGAGATCTCTGCCCGGCTCAATTCATTCCCTTCCTCAACCCACTTATCAAGCACACTATGAAAAGATGAACCTGAAGCAGCCAAGATGGCTTTGAACAGTGCTGAATGAGCCCTTTTCCTAGGTGTCTTTTTCTCCCTCGGGTCAGTCTCAGTGTCAGATAACTCCAGCTCAATTTGAGAAGCCTCTTCAACATCATCATCAGCTAGTTCTGGTTCGGAAGCTATTTCATCATCACTTTCATCCTCTACATCTTGATTTACCTCGACACTAGAAGGTGTCTCAAGTTCAGAGAAACCATCTTCCAAGTCATCCTCTCCACTGCTTTTTGCACCAGCTTGCGAAGAAAAACTGTGTCTACCAACAAAGAACTTTAAAGAATCATATGTTGGGTGGCAAAATCTTTTCAAAGGTTGAAATCTATCATATGGCTCTCGAGGAGACTCAAGGGTACCAATCTTGTCATCCTCTATATAAGTGCTTGCCATTTCTAGTTTAACACATGAAACATGAGAAGTTCCTATGCTGAACCCTCGGCTCCTGAAAATAGGAAGAAACAAATAAACAATCCATCAAATCACACAATATCAACAAGAGAAGCATTTTAATAATAGAAATTTTATTCAATTTCAAGGTTTGTTGTTAAAGAGTTTTTAAAATATATTATAATAATTAAGAGAGTAGATATCATTAAATATGGAAATGTGATACCCCATATGATAAGGATAAGGGTATGTGGTGTATGGGATCTCACATTGCTTGAGAATGAGAAGCTATTGCTCTTTATAAGATTCTAATGGGGCTCCAATTGTATCATTGATTAGTCCTTTTGGAGTATAGATCATGTGGATTGGGTTTTCCATTGGAGCGTTACAAATGGTATTAGAGCCTACCTCAACCTGAAATGTGGGACTTGAGTCGTGCCTCCTACGATGAATTGACCCGACAAGAACGTCTGGAATTTATTTATTTATTTTTTTTGGGGGGGCGGGGGAAGAGAGAGAGAGAGATTGTGATACCTTATATGATAAGGATAAGAGTAGATGGTGTATGGGATTCCACATAAGAGTAGGGAAGGAGAAGTTCTTGCTTTTTATAAAGAGTCAATGAGACTCCAATTGTATCATTGACTAGTCCTTTTGGAGTATAGGTTATGTGGCTTGGGCCTTCCATTGGAGCGTTACAAGAAGAGAGTTATGGGAGAAAGTTTTCGCACGCAGAATCCAGCAAAGGGTTGGAAGGTTTGGACAAAAAATGGGATAACAAAACTTATGGGATAGCAGCTACAGAAATAATGGAATTCTTCTTTGCTGCTGTGGTGCATTCAAGTTCCCATGCCGAACCCTCCCTTACCACTTTTTAATATCATCAGTGTAACACCTGGACTATGTAATTGTGTATATGAACCATGAAAAAATAAATGAATTTGACAAGATGCCTATCCCGTAAAAACAACTTAATCAGAAGGAAGAAATGCTAACTCGTGAATAATGTGCAACACAAAACTTACACAGTTTGAAACTAATATTTTTTTTATCGGCGGAAAATAAGATTTTATTGATTGTAGAAATAGGAAAAAGCCCAAGTACCTGGGTCATATGCAAGAGCAACACCTAGGAGTAATGTTCTAGTGATTGAAACAAATATAAGATAGGATACCAGATCTTTTTTTCAACTTCTCATGTTTTCAAGTTTCAAAACAAGGCAGCAGTTCTGGCAACTTCTCGAAAAACTAAACTTGCTTGTGTTTGTAATAAATTGAAAATTATGTGTTGATAAACAACAATTTAGACAATACGCGTTTGGTTAAGCAGGTGGTGAATAATGGAAACGAAGTTGGCGGAAGAACTAATCAGAATAAAAAAAAATATATACGATGGCGAGAATTTGATTCCCGCTAGTATAAAATTTGCGTTTTATCACCACGACATGACAGGAATGAAACTTTTAAAACCAAAATTCCACCTCTATTCTTTTTCACTCTCAAAAAGAACCAAACGTTATTAGAAAATATGAACCAGAGGAAGAACGTTTTTCAATAATAAACAAAAACGACAGGAACCAATAAAAGCTCCCACCATCCTTCCCTTTCCACCGTAACAACAAATAAGTACACATATACGCGGTAAGAACAAACCAACCAGCCAAATCCTAAACATCCAACTTCCGTGTCATTTTCCTTAGTTTTCTCGGTAACAAACAAGAGGGATCGGATGCTAAAAACCCAAAGAAGCATACTTTTCGTTATAAAGAAGAAACCAACCGAAATCCAACTTGACGTCAATTTCCACAAATTTCTCAGTATTTAAACAGATACAAATTCCCATCCACTCACTTACATATACAAACACAGGCTTACCTGAGAGGAATAGAAGCACGACGAAGAGCCCACATTGTGAAATGAAAAGTATTTGCAAGGAAATCCGAGAACCAAATGGTGAGATGACTGCTTGAGAGGAGAGTGCCAAAACGAATGCAGGCTCTTAAACCCTAAAAAGTAAAAACCCCATCTAGGGCCTTCTGGTAATTTAACTGGACTTGGGGCGCTGATTATATGATTTTCTTATTTCAGAAGTTCCATCGGATTATATTACATCCGTTTGGATGGATAAAGTTATCTTATTTTATTATTATAATTTTTTAAATTTTTTTATATAAAAATCATAAATAATTTAACTTTTTTAAAATTTTAAAATAATAATAATATTAAAAAATAATATTTTAATAATAATTTATTTAATTTTTAACTTTCGTATAAAATTATCTCATCTCATTATCTATAATTTGATTGTTTAGATGAGAGGAGATTAGGAATTTATAAATCGTATTAAAATAATTTATGAAAGGTACAAAATTTGTTTTAATTAAATATTTTATATAATTTTAGCAAATAATAAATGAAAAATTGAATAAAAATTTATAAAGTTAAAAAAGAGAATTATATTATAATTTTTTCATATTATTTTTGTTATGAGATTTAAAAAAATTGAATTAATTTTTTTAAAAAAATTTACTCATTAAGTAATGATTATAAGAAAAAATTTAAAATTTAAAATTGAAAAATATTTATATTTGAATGATATTTGTCATTTTGATGTTAAAATAAGATAGATGATATGGTTTGAAAAATTTGTGAAACCAAATCAATTATTACAACATTTTTAAACTTATAAACAAAACACAACAAATAATTCAACTATTTCAAATCTTAAAGCAAAAGTAATATTAAAAAATTATATTCTAACTTTTTATTCACTACAGTTCACAAATTATTTCACTATTATTCACATATTTTTCATCTCATTTCATATTATATGTATAACCAAACTATACCTAAAAATATATTTTTAATCCAATCTATAAAACACATCATCCTTTTTTAAAATCATAAGATTTAATTTTTAAAATTCAGATTTTAAAATTTTTTTAAAATTAAATTATATCGTATAAATATTTTATTAAATATATAACACACAAATTTAAGAATATAATTTTTCTTAACTATAAAGTGCTATGTATATTAATTTTGCCCGTATAAAGCATGTCCGTAACTATTCCTTTATATTATTATTGAATGGAATTTAAAAAATGCAGAGTTGTTATTTTAAAAAGAAAAATCGTGTTGCTAAATAAAAGGTATAATATTGATTTAAAATACTAGTTTTATTTAAAAGTATGTTATTAAAATGAAAATAATGCAATTAATTTACTAGCCGAGTAATGTTTTAACTTGTACCGTGTTAATTTTGTAATGAATGGACTCATAAAACGTTGTCTAGTTTAAAAGACGATCAAGGACCATAATTACTCCGACAAAAAAATAGATTTGATATTTTATAAATACCGACAATGTGATATTCTCATATTATCATAACATACTATATACTAAAAATTATTTATTTAAATACAAAAAATAATTAATGTGATGTTATATGATATGATAAGAGTATTGTATATCATCACCAACGTAAAAAAACAGAGACTTCAGGAGGATATCATTAATATCCACGACTCACATCAAATTACTTAACAAACTTATATATGTTTTTATGGAAAAAGTTTACAACCAGCCGAATGAAAATCTAACTTTAACACCGGCCAATACAAATTGAGCTTTGCTATACATAAGCGCACATACTACACATTGCTTATTTTTGTTTTAAATTTGTTTTCATTTTTTTAAAATTTATTTTATTAAACTAATTGAATTATTCTACTCATTATCCATATATTAAACATTTAGTAAAATAAAAAAATTTAAAAAAATATATATGATGCGTGGTATGAGACTTATATTTAGAATTTTTCATACAAATCTGTCACATAGGACTTGTACCAAACTAAACTTTACACCCACATTCACACGATTTCATTTTATTTTTCATCTTTGCCCCCTTCTTTCTCTCTCGCACCCTCATCCCCGACGCCTGCAAACCCCCCTAACTTCACCATCAACAAATTCAACTCCATCTTGATGAATTTCATTTATTCCGACTTAATTTCTCACAAAGCGAGAAGAGTGAGACTTTGATGAGAAGAGAGAGAGAGAGAGTTTGCAATTTGTTCGCATTGTTATGGGGGCGTAATTGGTATTTGGTTCTCCGGTTCTTTCTAATTGCAATTAGAAAGCTGTTTTGTAGATTTATCCTTGAGAGAGAGGTCGAGGTTGCCAACATGGGGTGCGGGGAGGGAGAGAGGGAAAGAGATGAAAAATAAAACGAAATCATGTGCACATGAGTGTAAATCTTAGTTTGGTACACGTCCTACGTGATACGTGATAGATTTGTATTGATTGGTGTTAAAATTAGATTCACAAATGACTGGTTGAGAGCTTTTTCTTATATAAGTGCTGGATAGTGGATATAGTCTTATTCACGGTATAATATCCCGATGCTATCAGAAGAAGTAAAGATTAAATAAGAACGAGTAATGTAATATATAATTATAGGGTATATAAATCTCACGTATTCAATTAATAAATTAAAAAAGAACACGCTAATAAAAGAGAGAGTATGATTCTTATTTCCTATTTAAAATTGGCTAAAATACTGGAGAGCGTACTGTGGTCTCGAGTTCATCCGATCAGACTCCCTCGTTTCCCTCCGGCTTAGCCTTAAAGCCCCGAGCCCAACAGCCCGAGAAACAGACCATAATCACGAATTACTCAAAGCTACACACGGAATTATCTCCCGGAAAATGAATCGATTCTTCTACAAGTGAATTCCATAACCACTCAGGTGCGAGTCCTCCGATCCGATTGTTCTTTTTTTCAATCGAAAATTTGTGATTTAACTTTTTAGCATGATTCACTTTGGAAACCCTAGATTTGGTATTTGGAAACCCTAAATTTGTTCTCTTTTGAATTTAAGAAAAATATTGAGTGGTTGGATTGGTATATCCACTTGGGTGGTAATACCGCACAGACCATGTGAGGAGTTCTTCGAAAAAAAAAGTCCGGAGCTGACTACTCTTCGATCCCCTTTCCCTCCATTTGTACCATGAGTTCCCCTTCCGTTTTTTAATCGGAGGAGATTGTACATGGGTAACCCCAGCCGGATCCTGATTGACGAGAATTGACGAATACACAAAAATGCCATTTATGAGATTAATTTTTTGGCAGGTCTGGCAACAGCATCCCAACTAATCTCAGGGGTAGAGGCCCTCGGTAACCCGTCCAATGGCCCCTAGAGATTGTTTGCACCAAGGGGATTTGAACCTTAGAGCTGGGGGAGCATACCCCCAAACCCAAGGCCTTTACCAATTGAGTCAACCCCTAGGGATTGCCATTTATGAGATTCATAAAACTATGTATTAGCTGATTGTATACATACATGAATATGCGCGTCTGTGTTTTGTATTCCTTTGGCTACAAATTTTTTCCTCAGCAAGCAAATGCAGGGATGGGAATGCAGATTGGGGCAACGTTTAATTTCTTCCCTTCTAGTTTGAGCTTATCTTTTTAGAAAAATTGGTTTGATTTTAAAGACCGTAATCAAGCATACATAGGGTAGACAATGTTAGGTGAATTTGTACATATATTGAAAACATTCATTAATCATTTTGTTGTTACGAATATCTCATTTTTTATTTCATCTTTATGATTTATTAATTTACTATCTATGCGGTTTTATTGTTTCTCAAATATACTTGTGTGTGTGTGTGTGTCTTGGATCTCTGGAGGATGTTTAAACCAGAAATTATCAGCTGTAGTAGTGTTCTTTTGTATGCCTCTTCTTATGGTGTTGGTGCTCTTACTGTGCCAGGCATTATGGATTCAAACTTGCAGTCTCCACCCTCAGATGGCGCAGATGCAAAGACACAATTTCGTAAGCCATCTACAGATGCAACAAACAGGAAGTATCGGCGCCATACTCCAGTTAGTGGGTCATCTTCATCTGATGGTTAGTTTTTTTTAACTTGGTTTGGTTTTCAGGGGATACAATGTTCCTTGAGCGGAGATTTAACATAATATTGTGGCTAGAGTCTCATAATAAAGTTGACAGTCTGTCTTCATTTTTTTATCATTGCTAAAATGTGATTATATGATTTATGCTATTGGCCTTACCAAAAAAAAAAAAAAAGATGCATGCAATTGGCTTAATGGGTAGTCAGGTTGATTGTAGTTTCTTTTCTTTATGTGATGTTGATTTCTTCTGTTAGATGGGAAGTTATAACATAATACCATTTGACAATTTTTTTTGTGTAGTATTTAGTAAAATACCCACCATTGGGTAGCCCAAGTGATAAGGGCGAACTTGTGTGCATGAATCCCGTGTCACAGGCTCGATTCCCCCTTGGATCAAACTACGATTTAAGTGGGAGGACATGGCGGTGGGTTGTTTTGCTAGTCTCCCCGAGAGTTTAGGTTCCATGGGTGAGTCCTACGGGCTCTGCCATTGGGTGGTTCCCCTGTCATAAAAGAAAAAATTTATTAAAAAAAATTGTTTGCGTAGTAAGGCATGCATGAGATAAATTGAATATTGTGACCGCGGTGAGGATAAGGTGGGGAAAGGGGGTTATAGTTTGTGAAAAAACATAGCATCACTTGAAGAAAATAAGAGACTGTATGAAATATTCGTCAGAGAAGAGAACTGATAAGTGAAAGGCAAGTTTAGGTGTCCATGAAACAGCTTCACCAGTTCACTTATCTGGAATTTGGAATTTGAACTTTTTTGGTCCAGAAGAATGTGAGATACCTTACAAGGCACTATTCTTTTTCTTTTCTTTTTTTAAATCGGTTTTACAAGGCACTATTCTAAAATGCAATTGTTGGGATATCCTAATCTGGTGGTTCCTTGTATCACGGATTTTGAAATTCTTTGTAGAATGTGGGTCCAGTTATGATTGCTTCATGCTGGAACTTTTAAAGGTTCATTATAGGTGGACTATGGGGACTATTTGACTCTGTTTGCATCTGGAGGAGTTTAGGCTTTTTTATTTCCATACATTTTTAAAGATTCCAACTCCAAAGGCACTCTGTTGTGATACAATAAAGATTTGGAAATATCTAGCCTCATCTATTCACTAATAAAAAAAATATAGATTTATTCTCATCTATTCCTTTTTGTTTGCCTTCTGGTTTTCACCATTCATATCCCATTACTCTTTGGTTCTTGCCCGTGCTTTAGTTTTGTAAAGAGAGTGGCAAATATCTCTTTGAATTTTTTACAGATAAATTATCTCCCATAAACGATAAAAAAAAAGGAAGAACAAGCTTGCATTGGGCACCATTATCCATTGAAAGAGAAACTCAGAAACAAAGTGAAGTAGGGGGTGTTACATTTATGTTAAATGTAACACCCCCTACTTCTATGCTCATCTAAAGAAGTAGGGGGTGTTACATTTATTTTTATAATTGTTGCTTCCATTGAAAGTGAAGTTAACTTCTAGCAAAAAAGAGTCTTGGGAGCATTGTATATGGGATGTACACCAAATGGGCTCAACCATCGGTATTCCTGGACCCTGTTTTTTCTTCTTTCCCATAATTTTCAAGGAGATAGTGTCATCACTATGACTCTTTGCTTTTAGACATCTTTTTCTAATATGATCCTTCTCTGGTCCCAACACTTACTGTAAAAGCAATGGGAAAATAATAATAGAAAACGTAAAAATTTCCCGTGCTGTATCTAATATATTTTCAGACTTAAAGAATGAGCTAAAACAATATCCTATTGCAAATGCTCTGCATGAAATAATCAAGATTGATATGTACTTAATTACAAAGTGTTCCTACAATTGGGCATTTGGGCTAGTTGAATTTTTCTCCCTTATGGTTATTATATTCTAAAAGAGTTTTAGAAGGCTTTTATCTTCTCAAGATTTTTTATTTTTTATTTTATCAGTAAATGTCCATCTTTACGATAGGAAGTTTAGTCATTACAAAACGAAGAAAACAAAGTAACAATGATGAAGTATCAAACCAGGAAGAAAATTATTGTTCAAGATTTTTGTGTGAATTATTTTTGTTAGTTTGAAGTTATTTTTGAACGAACCAATTCTTCTGCATATTTCTGTTCATTGCCTAAGATACCCTTTATCTTGGGGGCGGGTATGGATTAACAACAAAAGTAATATATATATTTATATATATTTGCTTCTGCTCTTTTTCTCTCCGTACACTTTCATCATGGAAGATTTTTTCTGCTGATTTACATTGGAATCACATTAGCACTCTCTGGGTTTGTAATAGTTTTGGTGTATGATGGGTTTTAGGAAACGATTATTAATTTATTAGTTGAAACCAAGGTTTTTGTATTATTGTTGGATGGGGGAAAGCTACTTTTGTATTACTGAAAGAAGTAGGAAGGTCATGAAGGAGATGGTCTTCAACCATGCTAGTGCTTGTTGGTTGGCAGTCATGGTAGAGGAGTGCTATCATTCTGAGGGTAGGAAGTAGTTCTTCAAGACTTTTTGTAGTGGGTTTGTATCATTGGTTGCCATTAGATGTTCCAATACTTACGGACACTAATTAGAAGTCACTGAGTATGGTGGCAATGGGTGTCGAGGTATGCTTGTGTTCCCAGAGGGGATGGAAGGTAGAGGGTGGAGAAGCCTCTTCATGGAGATGGTGTGTTACTTCTTCCAAGGCTCCAATGGTGAGTCAGGGTGATGGAGAAGGGAAGGAGTTGGGAATGCATGCTAGGACATATGCTGAGGCTACAATGGGAGGAAGAGTAGAAAGTAGGGTGGCGGTGCACAATGGTACAGGCCATCCGTCACAACATGGAGAAAAGGAAAAAAAAGCAAAGGGTGGCAGGGGAGTGTTCACACGCATAAAGGGAAGGTTGCAACTTAGTACCTGGAAAAGGCAGAGATGGTCTACCCATACCTACACAGTGGAAAGTGAGGCGCAGAGTGTCCTGTTTGGGCTAAAGGAGGAGCTGGCTGGCGTGAAGGAGCTACTGCTTTGTTTGAAGAAGTTTGTCAAAGAGATGCTAGGTATAGTAATATCTAGCTAGGGCTTGGGACTGGGCCTGGGCCTAGGCTTGGGACAAGGAAAATTTTGGGAGGCCCGAAAAGGGCAAAACTAAGCAGGGGTTGGGCTTGGGCTAGATAGGCCCACCACGTCCCAAATGAGGATGGCACCTAAAAGGAAATAGGCTTACGCCCATTCAAGCCCATTCAGGTCCACCTCGTTCCACTTCCCAATATGAAGTGGTCTCGAACTATGGGCCCGAGGTCACGTCGTCACAGGTTGTCACTGACACTTCCGCCAGCGTTGTCTAGGGTAGTCTCAGGTAACCCATGTGCTAGAGTTGCCAACGTACGAAAAAAGAGGACAACTCGTGGATGACAACCTCTAGTGGGCCATAGTTCTGTGGGTTGCCATAGACTTGTGAGCTGGCGTTGTCTGGGAAACCTTCCGACACAGTGGAGGTAAGGGCGTCGTCACCGGCAGTAGAGCATATTGCAACAAAGGGTGGTGTCGGGGGCTCGGGAACATGGGGAAATTACAGAAAATTTTGAAGGAGGGCTTTGGGCAGGAGCTCAACCTCAGTGCAGTGTTGAGGGATATTTTGGTGCCAAAAAAGTCTTTTAACTACGAGATTGATCAGAATCAAGGGGAAACACCACAAAAAGGGCTGCTGGAGAGGGTCGAGCAGGAGCAAGGGCTACAGATACATGAGAAGGCAGAAGGGGAAGGAACAATGATCTTATTTGGGTCCAACTCGATTCCATCCGTGGGCGAGGAGATACATCAGCTGGGGCCAGAGGCAACTAGGGATGGTCTCATTCCAATCTCTACTATTCTTCCTTGTATATCTTCAGATTGGGTCATACAGAAAGTGGAGGAAATTCAGAGATGTGTAGGGAGTGCAAGTAGAGGAAGAAACAAAGGGAGGGCTGTTGTGGCAGATAAATGAAGCCCACAATCTAATTTGGAATGTGGGGACTGAATGAGATAGACAAATGCCTCCGAATAAGAAATTTGTTAAGACAATGAAAGGTGGACATTTTATGCTTGATGGAGACTAAGCTGAAGTTTATCACAAGAAGTATCATTCAGAGTATTTGGGGCTGCCAGCATGTAGGGTGGACGTATCTACCCTCGAATGGGGCATCAGGTGGAGTGTTGGTAATGTGGGATAAAAGGGTGGTGGAGAGAATCTTGAAGAGTTTGTAGGGGAAATACTCGATGGGGTGTTCTTTTAAAAATATTGAAGATGATTTTTTATGGGCATTTGCTAGGGTATATGGTCCTAATTTGGATAGCAAGAGGCGGTTTCTATGGGAAGAGCTAACAGGATTGTGTTCTTGGTGGGATATTCTGTGGTGTATTGGGGGGATTTCAATGTGACAAGATTTCCGAGTGAGAGATCGGGGGAAGGAAGACAAAATCATGCTATGGTCGTATTTTCTGATTTCATATTTGAGTTGCAGCTCATGGACATCCCTCTTATTGGGAGTTCATATTCATAGTCTAATAACCATGCTTGGTCTAGACTGTACATATTTCTTATATCCCCAACTTGGGAGTTCATTATCCATATGTATGACAAAAAAGACTACCACAGATATGTTCAGATCATTTTCCTATAGTGTTGGATTGTGGAGGCATCAAAGGGGGAAGAAGGCCCTTTAAATTTGAGGATATGTAGTTGAAAAGTAATGGGTTTGTGGAATTGATTGGACAATGGTGGAGTTCAGATCAATTACAGGGCACTCCGAGTGTCATATTGGTTGGTAAGCTGAAAGTTTTGAAGAAGGATTTGAAGGCATGGAATGAACAGGTATTTGGTAATGTAGAATTTCAAAAGAAGTCCTTATTACAAGAGCTACAAAGATTGGAGGCTGTAGAAGTAGAAAGCACTAGAAAGGACCAAGTCATTTCAGAATTAGAAAGGGTGACTCTAATGGAGGAGATTTCTTGGAGGCAAAAATCAAGGGAACTCACATGGCTTAGGGAGGGGGATAAATGCACAGTTTTTCCATTGGGTTGCCAACTCACATGGGAGGAATAATGCCATTGAAACCATGATTATAGATGGCTGCAATTCTGCTAACCCATCAGTGATAAAGGGCTACATTGCTGGACATCTTGAAGAT
The DNA here is from genome assembly GCA_011037825.1 of Carya cathayensis. Classification (NCBI taxonomy): domain Eukaryota; kingdom Viridiplantae; phylum Streptophyta; class Magnoliopsida; order Fagales; family Juglandaceae; genus Carya; species Carya cathayensis. The sequence goes on from QGSO01000187.1 coordinate 328,748, forward strand.
TTACTTTTGGAACCCTTTGAATGGAGGCCTAGATTAGATGGTCTTGCTTTTGAGGTCATTGATCAGAATAGTATGGCTTGGTTGGAGAGACCATTTGAAGAGGTACACCAAGTAGTCAGAAAAATGAACAAAGACAAAGCTCCAGGCCCTGATGGTTTTACTATGGCATTTTTTCAGAAGTGTTGGGAGGTGGTGAAAGGGGATGTCATGCAGGTTTTTCATTAATTTTTCACCTTTGGGAAATTTGAAAAGAGTTTAAATGTTACATTTATTGCACTTATCCCTAAAAATGTTGGTGCAATAGAGGTTCATGATTTTCGGTCTATTAGTCTTATGGGCAGTATGTACAAGATAATATCAAAGTTTTTGCTAATAGGATGAGCACGGTTATGGATAAAATCATCTCTAAGTCTCAAAATGCATTTGATAGGGGTAGACAAATATTGGACTCGGTTCTCATTGCCAATGAATGCTTGGACAGCAGGATTAAGTCAGGCGTCCCTGATATTTTATGCAAATTAGACATGGAGAAGGCCTATAATTATGTCAATTGGGAATTCCTTTTTTATTTGTTGAGGAGATGTGTTTTTGGGGAGCAATGGAGGGGGTGGATGAGACATTGTGTGACAACAATATCGGTCTTGGTAAACGGTGATCCTGTGGGTTTCTTTAACAACTCAAGGGGTTTGCGCCAAGGAGATCTACTACCACCCCTTTTATTTGTTGTTGTCATGGAGGCATTAAGCAGAATGTTGGCGGCTTCAGTGGAGGTTGGCTTTTTCTCAAGTTATGTAGTGGGGGATACTAATCATGGTGCTACCATTATATTGCATCTTTTGTTTGCAGATGATACACTATTATTTTGTGAGACAAATTCAGGTCACCTTCAATTTTTAAAGGCTATTCTGCTGTGTTTTGAAGCAGTATCCGGGTTAAAAATAAATCTCTTGAAAACGAAGATGGTTGCTATGGGTAATGTGCTTAATGTCAGGGGGCTGGCTAATATATTGGGATGTGCGGTCTCTTTGTTGCCTATAAAGTACCTTGGCCTACCGTTGGGAGCATCATTCAAAGCTAAGACTATTTGGGATGGGGTGTTAGATAAAATAGAGCGTAGGTTGGCTGGGTGGAAACGTGTGTATTTGTCTATAGGGGGTCGGATTACATTGATAAAGAGTACCCTTCCAACCTTCCCACCTATTTCTTGTCATTATTTTCTCTTCCCGCTAGTGTTGCCTTGCGGATTGAGAAGCTTCAACAAGATTTTTTGTGTGATGGACTTGGAGATGAGTTTAAGTTCCATTTAGTTGGGTGGGACAAGGTGTGTTCTCCCTTGAGGGGTGGTGGATTGGGGGTTCGTAATGTGAGGGCCTTCATAGAGGCTCTTCTCGGGAAGTGGCTATGGAGATATAATTACGAGAGGGAAGCCTTAGGGAAGATGGCGATTGATAGTAAGTATGGGAGTGTAAGGGGGGATTGGTGCTCTAATGAAGTTAGGGGGGTGTACGGGGTGGGGTTATGGAAGCATTTTCGGAAAGGTTCATGGTCTTTCTCTCGCAACACTAGGCTGTGTATGGGGGAGGCCATAGAATCAGTTTTTGGCATGACGTTTGGGTTGGAGATATGGCTCTTAAGGATGCCTACTCTACTATTTTCAGAATTGCAAGGGGACAAGATGCCATGGTGGCTGAATTGAGGGATATTAATAATGGGGCGCAGCAATGGAATGTTAGTTTTATTCGGGAGGCCCATGATTGGGAAGTAGGAGTCATGGTGGAGTTCTTTAACTTGCTGTACAACATTAGTCCTGCTGTTACAGCGGAGGATAAACTGGAGTGGCGGCGTTCCAGGAAAGGCAATTGTTCTGTACGCTTTTATGAGATTCGTGGGCCATCGTTTTAGATTTAAATGGCCTTAGTCTCCATGATTTCCTTGTAACCATTTCTAGGTCCTAAATAGGTGTAATCACATGTATAACACCTGTGTACTTGGGCTATGCCTATCTTTATATCAATGAAGTATCTTCTTACTTATAAAAAAAATATATATATATTTGCTTCTGAATATGATAGTGTTAACAATGCTGTACAAGATCTTGGAGTAGTTTACATGTCACTTGGTTAGTCAATTTTCTATTTGCTTATTTTGCTGATTATGATTACCTTTATGCATGCAGAAATTCCTAAGCGGGGCCGAAGCCGTAGCCCAAATATCTCGAGGGATGGCGCTGTGAAAGTCTCAGAACAGCAACCAAGAAGGAAGGATGATGGGAGGGAATTAGAAAGGGATTCGAGCAGAAGCCATTATGGTAGAAGTGGTGATTATTATAGACATTCTGATCGACAGTCCTCCAGGGGTTCCCATGGTTACTCTAGGCATGAGGACTACATGCATGACAAGCATGTGGAGGAAGAGGAGAGAAACTATAAGAGGCTATCCTCTCGTTCTGGTCGAGAGTCAAAGGGTGGCAGTCATTCTGAGCATACACGAAAAGAAAGTGAACAGAGTAGGCCAAGAGAATATTCAAGAAATGTGGACAAGTATTCCCGTGATAAATATGATGCGCCTAGAAGCAAGGATAAGGACATAGAAGCCTCATTTTTAGAACAACAGAAATATAGAGAGAAGGATTTGTCATCTGATAGAGCTGGATATGGTAAGAGACATGCTGTTTCTGAAGATGCTGAGAAGGGTAGGTATACTAGGGACAGTGACGGTCGAGAGGTGAAGCGAGATTATCGTAGGAGTTCAGGAGATTACAAAGGTGACAGACGTTCCTATGAAGAGACCTGGGGGCACCGAAGTGGCTCAACTTCCGGAGGAGATAGTGGTAAGCATCGCCTGAAAGATGCTTATAAGAGTGACCCAGTGGAACTGGATAGTCAGAGGCTATCTAAAGAAGAAAAGAAGAAAAAGGATGACCGTGAAACTGACAGAGATAAGGAGCGGTACAATAGAGAACCAGGGGAGCATGTTGAAGATAAATTTGGTTTTGTGACTGAAAATCATGAGTCTCCAGCCAAAAAATCAAAGCTGTATAGTTTGGACAAGGACAGTGACTATAGGAAAGATGGTACCTTTGCTTTAAGTTCCTTCCTATATTCTTTCATTTCATAATATTTTCCTATGCTGTTTCTGATAGCTTGATACAATTTACAATCACATCACAGTTAAACCTGTTTCGAAGTTCTCATCTGTAGCTGAGGATACTAAAATGACTCCAGGACAGGGCCAGGCCAGTGACTCCGATGCTGCTAATGATCTAAATGCTGCGAAAGTTGCTGCAATGAAAGCCGCTGAATTAGGTATTTGATATGTTGTCACTAATGGAACTTTCTCTCAACCATGTGTTGAAATCTTAAGTCCTTGTATCCTCGAAGCAAATGCCAACCTGCTTATCACAAAATTATGTGGTTTGGGGTTCTCATTTTGAAAGCATAATTTTGATTATCTAAGAAGGATATTAAAAATAAAAATTAAAAAAGAAAGAAAGAAAGAAAGAAAGAAGAAGAAGAGAGAACTCAATAGAACTTTTGGTGGTTTCACAAAATTTAAATGGTGTATTTTCTACTTGTGGCCAACTGGATTTTATTTATTAACATGCTTGCAATTAAATGCAAAGAGAATTTCAATGTTAAAGTGGAAGGTGCTACTAGAGATCTGATATGTCCAAATAATTAGACATTGGACATTATTGCCACCCAATACTGGATTGTAATAGTTTTGAACTTTATCTATACTCATTTCGAAGCTTTTTGGCATACAACAGTAAATAGGAATCTTTTTGGAGTTGGAAGTTGCATGACTGCCGACCAAAAGAAGAAGCTGCTGTGGGGAAACAAAAAGAACACAACTACTGAAGAAGTATGTCTGATGATTGCTTCCATTTCATCCATTTAACATATTTTGAATTTTATGATTATGGTACTCATGCCCTCAGCACCCTAGAAACCGAATAAATGTTGGGTTATCCAAGATTTTTAGAAGATCTTTTGTAAGTTTTTACTTAGTTTAGAATTTTAAAAAACCTCTTTAAAATTGCACAATTTTTGTTGTTGCAATGTTGGAGAAGGATTTGAAACCATATGGCCCAGAATGCAATGGCAGTTCTATGATTGTGCCTTCCACCTTTTTTCTATCTTAGTACTGCCTGAAACTTAAGTAGTGCGAGGCCCAGAAAGAAACTGCTGCTTTATTTTATGCCAGAGCTGTTAAATTATTTATGTTTACTCTCGCCTTGGGTTTTCTTTTGAAAATATTCTTCTTCTACAGTCTGGACACCTTTGGGATACATCACTGTTTTCTGATCGTGAACGACAAGAAAAATTCAACAAACTCATGGTAAATCTCCATTGCTTCTACTTGTTCCATTGCTTTTTGGTTGACATTGTTAACAACATACGGAAACTTTCATTTCCTGGTCCTGAATGGTTCACTCATTCCATTGGAGTTTCTTCACCTACTAACACATTTTTAGAGTCTGAGGTTGCATTGGTGCCTATGGCCAATTGTAGGGTGTGAAGGGCGACTTGAAGTTGGAGCACAAAGCCGAAGACCAAGATGGGGGCAACCTTCTTCGAGCCGAGAAGCAGAAAGAACTCCAGTTGGATTTAGAAAAGCAGTACACTGCCGGACTACGACGAAGGGATGGCCGTACTGTTGGATTAGGTCTTTAACTATTTGCTATGGATTTTTCTGCACTCGAATGTGTTGCAGTTCTAAAATGCTTTGCAACATTTTGTTGTACTCTTGCGGAAGAGTTATTTTTCTTGTAGTTCATGCCTACGGAATGTTTAGGAGGATATGCTCTGTTGTTGTTGGAACTGTTCAGATTTTCGCAAAAGATCGTTGTTCTGTGACATTTTTACCTACATTTCTCATTTCAGGTGGCAGTTACACCTTCAACTTCGAAATATGGTGGGTAGACCTGCACAATACGTGTTTTTACATATGCGTTCCCATGCTTAATTTGGATTTCTGACTACTACAGCTGTTTGAATTTGGAAGTCCTAATTCAAATTTCCCTGGAGATTTGTAGCCGGGATATGGTGAAACTGATTTGCGAACAAACTTTGAGATATGTTCGTCAAGGGGTCATTGCATGTGCTAACATCAGGTTCTTTAAGTGAATAAACGTGCAATGAATGCAAATTACCCTGATTTGAGATCTGGAAAGAGGAGTTCCAATTGCCAAAAGAAGAAGATTAGCTGGTTGATGTGATCGATAGTCCCCGGCAAGACGAATGATGTAGATCAGCTCTGTGCAAGTGGATCTCAATGCCAATAATTTTCCATCTTCCTAAAAGGTCAGAAAATGGATCTGAAGAAAAGTTAAGGGGGTTGTGTGGTTTAGGAACCCCAAGAATCAGTTGTGCACTTAGAATGTTACGTCAAAATGGGTTAGTAGCTTTTATATTGTGAAGCATATTTCCATGATCCAACTGAAGTCTTTTATTTCGATTATGCTAATGCCAATAATTTTCTACCCAATAGAAGAAGGAATAGACAGGATAGGAAAAGTAAAGTGAACCAAAAAGGTTTTGATCCAAGCTGTGGACCATTTTTATTGCCTGTTCGCACCGTTATAGTCTAAGAAAACCACTGGATCCCAAGGCATTGCTCCCTTAGCGGTACCCCACCATACATAATAGACAAGCACAAAAAGAGGCACCCCTTGATGTCATGCCTGCCTCCCCTCCCCCACCCACACCCCCCTCACCACCCCCCCTTTCCTGCACCAATAGTGGTAGGTGCTTTCTTTTAGAATTGGTGAGGTTCTTGGCACTCTAAGTGGGTCAGAGATTTGGAGGATAATTACAGAAGCACTTTTTGCTAGATCAGGAATCCATTACTTTCTTACTCTGACAACCCTGGAATTTCTCTGTCCAACAGGACATCTAGGAACAGATTGAAAATTTCATAAGTTGTGGAACAAATGGTTACAAAACTGAAACTGATTGGAGAGGGGCGCTGAAGCAAAAGTGTGCAAGGATATTCGGGAATTGAACCATATGCCCCACAGACATCTACATTCTTGATACCATGTAAGAGCCCAAAAAAATTCATAAAAAATCCTTCACAATCCCCAAACTAAAAATCTCATTGCTTGGGTTATTTATCTCATCCAACCACACGCTTCTTTGATGTCTACTTAAAAACAACCCCATTGATTGATTCCAATCCAAGTGTATACTTAAGTGTCTTGAGAAGAAACCGTCCATTTTGGGTCTTCACTTTTTGAAGTCACTTTCTTCCTTTTTTTGTGGATTCCATTGTAGTTGCACTGACATCACACCCATCTTGAGCTTGAAACAGTGAAAATAATAATGGATGGTAGGGTTCCTTAGTATGATATGGTGGTCTACTTGTGAATCTATGATTTTGAGCATCAATTGAAAAAAAATCTATGATTTTGAGATGGTGGCTTTTGTTTTCATTGGCGATTCCATTTTTAGGGTCCCCAGCCACCTCCCAAACCAGCACTTTGAGGGAACTAAATGAAAATTCTTGAAATTTATGGTTTCTGTTTAGGCCTCATGTGCTCGACCAAAGTATCTACTGCTGGTAGGTATATTTTACATGTGATTGTAGTATTAAAGAACAAATTTTGAGACGAGTTGAATCCGATTAGTGTGTAAAAAGGAACTCGACCTAATTAACATTTTGCAATTATTGGGTCATTACTTCTCATCTATTACTCAAAGTAATTTGGATGCGAAAAATGAACGCTCATGAAGAAATGAGTTTCTGTCTCTTTATTGTCAATTGTTGGGACATAACATAAGGTTTTAAGTGGCAACAAAAGACCCTTTTTTTTTAATGAGAAAAGGACGGTAAAAAGACTACTTAAAAGGAGGGTGAAAGTCGTTCTGATCTTTGAGCCTTAAGAGGAAAGAGTTGGAAATATATATATATATATATATATACTAGTGGGAGCAACGTGCAAAGCACGTTTGTCTAATTTTATGAAATGATTATTTGTAAAAAATAATATATATTTTATAAAAATTATTGATGTCACTTAATAATTTAAGGCATATTGAAAAAAATAAAAAAATTAGTTCAAAATATCATATAATCCAATACATGTTTATAACATCCATAATTTTAGCAAAGATGTATACGAAAAATTTAATAAAAGTCTAACACAAACGGTAGTTCAAAATATGTGTCGTTGATTTTGTATTATAATTCATCAATTTATGTCATCCTGTAGACGATCAATAGAGACAACATTGAAATTCTTATTTTGTTTGGTTGATTCGATAGGGACAACATAAAGTTAAAACATAATCTTTTTATAAAATTTGTGGTATAATATTTTCTATATATAGCATATATATAAATCCTAAAATATATTTTGAAGTTGTTGGCCGAATTTACTCTTTCTTGATTAGCTCAAGGATCACGGCCTTTGTCACGTGCCCACCATAACAAGCCCACATGTGGAATATGACTTAACGGAAGCTACGTCCTACTATCATGGGAAAAAAAAACATTTTGACTAAACACACTTGTATTATATATTATGTGAGATTTTTAAATTTAGAATACTCAATAATCTAAATTAATGAAACGTATAATACACATATATTATATTTAGAGATTCACGTCTTATGCACATAATACAAGTGTATATGTTAAGGAGAAAGAGAAAAATATAATAACTAATCTTTAATTACTTATTATTAAATAAACTATTAAGTATTATAATTATTGTGATTAATAAATCATATAACAACATTGAATGCTATCTCTCTCAACATTTATGTCTTCATTTTGTATGCCAAACTGTTAAAACAAACGGTGTTAATTTTAACGGAAAAACAAGAAAAACCGTTAAAACAAGATTTTTCGTTACATACACATTTTTTATATATAGAAGATATATATATATATATATATATATATATATAGGGAAATGACAGTATGATTATTAAATACGTTTATTAAATATATCTATTCATATAATTTTATATTTTTTAATAATTAAGAAAATGACTATTAGTAAATTTATATATTTTTATTTTTTTGTTAATGGTTAAGGATATTTAAAAAATGATTAAAGAAAAATAAAAAAATAAAAAAATTCATTTATACTAATGCACATATAAAAAATATTTGATAATCATCTTAACATTATATATATATATATATAAAAGGAGCATAAATTCTTCTAACATTGAGGATCTTTTTTCTGTGAGAAATGATAGTTACAGTTGTGGGTTTGTAAGTGCCATATAATCATTTTAAAAAAAAGTGAATAAATACGAGATCCATATGAAAAGAAATTAATTTTTTAATAATAAATTTCACTCTTTTTCAAAACGATTGCATGACATTTACGCACTCTATAACTATATATTTCATTACTCTTTTTTTATACATGGGAAATGTTGTTGATAAGCAGATAGTAAACCCATCGTAGGCCCACTTAAAAATAGTAGGCCATCATCGATACTTGAATGGCCCCCGAATTAGTGACACTATACCTCACAGCTTTTCTACAGCTAATCTAATTTTTTTTAAAATTTTATTCAAATTTGGGAATATCAAATTAAAAAAAAAAAGTGATTAAATGTATAAAACACGTCATATTGCATTTATCAAATATTTAATATTTTCCAAAAAAATTTACATAAAATCTAGCTAAGATGTTGCAGTGACGTGTAGAGTCTTTCTATGTCCAAGACAAAGAAGTCTTAACTCATTTTCCTTTACTTTTGTGGGTTTTGGGGTCCAGAAGAAAGGAATAAAGAATCCCAACAAAAGCTACATAAAGGAACTGATGAGGGTATCCACTTCTCTGAAACATCTTGGTTACCAAGAAAAAAAAACTCGAGCTTTGTACGAGAATTTAGTGCATCGTCAAAACCTAGGTAGGTTTTAAATCAATTTAGTATAGTGTATTTGTTCATGCCTTTTGAGGCTTGACATTTCTTTATCTTTTTGGCTCTGTTTTCGCTTGTTCAACATGTTCGTTTTATAATATTATCCGTGAAACAATGCTCAGGACGTATACAGCAATAAAACCCTTTCCCCTTGCAAAAAAACTTGCATGATAATGGAAGAATACATGAAACAATGTCCTGAACATCCAATCCTCAACTTCATCCCCACCGTTAAAGAAAAGGACGTGTTGGGCTTTAGAGCATAGTGAAGGGGGGTAAAAAAACAACATGGGAGAGAGAACATCGGTACCATCTACGTCAAAAACATGGTGGAGTCGAATCACTTGTGATGACCAATGGATGCATGACTGCTTTCCAGACGAGTCACACAAAAGGGTGGTGTTGTGGAAACACACACCATTGATTGCAAATAAATAAAAGAACAATGACCAAAATCGTACCATATATAATTTATGTAATTCGGCAGCGTATTTATATCTATAAAGCTATAGACTTCATTAATTCAAAATAGATTACAATTAAATAATCACAACTTATTCATTTTAGAACTTTCTCTTTCACAATATGCACTCATACTTTGTCTCTCTTTATTAATGAAACTGTTAAGAACCCCCACAAGAGATCAAAATATTACATATTTATAGATAACGATGCTAGAAATCCTAATTGGCAAAAAATACGTCATTTGCTCGAGCAAACAACCAGTGAATATTGGCTTAACAGCTTGAGCGAACACTAAGATTTGTATCTCACTCGAGTTCACTATCGCGTAAAACTCGAGCGAACTTATGAGTTGAGCTTTGCTCAAATGCCAAGCCGAGCGACAATTGAGTGTGTTGAGTTTGGCTTGATTTCTTGCTAAAAATACCATTTCAGAAGCTTGGCTTGACTGTTGCTTGATCCTAACTCAACTCTAGCTCAAGTGACCTTGGCTCGACACTTCGTTCGACATTCTACTCGAATAATGTCGAGCGAAGTTTCAGACAGAGAGTTTGCTTGACATCTGCTCAATAGTAAGCTCGAGCGAGAGACTAACCCGTAAGTTCGCTCGATAATCAGCTCAAGCGAGTGTTGCCCTAAACGTTTGCTTAACACTCCGCTCAAGCAAATGTTCTAAAATTAGGGTTCTCGTGCCGTGGACTATAAATACATGTTTTTCTCATATATTTTTCAACTCATTAGCAGCCTAACATTTTAGAGAGAATCATTTTGTGAAGAATCTTAAGTGTTCATTTGATGTATTAGGGCTTTGAGAATAAGGATTTTGTGATTGATTCTTATATACCACCTTTGTTGATAATGAATTCATTAAGACTAATCCCACTAGTGGACATAAGCTCACATGGAGCAAAACTACTTAAATTTTGATGTTCTTTGGGTGATTATCATTATTTCTTTTGTTTACTTATGCTGTTATACTTCAAATTAATTTTTGATAACCGGTTTATCTTAGCAGAGTGAACTCACGGATTGCGTCTTTTCTAATCACGAATCAGGTTCCACATGCAATCGTGGCATTCTCGTTCCTTGGCTGGGCATGGATTTGTCCAGCAATTTGTGTGGTTGTGGTATCTGGTAAGAGGGTGTTGGAGTTTGGTGGAAGTTAGGCAGAGGATCAGGTGGTGGGAGAAACTGTGAAGGACCTGGACCCCACTTCAAATTTATCCTCATCTCTGTCAATCATCAAGCTTATGCTTCAAACTTGGTTTTCTTTTCTGATTAAATTTCAGATTTCTTGGCAGCCTAAAACTCTACGGTGAATTCACCTAACTCTTGTTCAAAACCAACCCACCCATATATATTCTGGGTACTATTTCCTTAAAATTTGGCAAAAATCAGAGATTTGGATGTGGGAGCTCCTCAGATTTTATTCTTATTTGCCTCGAAAAGAAAAAAGACATCCTCAATCTCTACTTGACAGCTGCCCGGCTGCCCCTACACTGGCTTTACACTGTTGGTTCTCCGATTGGTGGTAATTCGCTGTATGCGGATGCCATATGGCACTGAAGAAGCAGCCTTCTCGTTTGTTCTTTTGTTTTAACTTTGCGCTATTTAACTAACAACAGTCCCAGCTCCTTGTCGGTTGCGGTGTCTACAAAAGCCCCTCATTTAAAACGCATTAATTGAGGTCTGCTAGGTAACTCCGACCTAGAACACACTTTCCTTTCATTGGTGGATGCTTCTTCGTTGAACCAAGGAAGCGAACCATAAAAATTGTTTTTCAATTTGGCGCTTTTGCTCGTATATAATGGTAGCAGTCACCATTGTTTCGTTTGCGATTGGCTCCTCCTAATTCTCTTCTTTTTCATTCGGTGCCGAAAATCAGATAGATCCATTTGATTACGTAAAACTCAAAACCATGCTTTACTTCATAATTTCTTGTGTATCATTCATCCTCCTCTCCAAGTCTTTCACTCACAAGCCACTCCCTCCATGGAAGGGTGAGATGAAGCTGTTGTTACCTTGGTTTTGGGGGGAGTTTAGTTTTCTTGTGTCCTGGATCAAGAAAAGAAGGCTTGCTAATATTTCCTTTCAAGTACCTATGTTCATGCCATTTAAAAAGATGGGTCTCAGTTCAAAGGTAGAGAATGTAGAGGAAGATGATAGTTCTCTCCTGGATTTGCCTGACCTGGCCTTGGAAAGCATTCTTGACCGGCTTTCGCCTTCTGCGTTATGTAATATGGCAGCAGTCTGTAGTTATTTGAGGGATAGATGCAGAACAGACCATTTGTGGGAGAAACACATGAAACACAAATGGGGTAAATTGATTGGTGATGCTGCTTATCGAGAATGGCAATGGCATGTAGCGACAAGCCCAACCCTCTCGGATCAAAGCAAGAAAAAAGGGTTTCTCGAATCCCTCTCAGGGGTATGGGCTTTTTCATGGTTTAGACGCGAGTTAAAAAGCAGCAGCCACTCAAGGAGTTATTTACAGGTTGATTCGATCATGGCTTGGTATCTCTCTCTTGAAAGTGGCAAGCTATGGTTTCCGGCTCAGGTCTATAATCGCGAGGTAAGTGGCTGCAACGAGCCAGCTAAATTATTCCGGTTGTAACTCTGCTTATTCTTCTAACAATAGGTCCTTGTAGTCTTGTACTTCAGTTTCTACTCTTTATCGATATTAGTCAGTGACAATACCATTGCTTCTTTGAATGTTGAATAATTCAATAAAACCCTTTGTATTTTCATTGCAGAATGGTCATGTTGGTTTTATGCTGTCATGTTATGATGCCCAACTCAGATATGATTCGCGGACTGACACTTTTCAGGCAAGGTATTGGAAAATAGGCTTTCTTCAAAAAGGACTCCATGAACTTTGATCGATTCACTGGTGTCTTTATCGGTTTGAGAGAAGTACATATTTTTATGCAATTATATGAAATCTCAAATCTTCAAAACTAAAACTGATGGAAACCTTTCCTTATATATTTTTTGTTGTGCTAAATATTTGATAAAGATTTTTGACTTTGCAAATGATAGTGATCAAATCGCAATTGAATTTGCATGTGCTAAGCTCATCTTTACTGCAGAGCACTGTAACTCAAAAGTCAAAATGGATGTTTCATTTCAGATACTCACCTCATGGGCGGCGGACAACAGAGGAAAATATACAGTGGGATAGGCTAAGAGCACCACCAGTTGATACTCCCCCGCATGTTCTTCATGCCTCTGATTGTTTGAATGACTTGAAGCCCGGAGATCATATTGAGATCCAGTGGAGAAGAAAGAAAGAATTCCCACATGGTGTGTTTCTGAACCAGTATGCTTCTACGAGGTTTCTGCCTTTAATTTCAACAGCTTGTTATGCAGCATTAGGTCTCATTTCTTGCAAATTTCCCTGTTGGTTTGAAATCCACGTGTATTTATTGTTAATGTCTGTTAAACTATTTCTCTAAAAGAATTAATAAATGCACAACAGAATTGTCATGATCTAATCCGTCACCTGTAGATAACAATGTAATAGCTTGTTCTGAATCAATTTCAGGTTGGTGGTATGCTCTCATTGGTCATTTGGAACACTGCGACAGGAATGAGGATAGCTGCCGCTGCCATCATAATGGTGAGAAGATCGTCTTAGATTCTGTACTTGTTATGAAGTTTTCTTTTATTCTATCAAAAAATGAAGTTTTCTTTTTTTGAGTTTGTATTATACGGAGGAGGGTATACGTAGGTTACATCATTTTTATCAAGTAGAAAACTATTTGGTATGATTTTTCCGTGTTAGACTATGCAGGACTCTTTTCCTATCAACACATAGTTGTGTCCAACATCTTCTGCATGAACCAGCATTTTTTTCTTTTTTTTTGATAGGTGAAAAAAAATGAAAGCAACTTTAGTTTATTGCACAACTGAGAAAAAAAGAAAGCAACTTTGTAGCTTCTTCTAATGTGCCTATCGTGAACGTATTACTTTGTTGATCAAGTTAAGATATAATGCATTTTGAGCCATAGAATGTTATATGATGTCGTCAGATAAATTTGTATACAAGTATTTATTAAACTACATATATAGTTTTTGCTTGTGTATTTCTCGCTCTAGAATAGTGGTTCAGGGAGTTGGGGACTTAAAATGAAGGATAAGATAGAGGAATTTAGAGGAGTTGAGATTTGAATCTTCCTTCTTACAATTTAAAACACAGCAGCGTGATTGTTCAATAGAATTTGTCTGTCGCGGTATCAAAGGCCAAAATATTATATATGTCAGTCACCAGTATTGGTAGGGGCGTCTGATGCAGATGTCCATGATCCAAATGATAATCAGTACAACTGAGGGTACACCTTTTTGTGTAGGGTACACCAATGATTAATGTTCAGGTTGCTGTTTAGGGTTCACCTATTATTACTGTTTATATTGCTTTTTTTTTTTTTTCTTTTTTTTTTAAAAATCATTATCTTGGTTTAATGTATGAACCGTCGGTTTAATCTGAGTTGTCCGAGTGATAATAGTTTCTATCAAAAGGTATTTTATCCTTATGCTTGCGCTGCTTTCCAATCAAATCAATTTTATTCCCTTCAGGTATTCATTTTTGGTTAAATATATGCATATAAATTTCCACCATACACCTTGGAGTTTATAGTATTATTTTTGTAACAGCCATCTTTAGGCACTTCTGGGCTGTGTGTTTCATTGTTTTTACTTCCCTTGAATAGTTAAGCAAGTTGCTAATTCACTGACAAGTGTAAGCATTGTCTGACGAATTTCTTCTAAAATGTTCATGCCTTAACATGTGGTTATTTTTCAAAGCATGGCAATAGTAGCATAATTGGATCCTTTACTTTTCTATTTTTCTTTTTAAGTTTTTGTTGACAACTTCATATAAGTTTCTCAAGGGGAACTGTTGTTGACAGACAATGTGATACTGGAGTTCAACCAGTATACTCCTGGCTCACGATGGAGACGGATGGTGATAAACAGGAGGGAGCATCAGGAGGAAGGCAATGAAGCAGATGGATTTTATGGTGGAATTAGGAAGCTTTACGACAAGGAGGAGATTGCAAGGTGGAAGCGTCTTTGGCCAACTCAAATCTTGGGATAGAATAAGGAATGTCCTCCCTTACTCATGACTACTTTGTAAATAAGCTCCCTCATGTTTTTTCTCTAGAGTTGTGTTAAAAAAGAGCTCATAGTCATAGAAGTCATTCAAAGAGGATGAAGATTAGGCTTGATTATTTTGGTTCTGCACAGAGAAGCCTTGAACAGATGCAAATACGGTGTACCTTATATTACCATAACATTATAATTTCCCAATGAAAGTTTTACTCAAATAACTCGCTTACTAGTTTCGTTGTTATTTGTGTTTTACACATCCTTGCGGAAAACCACGGTTGCCTCTGTTTGGACAGAACTTAGGTTTGAGAATCTCAGTGGTTTTCTTAGTTAAGTGACACTTTTTCATCTTCAGTGTGGATAATCTGCAAAGAAGTGAAAAGATGGCCTTCATAATATGCCGTAAAAAGATTATTTTTAGTAGCTCAGTTCTCAATCTGTGTAATTATATATAGCAGGCCTTGTCCAATGATAATTCTGCAGACGGTCGATTACATCTTTGGAAGGCCATTTCCTGGATGGTGTTCTTAGATCAGATCATGCATCTCGGCGGTGAAGTTTTCAGTGTTGGTAAATGGCAATTCAATTGGTTTCTTTAATAGCTCACAGGGCCTAAGACAAGGGAATTTCTTGTCCCCACTTTTGTTTGTCATTGTTATGGAGGCGCTTAGCAGAGTGATCTCGGCCTTAGTTAACAATGGTTTTGTGGCTAGATTCTCTGTTGGTAACCCCAATAGAGATATTTTAAACATTTCTTATTTATTTTTTGTAGATGGCCTACTGGTTTTTTGTGAGACAGAACAAAACCATATGCGGGCATTGAGTGCTCTCTTACTCTACTTTGAAGTGACATCAAGCTTGAAAGTAAATTTCGACAAATCAAAGTTGGTGCTAGTTGTTAATGTGCGCAACACCTAGCAGTTGGCTAATATTTTTGGATGTAAGGTTTTCTCTCTTCCCATGAGTTACCTTGGTCTCCCATTGGGAGCATCATCAAGAACGAAATCAATATGAGATAAAGTGATTGAAAAGATTAAATGTACATTGGTTGGTTGGAAGAGATTATACTTTTCAAAAGGTAGTAGGATCACATTAATCAAAAGCACTTTGTCTTGTGGAGTGGTATATATAGGGGAGGAATTCAAATTCTACCTGGTTAACTAGGATAAGGTATGCTCTCCTAACTCTTCTAGTAGATTGGGAATTAGAAATCTAAGAATTTTTAATAGGGTCTTACTTAAAAAATGGTTGTGGAGATATACTAATGAATCATAGACCTTATTAAAGTTGGTGATTGATTCCAAATATGAAGGTGCGTGTGTGTGTTGGGGGGGATTGAAGCACTAGAGAGGTGAGTGTGGCCTATGGAGTGAAGTGAGACTTTGGAAGCATATTAGACAAGTATGGGAGGTATTCACTCGAGACACTAGACTTGTATTGGGAGATGACTCTAGAATTAACTTATGGAGCGACCTATGGTGTGGGGATAATGTCCTTAAGGATTCATTCCCCATCAGTTTTCAAGATTGCATGTACATAAAAAGTTTTAGTGGCTGATGTTATGGTGATATATGAGAACCAAGTATAGTGGAACATGAACTTTAGTAGGGTTGCCCAAGATGGGAAGTTGCTGGCTTTGAGGGTTTTTTTTTTTTTTGTCTTCTATACTCAATGAGACCGAATAATCAAAGAGTTGATAAGATGTGGTGGATAACCGCATGTAAAGGCACATTCTTGATTCGCTCTTTTTATAAATCTTTCACACATTCGTTGGACAATCAATTCTCATGGAAGAGAATTTGGAAAAATAGGGTGCCTCCTAAAGCTGCATATTTTGCTTGGTCGGCTTCTCTAGGGAAGATTTTGACAATGAATAACCTATGGAAACGTGAGGTCTTCATAGTAGATTGGTTTTGTATGTACAAGAAGAGTGGTGAGACTGTAGATCATCTTTTATTTTATTATGAGATTGCTAGAGAGATATGGGATGATATGTTCTATAAACTAGAGCTAGCTTGGGTAATGCCCCTATGGAAACGTGAGGTTATCATAGTAGATTGGTTTTGTATGTACAAGAAGAGTGGTGAGACTGTAGATTATCTTTTATTGCATTGTGAGATTGCTAGAGAGATATGGGATGATGTGTTTTATAAACTAGAGCTAGCTTGGGTAATGCCCACCATAATGGCTACGTTCTTGGCTAGTTGGACAAATCTAATAGGTGCTCTGCAAATTAAAGGAATATGAAAAATGGTCATATATGCATTTTGTGGTGTTTATGGCATGAGCAAAATGACCGGGCATTCGAAGACAAGGCACACTCTCTAGAGGATATTAGATTACTCTATGGGTCATAGTTGTTGATTTTAATGGCCTAGGTATTCATGACTTTTTTTTTTTCTTCTTCTTCTTCTTCTTAGATATGCGTTACCCGTGTGTCTCATCTTGTGTACTTAGGCTAAGCCTATTTTTATTGATACAATCTTCTACTTATAAAAGAAAAATTAGGCAACTTTAATGGCCACGGTTAAGTATAATTATAACAAACCAAAACATTCAGAAATTTGCCATTTGTTTTTATTTTTTATTTTATGGAAAATAAATAACCGTTTTTCCTAAAGAACAAAATGACCGAATCAGTGCCACATTTTTCTAATTGTGTTCTTATTTGGAAGAGATATGTATATTTGCTAATGGTCGATGTCTTCGGATAAACCAATAAAAAATGGGAATTTACCGAATCTTTTTCATTGTTGGAGAACGCAATTAACAGTACAAAACTAATTCTATTTATAAATATAATTTTTTTATTGATTTTTTTGAAGCATAATTTTTTTTATTAATTTTATAAAAATGTTATATACTACATCTGATTTATATCATACTACTAACGTAGTTTGATATTATCTATTATTTCTTTATTATTAAAAAATATAAAAAATAATAATGTAAATTAAAAATATATATTATTTAAAATGAAAATAAAAGTTTTTAAAATTTTGAAAGATAAAAAAAAGCTTAGAGGATAAAATGTGAAAGATTAAATTTTATGTTAAGCCATATTTTTCATAAAAAGATATATAAATAAAAAAATATATTTTAAATACATAAAATTAATTTTATAAATTGATTTGATTTGATGTGATATATTAAATTATAAAATTATTTTTATTATAAAATAAATTTAACAGAAATTATATCAATTTGGAAAATTAATTTATATAATTATTTTATAGAAATAATACTCAAAATAAAACGGACCAACTCGTTAGAGTAGGGGGAATTGGAAAGAAAGGTAATAGGGAGAAAAGTAGGAAGAAAGAGAGTAGAGACTTCCACACGAAGAGATCAAAGGAAAAACGGGTGCTCGAACTTCGTCCTTCTCCTCTCGTTCACTGGGTAGAAGATGAACGGTGGTCCAACTGGCTTCAGTACGTAGAGTAGTCTTTGTCGCTTAAAATTATCCCATAGTCTTTCTATGTTATATTTCGTTCCCTTTTCTCTATTTCTCTCCAATTTTCCCGACATCTCTGTTCTTTCCTTTGACAGACAATGCTCCTGTTACAAGAGCTTTCATTATTGCCTCTGCTCTCTTCACCGTGTTCTTTGGGATCCAAGGCCGTTCAAGTAAACTCGGATTGTCATATCTGGTACACCTTTTTTTTTTTTTTTTAATCATTTCGACATTGAACTTGTTCTGGTGATTTAATTTGGTGCATGTAAATTCTGATCAGTTTATTTGAATCTTTAGATGTAATCCAAGGTTCGGTTTTTATTTATTTTCGTTACTTTGTATTCCTTTTAGTAAGAGCTAGAATTGTGGAGTTCTTCCTAGCTAGATTCTTTATCTTGTATACATCCAGTGTACTTGGACCGCGCCTACTGGTACTAGCAAATTGTTTACTTATAATAAAAAGAGCTCAAATTGTAGAATAGAAATTATGGATCCATTAATTTTTGTTGTATGTTCTTTATGATGATCTTTGATTATTAAGGTATAGTTTAATCTTACTTTTGTGTTTGTTTTCGATGTGGGGGCGTTTCTATCTTTCATCACCATCTGAAGAAATGATTTTTACTAATGTACTATTGCTTTTTCAAGTGAAATTATTGCAAATAGGTTTTCAGGTTTTCTGTGTAAATAGCTGAATTGCAGTCGACTTGCTGTTTTAATCTTGTTTTTTAACTTATTTATAATTTGATTTGTGGTTAATTTCCATCATCATTATTAGAGACCACCTTTGACTGGTCTACTGCTGCTTTTGACATGTAATTAAAGATGGGTTTCTGCTGTTGTGTAGGCATAGCTTGGCTTCACTGGTGCTTTTCCTTATTATTATTTGGATCCATTTTGACATGCACTGTTGCCTTTCAGATAATGCATTATAGGCTGTTACGAGTAGAGAATTTTGTGGTGCATGTGCATGGGTGGGTGGGCTGAGTAAGGCCATGTTAAGTTTGTGTTCAGGGATTGTAGGTGGGTTTGTTTTTTGTATGGCATGCTGTGGACAGATTGATTTTGAAGGTTTTGTTTCTTCAATATTTTCTGTTCTTTGAGGAAACGAAAGTTCCTGTAGCTTCGCTTTTGGGTACGTGATGAGTGTTTAACACTATCCCAGATATTTTGCAGACCAAGTTAACAATTATTGTGCCTTGGTAATTAACTCATGCACCCAACAGGACCTAGAACACCCTAGCTCACCCACCAAAATCATATCATTAGTAAGCATATGCTGCCTAAGGATCCTGGCTAGAAGTACCCACACTAAGTCAGATTGGTCTGAGCGCGTTACTTGGTCCATAGCCCACTGGCTCCAAGATTGATAATTAGAGTCAATTACTCCTGTACTTGATTTTCTATAGAATCATATTCAAGCAGAGGAGAGGATATAGTACCTCACTGGTTAAGTAGTGGAAACTTTGGTGGTTCCTATTTTGTCGAGACTTTCAGAGGATCTGCTAAATGCTATGTTTTGTTAGAAGAGTGCCTAATGTGCAGAGGTCCTACAAAAGCTTATATTTTTTTTTTCTTTTTGGTGAATAGTTGCTTTGATTTAGATCTTGATTGTTGAAAACCTCGTCAAGTGTCAAGATTGGTGTTGCATGTGCAAGACCAGATGTGGGATAGATAATCATGTCTCGCTGCATTCTGCAATGGCGGCATATGTGTAGTTGATAGTATTCTCTTCTTGGGGCTCAATAATTAATGCCTTAGATGGCAGTTGAGGATTGCCATTGCAAAGGGAGGTCTGCTCAGTATAGAAATATAAGGGTGAACCATTGCATGGTGGAGCTTCAGTATGCAGTTATAATTGTGCTATTTTTTACATTGTGGAGTTGTGTACATATGCTCCTCTTTGGTGTTAGAAATTGAAGTTTCTTCCCCAGGATAGATTTCTGTTTGACGAGATATTTTTATGGATTTTATTTTTTTCATGAAAACTTAGAGATGTTAAAAATTTTATTGTAGACAATATATGGAGAGGCATTTCCCATGCTTCTTTAAATATGTTTTGATATGGTAACTCCCTTGAAGTTATCGTCAACAGTAACTCTTGTGAAGTTAGTTCCTGTAACCTACTCTAAGAAGCTGAAGGGTGGGACTGTATGTCATTGTTGATAACCTAAGACGAAAATTCTTGCATCTTCCTTTTTGTCTTCTTGAAAGGTGGTATGAACTGTTCAAATTTGCAACTAGCGTCCATTCATTTGAAAGCATTTTATTATTGTGACAGGATATCTTTGGGAAGCTTCGACTTTGGAAGCTAATTGTGTCAGCTTTTGCCTTTTCTTCCATACCAGAATTGATGTTCGGACTCTACTTACTATACTACTTCAGGGTCTTTGAGAGACAGATAAGTTCCAATAAGTACTCGGTGAGTAATCATCTAGCTTAAACTCATGATTTTGACTTTGATGTCTTATATAAATCAGATATACCTATTGTAGATCCATGCGATTAATGCAACGTACTAAATTGCCTCAGTGATGCAAATATCTAAGATATAAGCAAGGAGAAAGAATTTTAAAGCATCTTTGTGAAGCTCACCAATTTTTATGTGGTTACTTTTCTTGTACCTGGCCAAGCTAGTTGACATTAAAAGCTTGTAATATAAATATTCTCTTGGGCCATGAGTCTACATGCCTACAACTAGGGGTGGCAAATTGTTTTAATGGGCCGTGTGTATTATATGATATGGGTCAACCCGAACATAACCCGTTAAAATAACAGGTTGACACGACACGACCTGTTTTGACCTATTATGAATTAATTAAAAATATATCGATATGACACGACTTGTTTCAACCCATTTATGTAAAGAGGTTAAATTGACCCAGATAATCCATTTGACCTGATTAACATAATTTCACATAAAGGTTAAAATCACAATATCTCCCAAAAATATAAAACTAACTACATAAGTCTAAATTTACAATCCAAATAATAAAAACACCAAAATTACAATCTAGAGGAAGTGTGGGAGGTGGTCGTGACTTGTGACTGAGAACTAAGAGAGTTAGGAAATACAAAATAAGTTTAGGATATTTTTGTTTTTAGGTTTAAAATGATATAATTGTAATTTTGAGTAAAAATTTTAATGGGTCTAAACGGGTTAAGTGGGTTGACCCATTAGTGACCCGTTAATGAATTGTGTATTAACAAGTCAACATGTTTTGATCCGAACCTATTAACATCAAATCCAAACCCGCTAATTTCGTGTCGTGTTTGTGTTGGGTTAAACGGGTTGTGTCACATATTGCCACCCCTAGGTACAACCATGCTAAGACTTCAGACCATGACTAGTTTTTCTGTTAGAATTGAGGGCAAAAACCTAACCCTTGCTTGAAATGAAATTATATGTGGAAAAGGTGCCCACTATAGTCAGCTGCATGGACACTGTTCTGTCATTTGGTCGTTTCCTTGAAGTGTTTTCTTTTGTTTTTGAGAATTTATAATTGCAGTCTAGCTTTGGCTTTCCTTATTGTGCTTTGGAGACACAAGATTGAGCTTAACATCAATGGGGTTAACTTTATTGGTTATGTTGTGGTTAGAGATTCGGTGCCCCCCTTTCTTCAATCCTACAGGGGTGTGTTATTGTAATCTGAGAATCAAAGCTTAAGGAAATGGTAATAAATATAAAGGCAGGTTTCTTTGCTTTAATTATTTATTCTTACATATTTTGATATTTGGTATGTCTTAGTTTGATTGGTGAAACCATAATTATTCTTGTATAATTGATGTGTAATCATTCCACTGATCAGTTATCAAACATGGAGAGAGAGAGAGAGAGAGATTATTTTTTCACCTATTTGGTTTTAAAACCAGTCTGCCCCATTCTGCAGGTCTTTATCTTGTTCTCTATAATTGTTGCATTACTCTTTGAGTTCCTCACACTAACACTCCTTAAAGGTATGGCTCCCAATTATGCTTTTTGTAGTTTATCTATTTCATTTCTGTGTTACATATGTGACTATGTCTTCTATTTCATTTATGTGTTATTTATGTCTTCTACTTCATTTCTTTTTGAATTTATGTTGTCTCTTGGTTCTTAGTTATATCTATTTTCCTGCTTCTACATTTGCCATGCGGCAAGTTTCTTTCACTATTTTCAAAAGACAGACCTTTATCAAGTAATTAGTACATAATCTAAAAAAAAAAAGAGAAGTGCTAGGTTTACAAAGAGAACTACCAAAAAAAAACTACAAATTGACGTGACGTGGCTTGATGTGGCACATTAGATCTACCTTACAATAAGAAAGCTTTAAAATTTAACCTACCTCATCAAGCCATGCCATATTGTAAAACAATTTTTTGTAATTCCCTTTGTGGGTCAAGCATTTCTCTAGTAACTTGATTATGGAAAAGCATAAATGATATTCACCTCATATATTAGCAGTCATGGTAGGCTTGTCTTCCTTACTGCAAAAGCAAAAATGAACATAGTAAAGGTCTTTGATGAAATGCTTAATGAGGAGAATAAAAAAGAACTGTTAGTTCACTGAACAGATTGCTGTTAAAATCTTACATTTTCCTGCATTTTCTTTGCTCTTTTCCCCCAGGACTCTGCTGGCATACTGCAGTTATACTTTTAGTGCTAAAATGGCTTCTTCTTCTTTTTTTTTGGCAGATTCTGCAGTGAACCTGGTCGCAACAGGACCTTATGGTCTTATATTTGCTTCATTTGTCCCTTTTTTCTTTGATATTCCGGTTTCAACATGGTTTCGTGTATTTGGAGTGCGCTTCTCTAATAAGTCTTTCATATATCTGGCTGGTCTGCAGGTAAAAGTTGACAGATAGTTTATATATACGGTTTATGGCACAAGATAGACCAGATTTGAATTTCATTTAGCATATTTGGCATGCCCATCTCTCTCCCACCACTATAATCTAATTGTTAGTTTCTGTCTTGCAGCTGCTTTTATCATCCTGGAAAAGATCCATCTTACCAGGGTTATGCGGCATCCTAGCTGGTTCTTTATACCGTTTGAATGTCTTTCATATCCGCAAGACAAAGGTAACTTGGCACTGTTACCTTTGGAAAGAATGATGCTTATTTTTTCTTATCCCTTTTTGTCCGTTTTAGATGATAACTTGTCATCCTATTCAAATATCTATAAATTCTTACCACCTTGAGCTCCTCTGAGGCACATTAGTGAAGCTTACATCTTAAGAGTGCGAGTGAATTGTGAGTTTGAAATTATATGTAGTAGTCACTTAGATGGAACTCCCCAGACACATTTTACTTAATAGTGCTAGATTTGGAAAAGCCTTTGCCATCTCTTTGTCGGAGAACTTTTTTTCTCATATTCAAGAAAGAATTATTCAGATTGTTTGAGTCTTCTCTTATTTACAAACGTTACAACTGCTACAGCTCAGGTAGAAGTTAATTGAAGTAACATGTGATTGTGCATGTCTTTTCTCATGCAGTTACCAGAGTTCGTTATTTCATTCTTTTCGAGGATTTCTTGGCCAACCACGGGGAGTCCACCTTCAGCACCAGCTAGGAGTATTGTAGGGAACATACCATCCTATGCAAGTCGCCAAGTGGAGGCAAGTGTTTTGCTTAATGCTTTCAATCAATCTTCTATTTCCTTGGAGAATATTTTGACAATTTGTAATTGCAGTAACTCAAATGAACACGCTTGAAAGTCATTTATCTTATGTCTGAGGTTTGATTCCAAGCTGTCAGATAAAGCTTAGGAACCAAGATGAGGCTGGAGATATTAACTTCTAGTGAACCCAGCATATGCTTTTGGCATGTTTTGCATAGTTAGGTTTTCCAAAATATGCATAAATAAGTGTCATGGGTTTGCTTTCATGGATATAAATTATAGGAGAATGGTAGGGAGTATCATAGTGGGCCAGCCAGGTTTATAATCACCTACAGCTGGCTATTGCAAGTCAAAACCAACTCAATTTTGATTCTAAAGTTCCTTGTGAAAATACTAGTTTTCTTCTGCAAGATAATGCATCTTATGACAACTTTTGGCTTCGAACCATTAGGAGGGAAACCACGTTGATATGACATATTTGACAGGCTGCAGGCATCCTGGTACCTTGGGTGTTGAACTGTAACTTCTTTCAGATTTTGATAATTTCTTGACTTTTTTAATTATTTATTTCCTCAAATGAAAAGGAGTATCTCCAAATTCTGGTCTGTGGAAGTTTCACTGAGGAAGTATCAAAACTCATATGGTCATATATACTCTTTGTAAAAGCCTAAACAACACAGCTTAGACAGTCAGGTATGGTGCGGCTGGCTTGCATATTTTCTTTTGAAACTAAAGATTCTAAAAGAAAATCTCTCTTGAAACTGATGTGTAAAATATAAGCTAAAAGTATGTGGAAGTGCTTTCATGGGTACAATTTTTTTTTTTTTTTTGGCAACATTGTTGCTCTAGAATAACTTCTTCCCTCTTTTTGTTTCAGAGAAACTACCCGTCCTCCATGCCATCTGCCATAGATCCATCAGAGGACTCTATAGCTACCCTGGTTTCTATGGGCTTTGACAGGAACTCAGCCCGGCAGGCACTTGTGCAGGCTAGAAATGATGTCAATGTGGCTACTAACATCCTTCTTGAAGCACAGTCTCACTAGTTCCATCAACACTCTTCCATAAAATGAAACCTATATTGTTTCAAATTCAGAGATGGAATCTTATCCGACAGAGACATGCTGGCCAAGCAAATTTGCACGAATCAGTGACAAGATTGATATACCTAGAGAAACCCCGTCAAGGTTTTTGCAGTATCACTCTAAAGGAAAGGGTCTCTCCTTTTCCTCTTCCTTTTTTTTTTTTTCCTTGTAATTTTTAGTTTCTTTTGTAGTCCTTGTCATTTTGGTTGTAACAAGATAAATATTTATACGCCACAAACAGACAATTAGGAACATGTCCAATATGCCATGCTTACCTTTGATAGGTGTGAACATGCAGATTCTATGTGCGATCCATAAATGATATGCTTACCTTTGATAGGGCTCTCTCTCTCTCTCTCTCCCTCTCTCTGTGACAGGCTAATTCTTATCATGGTAAAGTCCGTTGTGGAACTAACCCTATTGTAATTAAAAACACATTTGTGTTTAATTTACAATCTATGTATACGTTTTTCCATTATTTCCTTATATAAAAAGTATAAAAATCACTTATTAGGGATGGACTTTAGTTTGGATATCATCCATAGATATTCCTATAATAATAGCTGTAGAATAAAATATTTCTAAGTATTTGAAGCACTTTGTATGAAGTTATGAACCAAACGGCGGACTGCACTTTTTGAACATGTAAAAACACTAATTTCCGAGAGAGAAGGAAGCAAAGAAAGAAATGCAATTGGCATAATGAATAATTGGAGAGGGAGTCCTACCAAGCAATTTATCTCGTAATGTCCCTCATTTTCGTGCCTAAAAAATAATGCCTAAACCATGAACTCTCTTGACAATATGATATTCTAAGTTCGAACAATCAATCAAACAAGCCAGCATATTGGTCAAATCCCAGGCGAAATCATATGATAAACTGTATACCCGAAAAGTGCGACAGCGTTTACTCATACTTCACTCTCTCACTGTAGATCCAGCGTAATCAAATTGGTAAAAATACAAAAAGCTTGGAGAGGCCTCAGTTCTAGAATTTCAGGTTCGCTTTGAAATTATACCTTCTTTGAGCCATATTTGAGAAGATTATGGTATTGGTAAGATTCCGAGCACTTTATGGCTGGAGGATTAGCTCATTTGCCTTGCATATATTAGACACTGCTGATGTCAACTCGGCTTTTATGGAGCTGAAAGGCTGGGGTGATCCAGCTCCCACAACTGCATTGGATGCCTGACCAATTGAAGTAACCCAATCGGGCTTCACAATGGGCACACGATAACTTGCCCTCCATTGCACCTTCTTCAACTGGGTGACAACATATAAATCACTATAAAAACCTTAATTATTTCATACATGCCTATGCACATGACAGATTACATGCTAAGATGCCATCAACAATAGTAAGTTCAAATTATAGTTGCAGTATAAGGAATCGCTTGATTTGATATAGATTACAGCACTAATCAAGATGATCCAATTGCAGTTAGTCAAATAGACTAATTTGGACAAGAGCGGCCTCAGATCATTTTAACCGCAGTTGGATCTATATTCAAGATACAAGGTAGCTTTTATCTACCCAGCAGTAAATAACCAGAATGCTGGATATAATTCTTTAATGCAATCAATTTACAAGAAATTTCAAACAGATGTAAGCCCCATGAAAACCCTACTTGTCTGTCATAGTTAGAGCTGGTAATACAGTTACAGCTCAAACCTCGGTATTCATCTCCATGTACACCTCAAGAGTAATCCAAAAATCAGAAATTTACCTGCTGTCATCCATCGCAGAGGCTCAACAAAAATGGATGAACACTCAGTCTCATCAGACTTGATAAATGGGTTTCCGCTTTTACGCTTGTGCCAATCAAAGGATGTTTCACCCTCACCTGGAATGTGATCTACAACATTCTCTTGCACAGCAACAACTCTTCGGCATTTCTTGCAGCGGTATGCAGGAGTGCAAATATTTCCTACATTCGAAGCTACTTCCACTTCTGAGGAAATTTCTGTAGACAAGCCAGGATCTGCCCCAAATCTAGAACTCTCTATTTTCTCCCCACGGTTGTACAACTCACCTGAGACCATGAATGAATATACCTTTTAAAAGAATGCCATTTGTGAACAGGAAAAAACTCTCTCTTTTCATTCACAAGCTCATAACAGTGGAAAGAAACAACAAACTGATAAATGCAATTGGGAAATACCAAGCTTTAGATTAACTTAGAACTATTATAGTTATCACAAGTAAAATAATTTAAGGACAAAATTACATCTGAAGTTGATTATAGAGCCTGATATTTAAAAGAGGCAAAAAAAAAAAAAAAGTAAAGAAAGCAAATAGAGACCATATTTAAGTGGTATATCTAGTACATAATAAGAGAAAGATATCAGACTCATGGCAGGAAGCTGGCAGCTAATAGAACACCCAGAAGTAAAAAAGATGCTATGGATCTAACACTTAAAGGTCATGTGGACCAGTGACAAATAGATTGACAACAAAATTTAAAAATTCTTTGTTAATTAATTTGGAGAATGGACACCGAAGGGATAACAAGGAATGAAAAACTGAAAATAAGACAATTAAATGCGTCACTTATCAAGCAAATAAACATTTATTTTTCTTTCTAAAGTCATTGGTTTAAGATCTACTAGGTGCATGTAACCCCTAGGGGTTGGCTCAAGTGGTAAAGGCCTTGGGCTTGGGGGTATGCTCCCCCCAAGTCTAAGGTTCAAATCCCCTTGAGTGTAAACAATCTTTAGGGACCATCGGACTGGAGGATTTTCCTTTTGAATTACCCGAGGTGCACTTGCGAGAAACTCATTGCCGAGGGCTTATGCACCCTTAGGATTAGTCGGGACGCTGTTTCTGGACAGTCAGTGCCCCAAAAAAAAAAAAGATCCACTAGGTTCATGTAACTTACAAAAATAAAAATAAAAACTTTTTAACAAATATATATGATTGTTCCCGATTCATAAATACTAACAAATTTCAGACCTCTATTGGATTAAGCCTCAGAGCTCCTCCCTATTAAGAAGTAAAAGCATCACTAGGCTACAAAGGCATAAGCTAAATAGACGATTAAGCAAAGAAAAGAAGGGAGGTTTACCCAATACTTTCAGTTGAAAGCGCTTGTATATGGGGCTTGCATGGTCAACCTTGAAGCCCATCTCCTCATACATTTTTAACTGATATGGGAAAAAGAAAAGCATAGATTTATGATAATGTACACACACGAAATCACGCCAACCATGTGATAGAGAATTTTGTTGCATTACCTGATCTAGAAAACCATCATTGGGGCAAACAAACTCACAGCTTTGCCGTAAGGATTCAAGTGCATCTGGAGGAATGTAGATATTCTTGATCTCATCAGACAAGGGGAAGGGGTCATTGAAAATATTGGAAACAAGAATAGAAACCAGGCATATACCAATTTCTAGACCTATATTAACTTCATACAAAAAAGGGTTTTGCTCGCACCTTCTTGAGATAGATGTTCTGTTCTCATGAGATATGCCGTAATGATAGCTGCACTGCAACAAAACAAGCAAAGAAATGTAAGTCCTTGAGACTTGAAAACTCAGCCAATCGAAAACCTCTTCTGAACCATTTCTGACATTTATTAGTATACTGACATATAACATTTGATTATATGTTTAGTAGTAAATATTGTTTTAGCTAATCCTCAAACAATTTCTGAAATTTAGTTCTAAATATTGTAAATGATATTTCTACCTCTCAAAAGAAATATTGTAAATGATATTTATGACATTTACAAATTTTTATACTTCTTCATGATCTTGATTGAATGTTAAGCATTATACCATAACGACTCATCTGTCTACGGAATACTGCAAATCCCAGAGTTTGATCCCTATCTACTACCAACTACAACCATCTTAGATCTCAATCTACCACCACCAAAAGCCCAAGAGGGCGGTTACTCCTACGAGGACGCCACCAGAAAAATATGGTAGGCACTCGACTGAAAAGCGCTTAGCAGTATCTTCGTTTCCAAATTACAGCTATACCTATATCTATCAACCTAAAACCATTACAAACAACAACATTTATCACTAAAAAGAAAAACAATTTATACCTTCGTGACACGCCGGCAAAGCAATGGACCAAAACGGACCCTTCTTTTCGACTCTGATCAATGAAATCAAAACAAACATCCAAATAATCCAACAAATCTTCACTCTCCATATCTCTCAGTGGCACAGCCATCCTCACCATCTTCAAATCCTTGCCTGCATATTCCAACGAGTACAAAAGCTTTTCAGGCGACAAGGAACTCTTCAACCCTACGTCACGACCCGAAGCATCCTTAGAACCCGAACCAACACCGCTTCTATCGGACCCACCAACATAAACCTTCTTGATTTCCTTTGTGGGAATAACGAGACCGCTACGCCATTCAGAGAAAAACGATATCGAGACCGAGCTGAGTACGGATAATATGTGTGTGATCTCAGCGCTACCCTTTTGGAGAACCTCCGCTGCGTCGCTGATGTTGCCGATGAATAGATTTTCGCGAACACGGTACGGCATGACAACACACACAAAAGATTCCGCCCGAACCCTTGGAAAACCTTTTCCTACCAAAAGATGCGGTTTGTTATGTCATATAAACTGATCATCTAGCAGTAATAACCGAGCTGGAAACTAAACTTTTCCCTTAAAAAGTAATGTTATGTATGGTTGCAGAGAAAATGAAGGGAACGAAAAATGAAAAAAGCGCCACATTATTAACACCTAACATTTTCTTCTTAATCAAAAGCTACACGAATCAGTTCATCCTACTTTTCGAATGAATTAACATTTATCAATCGAGGATAATAAGCAATCAAAGCATCGGAAGAACTTCAGAGAAACAAATCTCTGCGTGATTGTTTGGCTGCTGAGAAAATGTTGGAAAGCAACTAGTTTTGAAAATTGGAATGCTAGCTCAGGGAAGACGAAGCTCAATATCTTCAGAAACCGTCATAACATAAACGATAAAACATACAGTTCGAATTTCTTCTTCTCTCAATTTTCCCTCGTTTCCTTCCCAACCAAACAGATTTCATGCGAAAGAATCGCAGTCAATCAATTTTCCGGGTAAACATAGGGCTTCTCAGCAAAGTAAAAATAAAGACGATTTTTCTTTTTTCTTTTAAAAAAAGTAGCTTCTTTGAATACAAAATCGAAATCGAAAAGGAATAATATTAAAGAAAATCTAATTTTAGGTTTAAATTGCGAAGTAAAATTATTTCATTTCCCGTTGAAACTTAATTTTTTAAAAAAAATAAAAACAAAAATCTCAAACCTGAAATCTCGGAATATTCCGGTCACTCTCTCTCTCTGCGCTTATCGTTTCCTATTTATTCAATTACACCGTGGTTATGTAGTGCTCGGCACGTGGGAGCAACTGCCATGTGGGGAGTGGACCCCACCGAGTACTTTCGGTTAGGAGGCGAAGTCAAAGTCAGGCCGTGGAAAGATCAAGGCCCTACACTCGGAGTCTCGGAGTTTGCCTACCAAAAGTAGTAGTGACTCGATGTGTTCCAGCTGAACGATTAGATTGGTGTTTGCGTTTGCTTCTTTCCTTTTTCCTAGGATATTATATAGAAAATTCCTATTTGTTATCCTCGCATTATATACTACGTAATTTTATATTTTAAATATATGATTTATATTATAAACCGATTTATATGACCACATTTAATCGTTATACTAGTCATTATAATTGACCGTCCGTAACTATCAATTATGACGGCCCGTAGTCGTCATAATAAACCACCCGTATCCGTCATAATAGACCACCTGTATCCGTCATAATTGACTATCCGTAGCCGTCAATTATGACGGCCCGTAGTCGTCATAATTGACCGTCCTTAACCGTCAATTATGACGGTCAAGATCTCATTTGTACTCCTATATATATATATATCCTTCAAAACTTTCATTATATAAATTTCTAAAAACACTTCTCTCTCATGTTCAATATCTCTCTCTTTTATTCTCTCTCTCTTTGTATTTCGCTTTCTCTCTTTTTATTAGTTTCATAATACGTTATCAGCACGAGGTTCTGTTGATTCTGAAACTAGTGGTCTTCTACTTCAAGTAAGTTTTTCAATATATTATTTGCAATCCCCAATGTGAGTATTAAAGATTATGGAGTTGCTACTCAACCGCCTACTGTTACACAACTTCCGCACTCCAGCCCACGTGGCTTTTTTTATTTTTTATTTTTGTAAACCATCTTTTTCATTTGAAATGTCTTTTCCCAGAAAACCCCATTAAGTCCCGCGTCCCCCCCCCCCCCTCCCCTCCCCTCCCAAA
The DNA here is from genome assembly GCA_011037825.1 of Carya cathayensis. NCBI lineage: Eukaryota > Viridiplantae > Streptophyta > Magnoliopsida > Fagales > Juglandaceae > Carya > Carya cathayensis. Next base: position 359,632 of record QGSO01000187.1, read on the forward strand.
TTACGTCCTGCATCTCCCTCCCAACACAACTTTATCCCGCATCTTCCCCCCCAGGTAGCGTACATTGTCTCATGTCCCCCATTTCGGCAACATCCTTCCTCCACCATCCATTGCATTTACATGAGGGAAAAGAAGCAGATCTGCAAGCTGAAGAAGCACAACTAAATTGATTAATAACTATACTTGCGCACACGGATTTCTACAATTCCAAACTTAACTTTCGAACATCAGATCAACCATAGAACACACAAAGCTAATGGAAAAATCTCAAAACAAATGAAGATCTGTTTGATTAATTACTGGAATAAAACTTTAAGATTGCCCCAAAAAAAAAAAAAACTTTAAGAGAATGGAAACAATTGCTGGAATGGTATTCCTCGGTGAAATTGCAAGTTACAAGTTCAGTGAGTCAAAATCTCTGGACTGAGCCACTAAAAAACTAAGCAAATTATATATTTTCCATACACAAAAAACATTACCTTCGATTTAAGTTTGCCGCTTACCCTAGATTCTTTTGGGTAAGGGAGAAGAGTTGCAGAGAGGGTGAGTGAGGGGCTTCGCAACGGTAGGTAGACCGAAGGTGGGGGTTGCGCAGAGAAGGGAGAGTGAGGGATCAGGCTTCGTCTAGGTGAGGGAGAAGGGATTGTGAGCAGATAAGGAGAGTGAGGGAGAAGGAAGCATCTGTCGTGAGGAAGAAAGAATGAGAAAGAGGATTTGTGAGCAGAGAGGGAGTGAGGGTTGGGGTGGGCGACGAACCGTGACGTGGAAGCAAACCGGGTTTGGGTGTGCGTCGTGCGATGGGGAAACCGGGGGATGAGTAGACTTTTTCTAAAGATTATATTCCTTATTATTACTTGATAAAATTCTATATTTATTCACATAATTTATATACAAGTTCTATTTATTTTTATACTTGTTACGAATTATTGATGATAAGATTAATCTTGGAATAGAAATTGAACATTACTGAATGATCGATCTAAACCAATAATTTTATTGAGTATCTCATAATAAAAGATCTATTGATTCTGTGAGATAGTTTAAATGAGTGATACGTGTACCAAAAGCTCATTATGATTAATGCATCTGAAGTTGCATAATTGAAATTGTGTAGAGAAAAGCCACTAAAGAATATATGTTTAAAATGAACGCCTCGAATGTGCTCCTGAAATAGTAATATCGAGTGCAAAAGTTCACAATATATTCTAAATTTATATCTGGTCTTCTAGTGGTAAGCAAAATAATGAGATTTTGTTAAGAAATCATTAGTCACGTCCTAATAGTTCCACATCATTCCATGAAATGAATGGTATTGGATTTATATCATTCTTAGAAGAGAATGATGTATTGTTTTCAAAGAAACCAAGAGATTGGATGTGGTGATGAATATATTTATATTACTTCTATGTTTTCGGGCCAGAAGTTCATATTGGAAAAACTATCAGCTTTCTCTTTGAGATGATATTATACAACAATTGAATCAAATTTTATGATGCATAAAAAATGATATGATTCAAAATATTTGTATATTTTTCATGATTATCTTGATCATCCGAAATCAATTACGATAAGTCGAATAATTTTCATATGGACGTCTATAAAAGAACCAGAAGATTCTTTTATTATAAAGTCTTCCCATCATGAGCGGAAAGAAAAATTTGATAGAAGCAAATAAAAATGAAATAATTCGACGTTATCTTGATTATCATAGGTGAACTGGAAGTTCAGATGATAATTAATTTATGGATGCAATAAAAAAAAAAGGTCTCATATTATAACTGCTAAAATCCCAACGAGGATTGAAGTCCTTATAGGACAATTAAGAAATTTAGCAATCTAATGAACATAAGATATGTCTAAAAGCATGTGAGACCTATTGATATAAATGATAAAACATCTCGAAAGAAAAAAAGCATAAAGAAAAGAAATTGGTGTTCTTGAAGAGGCCGTACCCACAAAACAAGCAATAAAATCCATCCAAACTTTCTATACAAAATTCTCTCATAATAAAAACTCCTGAAGAGTATAATACTCTTGAAGAGTATCTACTGAAGAGAATTTTCATGAAATGACTTCCCTTGAAGAGGGACAGGTACCTGAAAATAACGAGATATCGATACATTTCATGAGTAATGGAGAAATTCTGGATAGAAATAAAACCGTTGTCGACAACGTATTTTCATATAAGATGGCACTTGACATTACCAGAAGTAATGAAGAAAGTGAGCCAAGAACCGTCGAAGAATACCGACATAAAAATATTGGCCAAAATAGAAAGAAACAATTCCTGTAGAATTGATATCATTAGTAAAATGTGATACATATGGACTTGTAGTCCAAACACCTAAGAGGTGATGTTTGTTGAATATCAGTGGATATTTGTATAAAGGAAATGAAAATGTGATATATAAATCACGAGTATATTTCCCGCAGAAATAATATTGATATGCTTTTGAAGTTGATGAAATTATATTGAGGTATTTATTAGATTGATAGTTACCGAGAGTTTGGGTATGCATGATTAACTGCATATTTATATGGATCACTAGATATAAAATGCATGAAGCATATAGTCTTGAAGTACTTATTCTATCAAGTTTTAAAAATCCTTATACGATCTAAAACAATATAAACGCATGTAGAACAAGCTATTTTCCATATATTTTCAGTATTTTTATTAGTTTTTATTACAGTTTATATAGATGATTTAAATGTCATTAAGGTTCCAGAATAGCTCATGAAAACTACACATATTTGAAATATAAATCAGAAACCCTTTCGGCTTCAAGGGAGAGATGAATGAAATTATTAGTTCTGAAATACCATATTTTAAATGTAATTAGTATTTCAGATTCATATTACGGTTTTGTAACAAATGTGCATTATTAAATGAGAAATAAAATGGAGCACACATAACATCTACCAGAAAATAGAAACACAATATGAATATTTGTGAAATATTATTTTATTATCTTGAAACAAAATTACAAAAATTTGAGGCTCTTCGCCTAATTCTTTAAATGATTTGCTCTTAAAAAATTTGCATAGCATCCTTATCTAAAAGAGTAGGCAATCGAAAAGAAGAGTTAAGTAAGGATTTTAATTTTCTATTCTCTTACTTTATTGCTCATATCTTCATGTTGGACTCTAAAAGAAGTCGTTAAAAGATAGAAATTTTCTCATTGAGTTTGTCAACGTCATAAGTTTTGAATTGTAATCGCTGAGAAAATGTGACAATAGTTGATGAGTATCGGGTACCGAGACTCACAAGCTTGTAGATAACTTCAACATTTGACTTATTAGTCAGATCATTATTGTATTGCACTATAGCACCTATGGTAGAAGCAGAAACAACTGGTGAATAAGGTGTAGAATACCTCATATATTGGTTACGAGAAGATTGCTGGGCCATTGCAGAGTAAGAATGCAGACTAATTACAGAAAAGTAAAGAAGATGGGATGCGAATGAAGATGAGCTAAATATTTCTTTTATAGAGAAAATTATGAAAGGAAGGACAAAGCATCTCTATTGCTTCACAACGTCCCTCGTGAAGCATCTCTATACAAGAGACAAGAGATGTAGCATCATAGCCCTGTGGCGCCTGACTGCTATAGAAGAGCTGTAAAATTCTGCGGTGCTTATATGGTCTAAAAAGGTGGCCACCGTTTTTGTTGAATATGGAGGTTGGAGACTTAATTTTGATGACTTCTCTACTAACTATGTTATTTACAAGCGATGCATGAGAAACGACAGGATGAGAAAATAAAACTCTTTCCCAATTTGATTCTCGTACAAATGAATGTAAACTAGAGGTTCAAAAGATTATTCATTTGTAAAGTGTTGCAAATCAATTACCGGATGTATTTACTGACACTAAAGGTGTGGTAAAATCATATATTCCTACTGTTAATGTTCCAGCAAAGATTACAGTCTCCTGAAGGACAAGTTGCCAAAATAGCAATAGGTGAGTCTAAGATACGCCTAAAGCGTGGACAACCTATTGGTACAAAGGATAAAATTCCTCGGAATAGAAAAATACAAAATAAATTTGGTACTCCTGAAGAGTCCATAACTTTTATATGGACAAACCTCATCCCCTGATTACTCAAATGGTTGTTTAATCATTTGATGTGCAAAAAGGCTCATTTCATCCTTGTGAAGACAATGAAGAAATTCTAGGTCTTGAAGTACCTTATCTCAGTGCAATTAAAGCCCTGATGTATCTTAAAAATTGCACTCGATCTGATATTACATTTTCAGTTAATTTAGTTGCAAGATATAGTTCTGCACCAACTCGAAGACATTAGAATGATATTAAACATGTCATTCGTTACCTTCGAGGTATGATTGATATGTAATTATTTTATCAACATGGATCAAGTCCACAATTAGTTGGATATGCGAATGCAGGTTATCTTTCAAATTCACACAGATAGATCATTGCAATTCATGAGAAGAAAGGTGAAATTGATGTCAAGCAGATATGATCAAGTGATAATTTGGCATATTTATTCACTAAGGCATTACCAACTGCAACATTTAAAAAGATTGTGCAGAACGTTAGAATGCGAAAGCTTGAAGACCTATTATCATTCACTTTTCAGGGGGAGTAAAGTCTTGAAGACTTGTGCTGATTGTACTCTTTTTCCTTCGCTAAGGTTTTATCCCACTGGGTTTTCCTTTGCAAGGTTTTAATGAGGCAATATTAAAACACTTGGCGATATACATGAATATTGTACTCTTTTTCTTTAGCCATTGGTTTTTTCCCACTGGATTTTTCCTTGGCAAGGTTTTAACGAGGCATATTCTTTATATGTGGTCATCCAAATGGGGAGTATTATAAACCGACTTGTATGACCACCTTTAACCGTCATACTAGCCGTCATAATTGACCGCCTGTAGCCGTCAATTATGACGGCCCGTAGTCGTCATAATAGACCACCCGTAGCTGTCATAATTGACCATCCGTAGCCGTCAATTATGACGGCCCGTAGTCGTCATAATTGACCGTCCTTAGTCCGTCCTTAACCATCAATTATGACGGTCAAGACCTCATTTGTACTCCTATATATATGGGTATCCTTCAAGGCTTTCATTATATAGATTTCTAAAAACACTTATCTCTCATGTTCAAGATCTCACTCTCTTTTATTCTCACTCTCTTTGTATTTCGCTTTCTCTCTTTTTATTAGTTTCATAACAATCTATAGATAATAAATAGAATAAATCAATCAGTTTAGAAAAAATAAAACTGAAAAAATTAAAAAATATATATAAAAATAAAAATAAATGTGGTGTGTAGTATATAGAGATAATGAACAACAAAACTCTATTATATATATTAGGCTATGTTTGGACGTGAAAACCACCTCAATTCATTTCATATTAATTATTGATGAGATTCGCTATTTTTTTAATTTCTCATAAAAAGTTTAAACTTATCCCAACTTATTTCATATATTCAAACATATATATATCGACTTATTTATATTCAAACATATATTAATAAGATTCATAAAACACTATTATTCATAAATCAATTGAAATCACTTTAGATCATCTGAAATCACCTAAATATTCAAATGCAGCTTTAAACAACGTATAAGAGTTGAAGGGGTGGAAAATCCTAACAATGATTAACTAATACAACATATGAAAAAAAAAAAAGGGATTTAGGGTCAATGATTTGGCTTCCATCCATTTTCCATGAGGAGAAGTTGCTTGGAATGGTTTTGTTGCAATCAAAAAGTCAAATTGTAATACTACAACCAAAAGCTACAGTAGATTATTTTATGTTGTACTTTTTGGTCCGATTTGGTTGAAAGAAACTTTCACTCTATCTTTCTCACGATCATTGATTAGGAGAAGCAGAAACATAAGAAAATAGTAACCATTAGATAATATGATAAGTTGGCAAACAATCATAGTAACTGTGTAGGCGCATGGGAATCACCGATTACGCTCTATTATTGGAGAGAAGAGGTTGATTGGATATGCAAGATTCGAGGCGATTGATCCCACTACTACCATGCATGGCAGCAAAATGCAAATTTGAGGCGATTGATCCCACTACTGCTACGCATTGCAGCAAAAAGCTCAAAGTGGCGTGTGGATCTCACACATGACCTAATCATGCAAGGCTTAGGTTGTGCTTGAGACTCACATGCCACTCATTTAGACCATATTCTTCCAAAGTTGAAGAATCGAAAGTTGAGAATTGTGGCACGGCACGTGACGGTCATAAGTGACCAAAAAGTAGTAGTCGACCCATCCATTGGACTACTCCTAAAAGGACCAAAGAGTATGAGGGAAAGAAGAGTTGATGCTCCAACCCCTTTAGAAGGAGATAGGAGGATGTTTAAGAGATGTGTGGAGTTTTGGGAAGAGAGAGTTTTTTATGGAGTTTTGCTACGTACAAGCAAAGTCGCGTATTAATCTGCATATTAATATTGATTATTTTATATTCAAAATTTAAATTAGCACTGTTTTCAATAAAATCTACTTTTTGACTAATCACATTAGATTGGTACACATATTAATGCGCAGTTATGCTTGCAACTAGAATTTTCCTTTTTAAAAATAAAAAAATAAAAATTTACCCATTTGCTATTTTAGATTCTCTCTCTTCCTTCTTGGCTGGACAAACGTATTAGCCTTAAAAAACTTTATTTAGTTAAACCTCAGAGAATTTTGCAATATTATAAATACTAAGATGGTAAACATTTTGACTCTAAAAGTAGTAAATATTAATATGAGAAAAATCACATTATTAAATTAAAAATGATGGCCGCAATTTCAAAGAAATCCAATTGATAAAAGATATTATCATAGACAGTATGTAACTTATACAGAAACATTGTCCTAAATTAAAGTTATAAGATAGGAAACAATGATTATACATGACGCAACATTTATATTTTTTTGCAATTCAGGCAATTTTATTTATAAAATTAAATATTATTATTTAAATAATATAAATAATGTGTCATACACATCCATTTTATAATATAATAACTCTTTATTCTAAACAATGGGATGATGGAAAGTATTCTGTTTTTATTTTTTAATCCAGGCGATGTCATAATTCCCAATATCTCTAGGATAGGAAGAGAGAGAGTGAGTGGTGGGGGAAGTGTCCAACTTTGTTGAAAGTTATCGTGTATGGCACAAAAGCTACAAAATATTACTACGTCGTTTTGACAGCAGCACAATGCCATGTCCCTTTCCAAGTGTTGTTTAGTAGACAAATTTGATGGGTCCGATGAAAATGTTGAGAGGTGTCGTGAGGCCGATTAACTAATGATCAAAAGTCTTGCTATTACGAACAAGAGAAAAGCTTGTGACCTATCATTGGCTGGTGTGAAAATACTAATCGGGTGGAGAGAAGACGCAGGAAATGAAAAAGAGGATGGGGGAGGGGGAAAGCCGGAAATGAAAAGACTAATCAGGTGTATGCAGTTTCAAAATTAGTCTTCCTGAAGTATCTACGTTGCATCCTATCATTGGCTGATGTGAAAATACCTTTAACACTCGTCTCGCCTCAAGCTTTTCTCTAACGAAAATTATATAATGTTGCACGTGAGACATACATAAATAGTATCAAGTGTTGCATGACTGTCTCTTCTACTATATATATCCGAACAATTATGTTACGTACAATTATTTTTTATGTACTCTTAACACACACTAGTAATATAGCAGAATTTGATATTTATTTTTTATTTTTAAAAAAGTAACACAACTAATTATATCAATGAAATATATAAAAAAATACATAAAAATAACTTCACGGAACAATTTTGATCGGAATCTCAAACAAAAAGTTAACTTCGGAAGACCCGGATGAGATCTACTCTCTCTCTCTCTCTCATCCACGAGAGAATTAAACCGTGCGGGAAACATGGCAAAGAATTTTGTCCTAGGGGCTAGGAATGCAGGCAAGGAATCTGTACCCCCTACAAACGTGGGATTGTATTAACCAGGATGCCCGTGAAACCATTGCCAATTATCCAAGCAAATAAAAAGTTTTATGCTCATCAATCCTTTTATAATCTTTAAAAATACCGTGAGTGATTTGCATTTTGCCCTCAATGTTGCCATTTTTTATTTTTAGCTCGAGGTACTGAAATGGTCCAAGTTCCATGGGTTAATTTGGGCCAGCGGCCAACATCTTAATGGGCCATGACCAATAATGACAAGGTATGAACTGGGCTTCTAGATTCGAGGCCTTTCCGCACATTATCACCAAGTCAATTTTCGAGCAAAACGTCTAGAGATAACATTTTGCTGTATCAAGGCTTGGAAAGGCACATATCTCTGCAGAAGGGAAACAAAAAAAAAGGCGGCATACCGATTGGGCTTGTGTACAACTAGGATCGCAATTTACAACATCAATCTAAGCGGTCAGCTTCTCATTTCCTCCCATTATCTTGATTTTTCTATATGAAGCTGTCTGATATGCAACTTAAGTATCTACCTAAATAAGGGAATGAGTGGGAAGAATGAGATGAGTTATGGATGAAACAGATAAACGCTTGTGCAAGCCGTGTCAGCTTCCCTCTTCATCCATGGTATAGACAGGTATTTGCCACATCTTGTTGTTCTTCTTAGGATCATCTGTAAGGTAGAGATCTGTTTCATCTAGCTTGAATGTTTTAATGAATGTTTTTGCACCCATCATGATAAGCCTCTCAATCATGAACAACTGGTAGTTGTTCTCAATCAAGGGATCCAGGATCTGACTATAATTTGATGAATATGCCAACTCGTACCTGCAAACATGGATATCACCACAAATCAAGGTCAGCAGGTCTTCACATGACAAATTACTCCCTAAAGACACCTGATCGTGAGCCAAAAGTACCACAAAATGCAATTTCTGACTAACAGTGAACAGTGAGAGCATGCCAAAACCCCCCTAGAATGTTTCATCCTATAAAAGAAAACCCTTATAAAGTTAGCCAACAGTGTCATCTAGTTTCACTGCACCATTATGCTAGATCCTTCCAGTTCCAGATGGACTGCCAGGTAGCTCTCACATACTAACACAGAAATGTTTGGATTAATGTTTTTGACAAAACATACACTCTGCAGTTAAAACTNCATCATACTAGCCATCATAATTGACCGCCAGTAGCCGTCAATTATGACGGCCCATAGTCGTCATAATAGACCACCTGTATCCGTCATAATTGACTATCCGTAGCCGTCAATTATGACGGTCCTTAGTCGTCATAATTGACCGTCCTTAGCCGTCAATTATGACAGTCAGGACCTCATTTATACTCCTATATATATGGATATCTTTCAAAGTTTTCATTATATAGATTTCTAAAAACACTTCTCTCTCATGTTCAATATCTCTCTCTTTTATTCTCTCTCTCTTTGTATTTCGCTTTCTCTATTTTTATTAGTTTCATAACACGTTATCAGCACGAAGTTCTGTTGATTCTGAAACTAGTGGTCTACTACTTCAAGTAAGTTTTTCAATATATTATTTGCAATCCCCAATGTGAGTATTAAAGATTATATTCCTTATTATTATTTGATAAAATTATATATTTATTCACATAATTTATATATAAGTTCTATTTATTTTTATACTTGTTACAAATTATTGATGATAAGATTCATCTTGAAATAGAAATTGAGCATCCCTGAATGATCGCTCTAAACTAATAATTTTATTGAGTATCTCATAATAAAAAATCTATTGATTCTGTGAGATAGTTTAAATGAGTGATATGTGTACCAAAAACTCATTATGATTAATGCACCTGAAGTTGCATAATTAAAATTGTGTAGAGAAAAGCCACTAAAGAATATACGTTTAAAATGAACGCCTCGAATGTGCTCCTGAAATAGTAATATCGAGTGTAAAATTTCACAATATATTCTAAATTTATATCTGGTCTTCTAGTGGTAAGTAAAATAATGAGATTTTGTTAAGAAATTATTAGTCACGTCCTAATAGTTCCACATCATTCCCCGAAATGAATAGTATTGGATTTATATCATTCTTAGAAGAGAATGATGCATTGTTTTCAAAGAAACCAAGAGATTGGATGTGGTGATGAATATATTTATAGTACTTCTATGTTTTCGGGCCAGAAACTCATATTGGAAAAACTATCAGCTTTCTCTTTGAGATGATATTATACAACTATTGAATCAAATTTTATGATGCAACAAAAATGATATGATTCAAAATATTTGTATATTTTTCATGATTATCTTGATCATCCGAAATCAATTACGATAAGTCGAATAATTTTCATATGGACGTCTATAAAAGAATCAGAAGATTCTTTTACTATAAAGTCTTCCCATCATGAGCGGAAAGAAAAATTTGCTAGAAGCAAATAAAAATGAAATAATTCGACGTTATCTTGATTATCATAGGTGAACTGGAAATTCAGATGATAATTAATTTATAGATACAATAAGAAAAAAAATGTCTCATATTATAACTGCTAAAATCCCAGCGAGGATTGAAGTCCTTGTAGGACAATTAAGAAATTTAGCAATCTAATAAACATAAGACATGTCTAAAAGCGTGTGAGACCTATTGATATAAATGATAAAGCATCTCGAAAGAAAAAAGCACAAAGAAAAAAAATTGGTGCTCCTGAAGAGGCCGTACCCACAAAACAAGCAATAAGATCCATCCAAACTTTATATACAAAATTCTCTCATAATAAAAACTCCTGAAGAGTATCTATTGAAGAGAATTTTCATGAAATGACTTCCCTTGAAGATGGACATGTACTTGAAAATAACGAGATCTCAATACATTTCATGAGTAATGGAGAAATTCTGGATAGAAATAAAACCGTTGTCGATAAATTATTTTCATATAAGATGGCACTTGACATTACCAGAAGTAATGAAGAAATTGAGCCAAGAACCGTCGAAGAATACCGACGTAAAAATATTGGCCAAAATAGAAATAAACAATTCCTGCAAAATTGATATCATTAGTAAAATGTGATACATATGGACTTGTAGTCCAAACACCTAAGAGGTGATGTTTGTTGAATATCAGTGGGTATTTGTATAAAGGAAATGAAAATGTGATATATAAATCACGAGTATATTTCCCGCAGAAATAATATTGATATGCTTTTGAAGTAGATGAAATTATATTGAGGTTTTTATTAACTTGATAGTTACCGAGAGTTTGGGTATGCATGATTAACTGCATATTTATATGGATCACTAGATATGAAATGCATGAAGCATATAGTCCTGAAGTACTTATTCTATCAAGTTTTAAAAATCCTTATACGATCTAAAACAATATAAACGCATGTAGAACAAGTTATTTTCCATATATTTTCAGTACTTGTATTAGCTTTTATTACAGTTTATATAAAATGATTTAAATGTCATTGAGGCTTCAGAAGAGCTCATGAAAACTGCACATATTTGAAATATAAATCAGAAACCCTTTCGGCTTCAAGGGAGAGATGAATGAAATTATTAGTTCTAAAATACCATATATTAAATGCAATTAGTATTTCAGATTCATATTACAGTTTTGTAACAAATGTGCATTATTAAATGATAAATAAAATGGAGCACACATAACATCTACCAGAAAATAGAAACACAATATGAATATTTGTGAAATATTATTTTATTATCTTGAAACAAAATTACAGAAATTTGAGACTCTTTGCCTAATTCTTTAAATGATCTTGCTCTTCAAAAATTTGCATGGCATTCCTGTCTAAAGGAGTAGGCAATTGAAAAGAAGAGTTAAGCAATGATTTTAATTTTATATTCTCTTACTTTATTACTCCTATCTTCATGTTGGACTCCAGAAGAAGTCGCTGAATAATAGAAATTTTCTCATTGAGTTTTTCAACATCATAAGTTTTGGATTGTAGTCGCTGAGAAAATGCGACAATAGTTGATGAGTATCGGGTACCGAGACTCACAAGCTCGTAGATAGGTTCAACATCTGACTTATTAGTCAGATCATTATTGTATTGCACTATAGCAGCTACGGTAGAAGCAGAAACAACTGGTGAACAAGATGTAGAATACCTCATATATTGGTTACAAGAAGATTGCTAGGTCATTGCAGAGTAAGAATGCAGACTAATTACAGAAAAGTAAAGAAGATGGGATGCGAATGAAGATGAGCTAAATATTTCTTTTATAGAGAAAATTATGAAAGGAATGACAGAGCATCTCTATTGCTTCACAGCGTCCCTCGTGAAGCATCTCTCTACAAGAGACAAGAGATGTAGCATCATAGCCCTGCGGCGCCTGACAGTTACAGAAGAGCTGTAAAATTCTGCGGTGCTTATATGGTTTAAAAAGGTGGCCACCATTTTTGTTGAATATGGAGGTTGGCAGCTTAATTTTGGTGACTTCTCTACTAACTATGTTATTTACAAGCGATGCATAAGAAACGACGGGATGGGAAAATAAAACTCTTTCCTAATTTGATTCTCGTACAAATGAATGTAAACTAAAGGTTCAAAAGATTATTCATTTGTAAAGTGTTGCAAATCAATTACCGGATGTATTTACTGACACTAAATGTGTGGTAAAATCATATATTCCTGCTGTTAATGTTCCAGCAAAGATTGCAGTCCCCTAAAGGACAAGTTGCCAAAATAGCAATAGGTGAGTCTAAGATATGCCTAAAGCGTGGACAACCTATTGGTACAAAGGACAAAATTCCTCGGAAGAGAAAAATACAAAATGAATTTGGTACTCCTGAAGAGTCCATAACTTTTATATGGACAAAGCTCATCCCCTGATTACTTAAATGGTTATTCAATCATTTGATGTGCATAAATGCTCATTTCGTCCTTGTGAAGAAGATGAAGAAATTCTAGGTCTTGAAGTACCTTATCTCAGTGCAATTAAAGTCCTGATGTATCTTGAAAATTACACTCGATCTGATATTACATTTTTAGTTAATTTACTTGCAAGATATAGTTCTGCACCAACTCGAAGACATTAGAATGATATTAAACATGTCATTCGTTACCTTCGAGGTACGATTGATATGGAATTATTTTATCAACATGGATAAAGTCCACAATTAGTTGGACATGCGAATGCAGGTTATCTTTCAGATTCACACAGATAGATCATTGCAATTCATGAGAAGAAATGTGAAATTGATGTCAAGCAGATATAATCAAGTGATAATTTGGTAGATTTATTCACTAAGGCATTACCAACTGCAACATTTAAAAAGATTGTGCAGAACATTGGAATGCGGAAGCTTGAAGACCTATTATCATTCACTTTTCAGGAGGAGTAAAGTCTTGAAGACTTGTGCTGATTGTACTCTTTTTCCTTCGCTAAGGTTTTATTCCACTGGGTTTTCCTTTGCGGTTTTAATGAGGTAATCTTAAAGCACTTGGCGATATACATGAATATTGTACTCTTTTTCTTTTGCCATTGGTTTTTTCTCACTGGATTTTTCCTTGGCAAGGTTTTAACGAGGCATATTCTTTATATGTGGTCATCCAAAGGGAGAGTGCTATAAACCGACTTGTATGACCACCTTTAACCGTCATACTAGCCGTCATAATTGACCGCCCGTAGCCGTCAATTGTGACGGCCCGTAATCGTCATAATAGACCACCCGTAACTGTCATAATTGATCATCTGTAGCCGTCAATTATGACGGTCCGTAGTTGTCATTTTTGACTGTCCGTAGTCGTCATAATTGACCATCTTTAGCCGTCAATTATGACGGTCAATACCTCATTTGTACTCCTATATATATGGATATCCTTCAAGGCTTTAATTATATAGATTTCTAAAAACACTTATCTCTCATGTTCAAGATCTCTCTCTCTTTTATTCTCTCTCTCTTTGTATTTTGCTTTCTCTCTTTTTATTAGTTTCATAACAATCTATAGATAATAAATAGAATAAATCAATCAGTTTAGAAAAAATAAAACTGAAAAAATTAAAAAATATATATAAAAATAAAAATAAATGTGGTGTGTAGTATATAGAGATAATGAACAACAAAACTCTATTATATATATTAGGCTATGTTTGGACGTGAAAACCACCTCAATTCATTTCATATTAATTATTGATGAGACTCGCTATTTTTTTAATTTCTCATAAAAAGTTTAAACTTATCCCAACTTATTTCATACATTCAAACATATATATATCGATTTATTTATATTCAAACATATATTAATAAGATTCATAAAACACTATTATTCATAAATCAATTGAAATCACTTTAGATCATCTGAAATCACCTAAATATTCAAATGCAGCTTTAAACAACGTATAAGAGTTGAAGGGGTGGAAAATCCTAACAATGATTAACTAATACAACATATGAAAAAAAAGGGGATTTAGGGTCAATGATTTGGCTTCCATCCATTTTCCATGAGGAGAAGTTGCTTGGAACGGTTTTGTTGCAATCAAAAAATCAAATTGTAATACTACAACCAAAAGCTATAGTAGATTATTTTATGTTGTACTTTGTTGGTCCGATTTGGTTGAAAAAGACTTTCACTTTATCTTTCTCACGATCATTGGTTAGGAGAAGCAGAAACATAAGAAAATAGTAACCATTAGATAATATGATAAGTTGGCAAACAATCATAGTAATTGTGTAGGCGCATGGGAATCACCGATTACGCTCTATTATTGGAGAGAAGAGGTTGATTGGATATGCAAGATCCGAGGCGATTGATCCCACTATTACCATGCATGGCAACAAAATGCAAATTTGAGGCGATTGATCCCCACTACTGCTACGCATTGCAGCAAAAAGCTCAAAGTGGCGTGTGGATCTCACACATGACCTAATCATGCAAGGCTTAGGTTGTGCTTAAGACTCACATGCCACTCATTTAGACCATATTCTTCCAAAAGTTGAAGGATCGAAAGTTGAGAATTGTGGCACGGCACGTGACGGTCATAAGTGGCCAAAAAGTAGTAGTCGACCCAACCGTTGGACTGCTCCTAAAAGGACCAAAGAGTATGAGGGAAAGAAGAGTTGATGCTCCAACCCCTTTAGAAGGAGATAGGAGGATGTTTAAGAGATGTGTGGAGTTTTGGGAAGAGAGAGTTTTTTATGGAGTTTTGCTACGTACAAGCAAAGTCGCGTATTAATCTGCATATTAATATTGATTATTTTATATTCAAAATTTAAATTAGCACTGTTTTCAATAAAATCTACTTTCTAACTAATCATATTAGATTGATACACATATTAATACGCAGTTATACTTGCAACTAGATTTTTCCTTTTAAAAAAAAAAAAAAAAGTTACCCGTTTGCTATTTTAGATTCTCTCTCTTCCTTCTTGGCTGGACAAACGTATTAGCCTTAAAAAACTTTATTTAGTTAAACCTCAGAGAATTTTGCAATATTATAAATACTAAGATGGTAAACATTTTGACTCTAAAAGTAGTAAATATTAATATGAGAAAAATCACATTATTAAATTAAAAATGATGGCCGAAATTTCAAAGAAATCCAATTGATAAAAGATATTATCATAGACAGTATGTAACTTATACAGAAACATTGTCCTAAATTAAAGTTATAAGATAGGAAACAATGATTATACATGACGCAACATTTATATTTTTTTGCAATTCAGGCAATTTTATTTATAAAATTAAATATTATTATTTAAATAATATAAATAATGTGTCATACACATCCATTTTATAATATAATAACTCTTTATTCTAAACAATGGGATGATGGAAAGTATTCTGTTTTTATTTTTTAATCCAGGCGATGTCATAATTCCCAATATCTCTAGGATAGGAAGAGAGAGAGTGAGTGGTGGGGGAAGTGTCCAACTTTGTTGAAAGTTATCGTGTATGGCACAAAAGCTACAAAATATTACTACGTCGTTTTGACAGCAGCACAATGCCATGTCCCTTTCCAAGTGTTGTTTAGTAGACAAATTTGATGGTCCGATGAAAATGTTGAGAGGTGTCGTGAGGCCGATTAACTAATGATCAAAAGTCTTGCTATTACGAACAAGAGAAAAGCTTGTGACCTATCATTGGCTGGTGTGAAAATACTAATCGGGTGGAGAGAAGACGCAGGAAATGAAAAAGAGGATGGGGGAGGGGGAAAGCCGGAAATGAAAAGACTAATCAGGTGTATGCAGTTTCAAAATTAGTCTTCCTGAAGTATCTACGTTGCATCCTATCATTGGCTGATGTGAAAATACCTTTAACACTCGTCTCGCCTCAAGCTTTTCTCTAACGAAAATTATATAATGTTGCACGTGAGACATACATAAATAGTATCAAGTGTTGCATGACTGTCTCTTCTACTATATATATCCGAACAATTATGTTACGTACAATTATTTTTTATGTACTCTTAACACACACTAGTAATATAGCAGAATTTGATATTTATTTTTTATTTTTAAAAAAGTAACACAACTAATTATATCAATGAAATATATAAAAAAATACATAAAAATAACTTCACGGAACAATTTTGATCGGAATCTCAAACAAAAAGTTAACTTCGGAAGACCCGGATGAGATCTACTCTCTCTCTCTCTCATCCACGAGAGAATTAAACCGTGCGGGAAACATGGCAAAGAATTTTGTCCTAGGGGCTAGGAATGCAGGCAAGGAATCTGTACCCCCTACAAACGTGGGATTGTATTAACCAGGATGCCCGTGAAACCATTGCCAATTATCCAAGCAAATAAAAAGTTTTATGCTCATCAATCCTTTTATAATCTTTAAAAATACCGTGAGTGATTTGCATTTTGCCCTCAATGTTGCCATTTTTTATTTTTAGCTCGAGGTACTGAAATTGGTCCAAGTTCCATGGGTTAATTTGGGCCAGCGGCCAACATCTTAATGGGCCATGACCAATAATGACAAGGTATGAACTGGGCTTCTAGATTCGAGGCCTTTCCGCACATTATCACCAAGTCAATTTTCGAGCAAAACGTCTAGAGATAACATTTTGCTGTATCAAGGCTTGGAAAGGCACATATCTCTGCAGAAGGGAAACAAAAAAAAAGGCGGCATACCGATTGGGCTTGTGTACAACTAGGATCGCAATTTACAACATCAATCTAAGCGGTCAGCTTCTCATTTCCTCCCATTATCTTGATTTTTCTATATGAAGCTGTCTGATATGCAACTTAAGTATCTACCTAAATAAGGGAATGAGTGGGAAGAATGAGATGAGTTATGGATGAAACAGATAAACGCTTGTGCAAGCCGTGTCAGCTTCCCTCTTCATCCATGGTATAGACAGGTATTTGCCACATCTTGTTGTTCTTCTTAGGATCATCTGTAAGGTAGAGATCTGTTTCATCTAGCTTGAATGTTTTAATGAATGTTTTTGCACCCATCATGATAAGCCTCTCAATCATGAACAACTGGTAGTTGTTCTCAATCAAGGGATCCAGGATCTGACTATAATTTGATGAATATGCCAACTCGTACCTGCAAACATGGATATCACCACAAATCAAGGTCAGCAGGTCTTCACATGACAAATTACTCCCTAAAGACACCTGATCGTGAGCCAAAAGTACCACAAAATGCAATTTCTGACTAACAGTGAACAGTGAGAGCATGCCAAAACCCCCCTAGAATGTTTCATCCTATAAAAGAAAACCCTTATAAAGTTAGCCAACAGTGTCATCTAGTTTCACTGCACCATTATGCTAGATCCTTCCAGTTCCAGATGGACTGCCAGGTAGCTCTCACATACTAACACAGAAATGTTTGGATTAATGTTTTTGACAAAACATACACTCTGCAGTTAAAACTCATTGAGACCTTAATTTTCTTGAGAGGAGTAGAGCCAGGGGGGATGGGGGTTACCTGACAGAGAGAGGTGAAAAAAATCCAGGTGTCCTCTCATTTGAAGCAATGAAAATAGTTCGTCCAGGTGGAACCCACTTTTCAATCCTTCGGAGGATAAATTCAGGACGTGTATCCCTATCCAGATGGGGATGCAGGGTCCTCTCAACCCCAAATTTGTCCTTCCTCGTCTTCATCTTATCGCCACGACGAACATGGATGGCATCATAATCACCAAGGACTGCCTTAACCTGTGGACATGAATTTGGTTAGAGATTGATCAAAATTTTCTCACTGAAGATTTTGATGCAGTTTATAGCCCACATTTAGAGAACAATTGTTGAATGGAGGGGGCGCCCACGTGGGCAGACCCCACCCCTCTTGTGCTTTACAAGCACAAGTAACACATGGCATTAAGGCCATGCGTTACACGGCTTGTAAACGCATGCCTTTAAAGCCATGTGTTACTTTCAGAATAATGGCTGGCCTTAGGGTGGGCTATATATAGCCCCCCTCATTTGGTTCTTGGGACCCATCTGAATAGTGAAAATCTCTCTCTTTTTTATTCTCTCTTGAAATAGTATTTAGGCTGTGGATTCATTAAGTGTTAACTCTAGTTTTATACTACGTAGTACACTTCACCACTAAGAGGAAACGCTTGAGATTTGTCGATCTGGAGAAACTCGTGGAGCAATTTTATAAGCTGAGTTTGAGGTGCTTTTCCGCTGTGTTTTCTTACAACAATAATTCCAAAAATGTACCAAGGGCATGCGACATTTTTATGTCGTAACTACTGACCGGCTGCAAGAGGAATCTTAAATTCTCAGCGCATTCTTATCAAGCTCCACCGTTGCTGGGTTTATGACATATTTCCATGATAATTGTCAAGAATTGTGAATCAAGTAATATGCAGTAAAAAGGCATGGATAGACACATATTGAGCAATACCATGGTAAAAAATTCATTGTTTCCGTTTCAAGTTCCAACACTTCATATTGAAGATAGAGATCAACATTATCAAATAGCCCGAATTACGCTCAGAAGCATGTACCAGATGGAGAGATATATATTGCCAAAAGTATAGAGTCTAGAATCTTCAGAAATATCTACAATCACTTTAGAACAGTGTTAAGACTTCCACAATCGAAAGTTTGAGTGCCAATTAAGGGATAGAGACGGGATTCAAATTGGGTTAAATCTCATCCAGTTATAGACTGCATAATTATTGTATCTTCTTCTTCTTCTTTTTTAATGAAGAAGAATTCATTCTATCCAAAACCAAGGAACAATGAAACCATAGAGAACAGAGATATTCACGTTCTGTGGTACCCACAGCCCACAGGTATGAAATATAAAAGTTAGAAAGAAAATCAACATCTTGAAAACTATACCAAGTAATGCCGCAAAAACCATTTTCCTAAGTAGCAAACAAAAGAAAAAGAAGTGCACAAAATGAAACCTTAACAGGAAGTCAGATAATTCAGACCTTGTCAGCTGCATCTCTTAATTTCTTTGCCGCCATTGAGGGGAGAAAAGAATATGGCAACATTATAGCACTTCGGTTATTTCGGTCCTTGCACTCCATAAACCTGAAGAGCAGTCATTATCAGAAACTCATATCCTTAATATAATTCCTAACTGATCCGCATTGAATTGCAAGGAATTGAGAGTATATATGAAATCTAGTTAAACAAGACAGTGATTTTTCAAAAGTCTCACCAGTAACGATATTGGATTGCATAAAAGAAATCAAACCCTATCTCTTATTATTCAATGGTTATTTCAATCAACTTTTCTTCAAGTAAATTATCAGTCAAGTGTAGCGGTGGGCAGCGGGCCCCCATACCCCGCTAACCCGCCCACGTCTGCCCTGCCTCTGCATGGGCGGGGCAGACCCCCATCCGCCAAGTGTGGGTGGCCCACATCTAGCTCCCTAGTGGGTATATATATATATATATATGGTTGGCCTCCTATGCCAATTCACTGCACACTCTTGCTCACAAGTCTAACACTCTTGCTCACAAGTCTAACAAAATTTAAACTCTGATAACATAGTTTTATGTTATCAGTTTTTAAATTATTGTTATATATATAAAATTTAATTTATAATTTTAATTATATAATAATTTGGGTCCAAATATTTTTAGACCCAATGGGGTATTGATATCCTAGAGGTGTGCGGGGGGCAGGGCGAATGGGATGTCCGCCCCTACCCCCCAGCACTAGGGCAGGTGGCTCCGCCCCCGCCTCCCAGGGGCGGGGTGCAGGGTTGGAAAACCCACCCCCCGCATATGCGGGGGCGGGGTGCGGAGAAGGGGTAACCCAGCAAGTTCAAGTACTTGCACTGATACTTGGAAAGAACAGGAAAAGAAATCCCAGCAAAGGAAGAAAGAGTAAGATAAACAAAAACAAAAAAGAAAGGGGCAGAAAAAACCAACTTACCATGAAAGGGGGCTTGCAGTTCGGTTTATGAGCAAGAGATTTGAGTACAGATTGTTCTCTTTAAGAGCAACACGACTGACTCCTTCCACGTGGGCAATTTCCCTTGCTCCCAGCTTCATACTTGTAGAGCGGACCTGATACCATAGTTCTGAATTGTCTAAAATTACCGGTACAGTATCAGATATGAGATCCAAATCATACAAAGAGTCCATGGCACATGAGCTTGCAGCCCACCTACCAAATTAAAGGATGTGAGTTCAGATTGTAAAACACTTTACTTTCGTGATTGAAAATTAACATATACATTAATAGGAAATAAATTCCAACTGCAAGTGTAAAACCTAAAGTAGAAGTTATCTTCCTGGCACATTCAAAATTTAGAGCAGACCAAGTAAATAATAATTTTGAAAAGAAAGCAAGAATTAACATTTCAATAACAACTCATCTTCTTCTGGGACAGACCAACAAGGAAAGCCTCAATGAACTCACCTTTCCTCTAAACTTGCATTATCAGAATGATGCAGAATTCCTTTCTTATTATGTAATGGATTGATACACATCCTAGAAGGCATGACAAGAGTTCTGCACGAAGAGAGAGTAGTGAAAGACTAGGCAACGTCGAATGGCGTTACTATATCAGTACAAAATAAATGTTACGTGAGTACGAATTCCAGAGGAAATGAACCAGTTCAAGAAGTATTACATAGCATAGGAACGAAAAATTCGTAGCAAACAAAACAGAATAAGAACTACCGTAATGTATGATGCCCTTTATAGAATACTTCAACTATCAAACTCCTAGCAATAAAATCTTACGGACTCAAAATAAAATGGACCCCAAATTTTGGAAAACCAAGAAAGAACAAGTCTTCAACTATATGAAATTCAATATGGACGGTAAAATCGATTCATTTGCATGCGACAAACAAACACGGTCGAGTCATTTTAAAACCTATTCAAAACACCTTGAGCTGAACCAAATTACAAAGGATAACTAGTTTTGATCATCTCTTTGGATTCTGAAACACATGCTTCTGTGAGTTCCACTGACCATCCTAACTGACGAAAATTCTGTTTTCCCTCATACCGATTGTGCTTGTTAGCGCATATTTTTCTTACACTTACTCAGCAACCAAAGAGACCATAAGCTCCAACCCAAAAAACAAAGGCAAACCAAAGAACCCAAAGACTCGTATATATATATACCTCTGGAGAAACATGGCTTCCTCAAGGGCACACCTGAGGCTGGACTCCTGGTGACCCAGACCCTCACAGGAGTTGCAATGCTTTCCAGGGCAGTCAATTCTGTTACCCCAGTACAAGTATTTCTCGTGTCCCGTGCGGATTATTTTTTGCGGGTTCCAGTTCTTGGGTTTGAGAACGATTTCCCGGGTTCCAGAGGAAGACAGAGAGTACCCATTTGTGGAAATGAGGGAAGAAAGGAGGAACAAGAGTGCAATGGCGGCAATGGCGAGGGGGAGAAACAGTATTCTGGATCTCGGTTTTGGTTTGGGTTTCGGGACTCTGTGGAATGCCATGGAAGTTGCAGAGGGAAAGGAAGTGTGAAGTGGGGAGAACTGAGAAGCTTTTAGTTCAGTGCTCTCTTCATTCGGATTTTGCCAGATCAGCATATGGGTCATCCTGACGTGGCCGACATTCTTTAATTTTTTTCTCCTTTTCAAAGACTCATATCGCTGATATTCTAATTATACATTTTCTTTATTTTTACATACGAGATAAAATAAATTAAATAAAATATTATTTTTATATTAAAATTTTAAAAAATTATATTGTAATTTTAAAAATTAAATTATTTATTTTATTTTATATTAAAATTTAAAAAATTATAATAATTAAAATGAAATAAAATAAGATAAAAATTTTATAAAAATAAACAAATTTTTAAAAACTAATATTAGTAACAAAATAAATCCTTAACTCCTAAACTACGTGGAACCATTAATGTTGAAACACGATGACGGACTTGTGCAGTGAGGTCTGACTGAGGATATATCTGCGTCTAAATTGAGACTAAAATCTAACCAGTAATTTTGGATAAGATGCTACGCCTAAAACCCTATCAATATCTTATTTATTAATAAGGGTTACTACTCTATTACTACTCATATATTATTTAATGTATTTTAAATATTTTTATTTTTATTTTTTTTATTTAAGTATTTTTTTAACATCTTTAATCATTAAAAAAAATTAAAAAAATATATAACTTTATTAATACTCACTTCTTTAATTATTAAATAAAATAAAATTAAAAAAAATAGTAGATGAATAGTAACAGAGTAATAACTCTATCATTTTCCTATATACCACTAGATGATGTAAGATGGTCTTTAATTTATAAAAATAAAAAATTAATTATTATTATTATTATTTTTTTTTGTACAAAGAAATCTCACCATGTCAATATTGTGAAGTGCAAACTAAAAATCTTTAAATTTACAAGACAATATTTTATTGCAAAATGAGGGTCTTTTCAAGGCGAATCTAGAGTATACGGAACATGTATAAGAGCATCGCCTATGAGTGTTACTGTTTTAGTATATATGTAAAATAATTAAGAAAATATTATTATGTCCCCTAAATTTATCTTTTATTTTAATCGTTCATATATTTAATTTTTTTTAAAATTATTTATTTATTTAATAATTAAAGAAGTAACTTTTAACATATTAATATATTTTTTTATTTTTTAAAAATATTTAAATATGTTTAAAAAAAATGTAAAAAATTAAAAAAAAAAATTGTACTAATAGACGCGCCCAACTGAGCAGTCAAACTAGGCGGCACACTGTCACCATGACACCGACCAAATAATTATTGTAGTAGGACAATCTTAGATTCATTTTCTTTTAACCACTTTAATTGCTGTGAAGGAAGGAAGCATAAAAAATGGCAATGATTAGTCTAGAAGTTGCAAGTAAATCACAGGAATAATTTATTAGGAAACTAAGTGCAGCTGGTACAAGGCAGATAAACACTGAAGGCATGGGAGAAAATAAAAAACTTCAGTCTGCTAATCCTACTCACATTCTTTATAATCTACCCTCATCTGTACAACTTCTCTAGATTTCAACAGCACCAATCATATTTAGAAATACGAAAAAAGAGCCTTACATGAGTTGGAAAATAAATGATTTGAGAACATGCATTGCTGCCTATGGTTTCACCAGCACCAAATGCAACAGCTGCTATATATGCTTCATCGTTTGCAGCATTCTCCCAACTCGACCAAGACAACACTGGCTCGTATAGGACAGCTCTTGAATTGTAGATAGTTTCTTTCCGACATTTCGGGTCAACAAGAGTGAGATGGATGAGAAAAGGAATTGTAGTCTGGTTTCGAATTCAAGCCTTCTGAAATGAGCGGGTAGAAGGCCCATGGAGAAGTCTGACAAACCCCAAGAAACTAAGCTTCCCATCTGAGTGTCTTATCCAGTCCTGGAGAACCACGTGAACTGGTACCGATGGGCTAAGTCCAAGTTCCTGGGAAAAAAGTTGGACAAAGTTAGTACTGCAATCCATTGGAAGGGAAATATGTTTCTTACTTTTTATAAGTTCGATAGTAGCTGAGAAGTTGAAAAAAGTCCAAATGGAAACGGGGGTAGAGTTGTTGTTGAGAGAGAGAGAGAGTACAGAGGCAAGTTCCTCTATCATAATTGGTCTATTCCCGTCCTTCTCGAACAGTTCATATGCACGCCTTGCATGTTGTTCCCAGCACTCCATTCCTTCCAGCTGATGCACACTTATGGCAGCTGCACAAAATTCTTCGAAGTCCAATTTTCTGTACTGAATAGAACCGATCTGCAACATAAACTAGTACAATCAGCTTCCACTCTTATAATTATGTTCTTTTATGCTGATTTCTTTAATAAGAACTCAGCTATAACATATAGAATTATGCATCTGGCCGCATTACCATGTTGGCAAAATCTAGGGCTCGTGAATCCTTCATTGCGTCGGTGGAGTTCTTTATGACACCCTGCTAAGTCCACCCATATCATAATGCATCCAGTGGATCTTTAAAAAACGAAAATATAAGATCAGAAAAGGTGCTGACCATCTTAAAGTTCTGAATAGAGATAAATCCACTTTTGTTTGGGCCTAACAGCGTAAATTGTTCCCGCAGATGAGTTAGCTGAGCTCCAGTTAATGTCTTTGCAAGGGCCTGTCACAAAGGCAAAACTTCACAGATTTACTGCCCAAGTATCTGATATTCAAATCGAGGATGTTATACAAATATTAAGACAACTTAGCAGGCAGTACTATCTCTACTCATTGCTCCAGGGGTGTAAGTAGGTAATCTAATTACAAACTCCATATGAAGTCTACTAAATTCTCTGTGCAAGAAATTTTCTTTTTTTTTTTCATTATCTTTTGGGCTGTATTTCTTTTACTTTTCCTGAAAGAAGGGCAGGGCGTGGCCTGTCTTGCACAAAAAACTAACGTGTTTGGATTATAGAGTTGTATTTTAGGATGTCCTGTCCAACATTGTATGCGCAACATTGTAATAAATTTGTTAAGCCTATTCATTAGTAATGTGTTTGGATAACAAAGCAATATTTTAGGTGGTCGGTCCAACATTGTAATAAATTTGTAAGGTCAATCCACTAAATAATATTTGCTTTTCTATTTTGAAGAGTCTTAGAAGCTTCAAGCTTATAAATAAACAGGTTGGCAGGCTCACTCTAGGCCAGTCCTGATAAACTATCAAATAAAGTTTGGGATTCTTGAGCTGATTTGAGAGTTGCTGGTTGGGTAGTTTTGGAAGTAGACCAAAATCTGAGATGCTGTCAAACCCAAGTGTAATCAGGTTGGCAAAACAGGGTTTCCAAGATGGACTAACCCCAACCTACCATATAGTTAACGAGGTAGGTTTAAATTAGATGTACGAAACCTTTAATTTCAATAGTTTTAGCATAACTTTATAGTCTCGTACATTCGTTTTAATCAGCCAAAACATACCAGTACTTTAGTCTTCTTTATTGTACCTATTCCGAATAGGTTGGCTTCACTTGTAAGCTTTTGACCAAACAGAGAACTGTAAAGCATGCTAATCACACTCTAAAAATTGAAACCACTACATTGCTAGATTTCAAAGAATTGTCCACGGGCAAATTTAAGATATACAATGCAGAAAAATAGGATAAAGGAAAAAAAGGGGGAAAAACATGAACTATATAGGATACATACCGCCAAAGCTGATTTGCGCAGAGAAGATGAGCATACATAAGCTTTAAAAAGCTTGTACACTATCATATCCAATGGTATCTTTATATTGGGGTGATTGGCCAGCCATGGATGACCTAGACAAAAATTTGCGATGACCAATAGAACATTTAAACAATACCATGGAATAAGAGTATCTTCACCTAAACACTAGAAACGGATGAATGTGAAAGAAGTAGGCTCAAGATAACTGCTTCCCATGTCTCTTATTACCATTTTTTCACTAGGGAGAAACTTGAAAGGGAAAACATGAAGGCGGCTTTCGATATGGTTTTATTTTTCATATACTAGCTATAGAACCCAGCACTCATAAACAAATGCATCTCATATTCATTCTTTCCCCAAACAAGACTTGTGCAAACATAATAATCTCAAATAACAACTATTAGACTGTACTTTTTTCATTATGTTAGAATAAAACCCAGTAGAAATTCACTGTGACGATTGTTAACCTCATGACGGACAGAAAGCATTAGACTGGAGCTTATCAAAGTTCCATACTAGAACCTAATTAGAAGAAATGAAGAGCATAAGATTCAAGAAAAAACCATTAAAAGAAAATTATGTATAAAAACATTCGTTTCTGTCCCTATCATAATAAGGTAGCCTGTAGATTATTGGTATTCACCACTGAAGTTACAAGCAGCCACTCCTCTTAACATAGGCAACCCTGGGAATCTTTATATTTTATGAGAGGATGGAAGTGGCTCAACCATTCTAACACGTGTGTTTTTATCCTTACATCCCTCCCATTTAGCTTGTTTACACAGAGGAAATGTATGTGCTTAATTCCAACGCTATATAATTCCTTGATAGATAAACAAATCATGGTAACAGATTAGATAGCTTTTAGTAACTTACTTAGAGCCTGAGCAGCCGTTAATCTCTTACGATAATCCTTGTTCAACAACCTCTTCACAAAGTCTATTGCATCATAGGACAAAGAAGGCCAAGGGGCTTCATCAAAGCTTGGATCCGCCTTGAGGACAGCTCGGAAAATGCCGGATTCTGTCCGGGCCCAAAAGGGGCGACTTCCACACAAAAGAATATAAGCAATTACACCAATACTCCACATGTCAGCTTCTGTTCCATATGATCTATGTAGAACTTCAGGAGCCACATAATAAGCACTTCCTACGATATCGTTCAACCTCTCATCTGCAGAAACTTCTAATTATCGGACCACAACTCGCCTTTTAAAAATAATCAGAGATAAATCTCAGGTAGTAGTCCTGACCTGGCTTTACATAGTCGGAGAGTCCAAAATCAATGGCTTTGAGTGGAGAATTTTCATCCTTAGTAACAAAAAGAAAATTCTGAAGTAGAAAGAAACACATTCAGAAAAGAGGATGCACAATAATGGGAGAAGAGTATATTCTGTGGAAAAATACTCCTCTAATGCATCGTTATATCAGTAATAAATAGTTTGCAGACCCATGCAAATTAGTTGGTCAAGCCATTGATACAGAAAAAAGGGACATGCCAGAAGTTTTGAAGGGAAATCATTAAAAGCTACTTCTTCCGCCAATTTAAAAGTTCTTAAATCATTACCATGCCGAATACCACTGCTGGTAGTTCCCCAACTTTCGCATCATTACTTAGTTTATTCACGAAGTATGTGTAGTGTCATATGTTTCCCATTTCCTAAATCTTTCACGTTGTCTCAGAGAAACATTATTCTATTCCACACCATTCAGATCGAAGAAATTTTGAAGAAAACTAAAACAAATGCACAGAAATGCTTAAGCAAGAACCATTCTCTTAGGTCATTTCACAACTTCATACTATTTCCTCTGAAAGATTCTAAACCAGCCTTCTTGAAAGGGCTCTTCTCCCAGCAACAAATATAGACATTGGCCAAAACATTAACCAGATATTTTTCCCAATTGATGAAAACACTATAATTGGCACACATCCAGTTCTTACTTTGATACACTAAATGAAAGCCACCATAAAAATAAATGAAACGTCCAAAAGCTATAATGCAATTGAAGAAATTGTTCAGTGTTCTATCACCCAGTGTCACTAAAAATGAAAGAAAGAAGTTAAAGCATATGTGGTGGAGAACACTCCCAAAAGGAGAACTCTCTCTCTCTCTCTCTCTTCATTTCACTGTCCAAATAACTCCCAGAGTAAATTTATCAGGAAGTTTTGGCGACTGAATTACCAAAAGAATATTCCTCAATAAACTTTTTGAAAAATTACCTCTGGCTTGAGGTCTCGGTGGACCACACCTTGGAGGTGACAGTAGGCAACTACACTTAAAATCTGAACCATAACTGCCTTTGCATCTTCTTCTGAGTATTTTCCACCCCTAGTGAACACAAATGGAAAATTAGCTGGTCAAATTTTCAAAAACCAGGCAGAGATGGCATGCCTTTTCCTTCTTCATGTATAAATGAAAAAATAATGATAAAAAGTTTGTTGACTATGGGTACCTTGAAAGTATCCTATCTAACAGCTCACCTCCTGTGCACAATCTGCAAAACATAACACATAAAAGAAGATGATAACCTTCAAAATTTTCAAAGCTCAATTGTAGCTTTCATCAAGACCAATTTAAAAATTAAAAATAATTATTGAATTGAAATCATTACTTGGGAGTAAATGATATCCAGCAAATGTACAGCAGGAAAAGTGAAAGGAGAAAAAGCTAATAAGCATGCATACTGATAAAAAATAAATAAACATGCATCCCCAGAAATCTTGATTTATCTGGTTAATATCACACAACAGAAAGGTCAAACCTCTAAAGTATCAGAATATTCCACCGGTGCAACAGTGCATCACTATTTTCATCGAAATCATCCGTAAGCCGATTGTATTGATGACTCAGCCATGCTAAATAAGTTTATCAGCGCACACAACATGCTAAAATTGGCATCATATCCCAATAGTTTGGTGGATTACCAGAAGGCACACTAGGAAGTATGAATTATTTACTGGCATTTACATCTATGCACAGTTGTCACAAGTACCAATTTGGCATCAACTTCGGATAGAGAAAAATAAAATAAATTCTTTCAAGCACTAGTATGGCAATCATATGGAACCATCAATCATTTCATTTCATCAGGCCATGAAAGGCATTGTAACAAAATTATAAGAAAATTTAACGCAACCTAAACTTACTCCATAACTACATAAACATTGTCTTCATCTTCATAGGCATCATAGAATTGCACTAGGTTCTCATGTCCCGTTAGTGCCCGTAGTATCTTCACTTCTCTCCGTACATCCTCTATGGCAATTGCTGTGGTCATCTGCCAAAACATCACCATTTTCACGAGATGTAACAGTTATTCATTTGTTTCCCCAGTCCATATCCAAGAGGACCAATAAAAGTGATCTTACCAATCCTAGAGAAAATTTCATATTACTTTTGTGTGGTAATATAAGCTAAAATATCACAATACAATGATTTTGTATAACAGTTGTTAAGAATATAATTCAAATAATTAAATCTACCTCGTTCCATCAGTTTAAGCTTTTGGAACAATGGGTGATTTCACACGGTATCAAAGCAGATGTCCTAAATTTAAACCTGGACTCTATACTCTACCCCATTTAATTAAATATTCCACACATTAGGCCCACCCATTGAGGGGAAGTCTAGCCCACACGTGAGGAGGGAGTGGTAAGGATATAATATAAATAATTAAATCTACCTCTTCCCATCAGCATTCGCTTTTGGGACAATTGGTGATTTCACAACAGTAAAAGACAACTTTTCATTATGCTTATTCGAAATAAACAATGTATCCAATGGTCTTCAACAATCATAGATCATTGAACTCCATATTTGTCTCAATAGCGGACTACTTTCAATGAAGAATACATAAAAATGTACACATAAATGGTCTTGTCGCTATGAAAAAGAGAAAAATATATTATGAACGCAACTAGTACCATGTACGAAACATACAGCTCGGGAGTAAACAATAACCCCCTTAAAAGATAATATATAAATAGCAGTTGATATTGCATTCTATACTCTCCCAGCAATCCCGAGATTTGCTTCCAATCAGTAACAAGGTTCCCCTGTAATTTCACCAGAACAACAAAAACAACCTAAAGAAGCCATTTTGAATGAGTAAGAACTAAAAAGGTCCCAAGTTCCCAATGGGATATTAATTTCAAACAATCCACAACAAACTTCTTCTGCAGATAAACATAAGCAACAGTGCAACACAAAAGCAAGAGGAGTTCTATAATGGCATTCATATAACATAACTATTTAAACAAATGAACAGAGTCACAAAGAAAGGTCAAACAAGAACAAAGAACTAGAAACCAAACCTTTGATTTCGGGATAACCTTGACAGCCACATCCTGCCCCTTCAAGCTCCCTTTCTTAGCCTTGGCCGAGCAAGTATAACCGAAATGCCCGCGCCCCACCTCTTCTCCAAGCTCATAATGAGCTACAAACTGTTTCGAGAATCCGAAATTCTTATCCAACGCAATTTCACACTCACTTCCTTCCGGGATTGAGGCCTCATTCGGCTTAACCGAGCCGTGCCTTCGGGCTAGCAATGCCCGAATGTGCTTTGCTGGAGAAGGAGGCGGAAATGGACGCTTGAAAATGCGCAAAGGAGTCGAACTAACACTCGAAATGGCGGGGGAGTTCCTGAAGAGACTTGGCAGGGGACTTGGGCTGTAGAATGGGAAATTTGAGGGCTTGCCAGTCTTCGAAAGAGGTACCGGCTCGTTCTCGCCAGGAATTATCGGTTTCTCGGGCTTGGTTTCTGGGTGGTCAATGGGTTTTCCATGACAGAGTCCCATGGAATCCGAAACCCAATAAAATAGAGAGAGAGAATTGCCAAGCAATCAACAAAACTTCAACGTTTGCGACCACGAAATGAACAGTAGAAAGTAATGAAGTTTAGACCGATAGAAGTGAAGGTATGGGAAACTAAAATTCAGGAATTTGAAGCTCAAACTTATATTGAAACTACTGGATATGATCATAAGATCTAGAAAGGTTCAGCACCTGAATTTCCAGAAAATCAAATTCCAGAGGACAAAAGGTAATTTCAGGAAGGGAAATTAATAAGAAAGGCAAATTAACTTTTTTTTTTTCTTCTTAAATAAACAGTGCAATGCCAGAGAGGAAAGCCAATAAAGACTCACCTCAATAAGAAGCAAGTTCTAGCTAAAACAGAGGAAATGATGGCAGAAAACCAACCAAAGAAAACCCAGTAAAACTTCTCCAAGAGGGAAAGAATGAGAGAGAAAGTTGGAAAAGGAAGGGGAAAAAAGTGAACAAAGATGCTTGGCAGAGGCTGCAAGGAAAGAAGAAAAGAAAAGAAACCCCGAGCCTCCTTTTTCTCACTTTATGTAAGCTTTTCTTTCTTGCTACTGGTTCTGTTTGTGCGGAAAATATCAAACTTTATTAGAGACTGAAGAGTCCGTTCTTCTCTAATAATAATGGAACTATGGAAGTGGGGTTTGGTTTGGATCCTTCCAGCCTGTCGTTATTGATCCCAAAAAACTAAGAGCAAAGGATAGATGCATTTGCATTTCCATTATTTGTGAACATTGTAAGAAGAAACCAATTGAGCTACCATTGTCTGCGTGTGTGTTTATTTGAGCTTTGACCAGCTTTCGTTGGGCTTTGAAAGACTCTGTCTTTTTAACTGTTTTATTATTAATTTCTTTTTCTTTTTCGGTTTCCTACACGAGGAGTCTTTTCTAGGAAAACCCAATCATCTCTCACCTCTTTAACTTCAATAATAATTGAACAGTAATAATAGACTCTGTAATTGGAGGTACCCATCTTGAACCAGAGCTTTTCAAGCCTTCACAATTTGCAAGGTACTTAAAAGTAGCATATCTGTTCTCTGCCGGACTTAAAAAGCTTCAAATTGGGTTTAAATAATCAACTTAGTATCTTACCTAAATCCAGATTTTAGTTTTCTTTTGCGAAATAAGACAGCATAAAGTAGTAAAAAGTTCAACAGATCTCATGGAAATCTACTGTGAGATGTACCCATCATGTACCCTTAATTGGTAGGGTAAGATGCCATTCATTTCTGTGGGCTTTTGCTCGAAAGTAGGTGCAGCTACTTTCGTGTTCCTAAATAAAGAGTCAGATGTCATTGACAAGCATTAAGTATAGCTTTATTCCTAATCAAGGGAGTAAATACACCCCCCACTCCCACCAATCGGATTCACATCTACATCATTGCCACTTGAATGGTATACTGATTAACATAATATGAAGCGTGTATGTATGCATATATGTGTTTGTGTGTGTTTTTAACAAAACCAAGGGCATGACCATGGTCAGTGACTATGAATGGGCTAAACATGTTTGGTAGGTGACCTATGCAGGCTGCTGCAGTTTAACTTTCATTCAGAAAATGTGTCCAACAAAAAAGCAGAGAAGAAAAATCAAGGAAAACCCTAAGAAAAGACTAGGGCACAGGGCATGTGTCATGCACGTAGCATTTGCTTCAAAGATCAGTATAATTAGAAAATAAATATATGATATCATTATTTATTTTATGGGTATATAATATACTTCATGTTTCTAAGAGGTATATGTAGATCATAATGTTGATATGATATGAGGTGTGCAATATTTGGAGCATCATGATTAATGAGCTGAGATAAGGTTGGCATCCGGTAGTCACATTAATATATTAATGGACCCTCCTACAAAACCAACCATGAATTGAGAAGCTTTCAAAGTAGAGAAACTTCTCTATAATTAAATTAAAACCACACGCATGATCAATAATCCATCTCGGTTACCACTCTTTCTTCTTTCATTTGATCTGCTTAAGATAACAAGGAATGATTGGATTCATTTTCCCACCTCCTGAACATTTCAGCACACTATGCCCTGAGAAAAGCAAAGAAAACATTAAATTATAACACGAACTATCATTTTTCAGGCAAGTAATTTGTTTTTCAGAATAATGCATGCATGGATATATACAGGTGATCCGAAACAATCAAAACCTGCTTTCATATACCTCTTTGTTGTTCGGAATTCATGCTGGCTTGTTGTTACCTCATTTTAAATCATAGAACTTTATCTACCAATAAGAAAACATTAATACAAACATGTGTTTATCGATGTTTTATATAATTAAGCATCTAGATCATGCATGGAAACGTGGATTTTTTTTTAATAAAAAATAAATAAATGATGGAAAATTTTGCATAATCTCTAATCATGTTGAAATTTAATTGATCC
Source organism: Carya cathayensis (assembly GCA_011037825.1). Taxonomy (NCBI): domain Eukaryota; kingdom Viridiplantae; phylum Streptophyta; class Magnoliopsida; order Fagales; family Juglandaceae; genus Carya; species Carya cathayensis. The sequence continues at coordinate 392,339 of QGSO01000187.1, forward strand.
ACCAACAACCTCTAGCTGGGCTTTAATTAGTCGCTGGTCTTGTACGTGCGCTCTTGAAAATTAAGGAGAATTAACTCGCGTCACTTGCATGGAGCTTGCCAAATATTTCAGGTTGTAACTTTTGACAATTTTGAATCATTTTGTCTTACATCCCTCCCTCGTGTTCAGTCTTACCCAATCTAGCTCCGATCCTCAGCCCCAACAGAGGGAAATTCCTCCTTTCTCATGCTTTTATTTCCCTGCCCTTTTATTGCAACCATGCAGCTGGAGTTTTTTTTTTTATTGCTAAATCCTTAATATGATGCGACCACCGAAGCATTTTTATATTAATGCAGGCTGACTTTTGAATGCTTCTTGGCCGAAAACCGTGACTTAGAGACAAATTTTCATGCAATTAACATGTGATACGAACCTGCTCAGAAAGAGAAACCAACAAAAAAATGATATTTAAGCCTTTCACTTTCGATTCTTCATACACATGATGATGTGATTGTAGAGTGGAATTTAAGCATCACAAATGCTTCCCATCTTTCAGTGCATTAATTGTTAAGTAATTAGCGAGGAAGCGGTAAAGCAAAGTACTCATGGTTCCAATCCTTATTAAGAAACAATTTAAGCAAAATAAGGTTGTAACTTGGTGACAAATGAATACATTGAACTAAGATTGATCAAAATGCGAATCTTTTTGTGACCCTCTCACTATTGCTGACAAAGTCCCTGAAAAAAAAAAAGATCTCTGAACAAAAGAATATGAATTAGATTTGGTAAGCTCTTTTTCTGTCCACTAAATGTAGATGATACCCTAAATTTAGGGAAAGGTAAATAAGGACTACAATCATGCTACTTTATTGCGTAGTGGAGCTTTGTGCAAATAGGAAAAAAAGAATTCTGATTCCTTGATGCCATCCTCTCCGACCCTTCTTTTTCTATAGAATAAAGCTGTTACAGATGATAGACAATGAAAGTTGTATATATGTTCCTCCACGAGAGAGAGAGAGAGAGTTGGTACGTGCGGGTTAAAAATTGCCTATGAACATGGAATAACATGGGGTACAGATGTTTCCACGCCACAGCAAGGAATTGCTTGACTAATACGACACTATTAGCCATCTAGGTCAAATGTTTGTTAAAACCCAGTTGATAAGGAGAATCCAATGGTAATATTCAGGCGCTAATCACGAAAATTAGCTTCTTTTAATCTCTTCCCAAATGGCTGCCAGAAAGTCTAAAGTTGGAGTTAAATATTTTTTTTGGGAGGGAGGGAGGACTGTAATGCCTTGAGATATGTCATTATTTAGAACCCGTTTTGAGCACAGGAACGCCTTGAGAAATGTCATCATTATGTGCATAATCAAAGTTTGGTAGCCCCCACTTTATCTTCATTATGATTTTGTTAGGTGACCCAACAGAAACCCAGTTTCCATTTCGTTAAAATGCTCTGACCAGAGAGAAGGGATGGGGAAAATGACAGACGTACATCCATTTGAGGTTCTTTGATCATTGAATTGGCCACAACATGGTCCCTTGTAGCACTTCGAGCAAACTACGGCAGTTTATGCTGTTCTGATCTGATGTTTTCTTTTCATTCTTTTTTCTTTTCTTTTTAGGTGGGAGCAATCATCTAAGACACATGTCAAACATCGCGGTAAGGCAGTTGTTTCTGTGATGGTTCCTTGTTCAAAAGATTAATATGCTTTGTTGGACTTTCATAGGGATCAGAGATATATTCTCCAACAGTCCACCTCCCCAAAATGCAACTTTCTTGATCACTTGTTTAATTTTATTCTCCTGACACCTTTCCTTCTAAAATTGCAGACATTTTTTAAAGATCGAAAACTGTTATTTTATCTGCAGTAGTACTTCTGTTGGGGGCAGGGTCTGAATTAGATTGCAACTATACAAAAGAAAACAAAGAGAACCACTAAAAAGCAGCACGAAACTCCAACACAAAATAAGACAAACTACGCTATGTATTGAACCCATCCCAATGGATTCTAGAGCCATGAAGGTGGGGATCGAAGAGAGTCGAGACCCATGCCAGTAATTAACCTGGCGGGAAAGAAGTACCTTTTTCTAATTAATTTGCTGCTAAGGCAGCCGAGCGTTCTTTATTGTCGAGGGGTTCATCCAGTATTTTTTGTTCTTTTTCAACTTGTGGAGGAGAGGCAGGAGGTTTTGCTTGGCTGCACTGTGATATCATCAGGACTCTGGACTACTGCATGCTGTGATGTTCGAAAGGACAACGAGTAATAGACAAATTAAAGCTGTTTCTATCTTTTTAACTGCGCTAGTAACTGGTTTTAAAAGCTGTGCCTTGCAATTGAAAATGGCTGTACAAATTACAAAACTTTATTTTCCTTGGAATCATATTAATACTCTAATAATAAAGTAATTTAATTACATAAAAATAATCTTATAAATTTATAATTTTTATATAATATAAGTATATCCCCATGTTGCCGGTAAGAGTAGCAATATATGATATACGTATAAATATGACACGAGTGAATTTAAATTTAATATAAATAGATTTAAGTCAAAACAGATTGAATCGATAAGACATAATTAATAAATGAGTCAATTGCAACAATTGTAAGTTAATCCGCAAAACCCACAATCAACCTGTATAACACAAATAAATTCTTTTTCTAAATTTTACAAATATTTTGACGATCTTATGTGTCTTTTTCTGTTATTGAGAATATGTGATATTAATATTAGTATTTGACTACATTATATATCAAACTATTAAACTTTTTTTTTTAATATGTAAGTTTATTTTATGAAAATATTAGTTGTCTTATATATTATTAATTTGTATATTGATAATAAATTATTTTATCATTAATCCACTCGTAATTATGAATTATTTATATAGTTATTTTTGTATTATATAAGAAATTATATTAATTAGGTTAAAAAATAAATATACAAGTTGAAGCACATTAAATAGATTGTGTCCAAATTAACCTGTTAAAAGTTAATTACTAAACAGGTTAAACGGATGATGTCGTGTCATCTGTTACTTAAACGGATCAAGTTTAAATTGACCTATATAATCTAATGCTTATAACTTGACACGATACAAATATACCCACGAACACAAATCCCTACCCCTATAAAGAATATGTACATTATATTACTCGTGTGTGTACGTGTATCATATTGTCTTGTTAATTGTTTTATATCATGTAAAGAATATGTACATTATGTTACTCGTGTGTGTATATCATATTGTCTTGTTAATTGTTAATTGTTTTAAGGGAGTTCCTAAAAGCTGCTCTTTGCTAACCAACAACAGGGTGGTGGTTAAGAACTCCGAAAGAACGCTTCACTCTCTACGCATGGTTATTATATGTAAGTTGTCCGTCCATGAGTGGGTAAGACGTGAAGGCCGGAAGTAGTTTTAAGTAATTGCAAAATTTTCAAGCCAATAAATAACTAAATTAAATAACTTATGGTCCAAGCAAATGCTTATTCTATGACACATCACAAAACAAGACAATATTATTGCGTATTAATTTAATGGAAACAATCAAATTTTATGATTCTTTTATAATATAATTTTGTCACTTTAATTTAAAAAAATAATTTTAATTGTACATAACTACCATTCATTTTAAGCGGAGTTGTAAAATAATTGTAGACTAATTATAAATTTATCATTTCCCATTTTGTATTGAATATTTCAACCTATCATTCCTTATACACAACACACAACACACCTATTTTTTTTTTTTTTTCATTTTCTTATAATAAGTATGTGGTGTATGGATGATAAGTAGAGCAATTTAATCAGTTTAACAAAAATAAAATAATTAATAATAAAAAATAATTTTTTAAATATATAAAATGTGTGATGTAGAATAATGAGTAACATCTCTCGTTTGTATTAATGGATGCCCTGCTTGAGAGGTTTAGATTACTGGCAGAAATTAAGCAACGTCCTAAAGCACACAACCGGCCACTTATCTTAGTACTCTATTAGGTTTTTTGTTTTGGTTTTTTTTTTTTGTCATGAGCTTTGATGCCAAGACAAGCGGGAAGGATAAAGGATAGCTGCTTGCTTAAGGCACCTCAATGCTCTAAAGTCGGGAAGTGTCTGTTTTAAGCAACTATAATGAATGAGATTAATGTCCTCTATTGTTGTCGAATTTGAGATACAATAATAATTTTATTACGTATAAGTAAAATTGCATACTAATCTGCGTATCAATATTGATTCATTTATATTCAAAATTTTAATTAGTACGTTTTTTAATAAAATCTATTTTTTTATCAATCACATTAAATTGATATATATATTAGTGCGTAATTATACTTACAACTAGATTTTTCTATACAATAATATCAAGTCATGTTGATTCAACCAATTCCCTGTATATGAGACTAGAAAATATAAATAAATATATATATATATTCACGAAGCCCTACCTACTTATACAAGCCCAAACCCAAACCCAATCCACAATTTTTAAGATCGCCATGTGTACAGTGGCATGCCGCCCTTTAAGAGTCCAATATCTCTTCAAAATAATAAAACATTTCCTAAAGTTTTATCGATCAGTGAATATGCTGAGAACATGAATAGAGTAAGGTGGACCTTCTACCGATGCTAACTAGCCCAGTTGCCAATTTGGGCCTCCGGATAACACCAGCATGGGCTGTTAATAACAAGCTCGACACCATCAGGACCCATGCATATGTTGGGCTAGCTCACTCGTGTCAAAGCAATGTCTTGTACCAGTTGCTCGTGTTAACAGTTGCCATAAGAGAGACTTTTTCTATCAATTATTCGACTCTTGCTCCAATTGCTTCTAACCCTTTGGAAGGTTGGACAATGATCTCTAGAATTGCACCCAAGTTGGCAATGGATCGTCACGCTAGTGATTTCGAAAAATTCAGTCGAATGATAATAAATGGAAAATGGTAAATGTACTTTAAAAAAATTTACTTCTTCACGTATCAGTTATTGATAATCCGAAAATATAAAATTTAAAAAAAAACTAACAAAATGAATAATATAAGTAAAATTGTAAGTATATGTAGTACTAATAAAAAATATTATAAGACCTACTTCATGAACTTTAATACAATAACTCAGAGACGATTTTTTTCACTTTTCATTCTTTTTTTAAAAAAAACTTCGATCAACTTTTTCATTAATACTTACACAAAATATAGTTTGTACATAGTTTCACCAAATTCTTTCATTTTGAAACTACAGTTCTTAAGTTCATGAGAAAGGAGGGGTGAAGTGGAAGATGATTAATGGTACATGGATTGATGATCACGTCCTCAGAATTGAACTGATCATCCGACGACGAGAGAAATGGATCCGTTGGCGTTTCCAAATTTGGAGTCCTCGATGGATCGACATTCTGACAGTACTACATGACTTCATGGTTGAGGATCTATCATCTATGTCACTTCCAAGTTCCAATAATTGTGTAGGGACTGTTTCTTTCTTCTTGACCTCTTTTTTCCCCATTATTATTTTGGAACGGATCATGACTCCTGCAATGACTTCTCTAAGCACTGTATAACATCTTTTACTCACCAACTCCGAGATCATGACAACATTAGGACCCATCGCGTGTTTGAGGTCAAAAATTTCAGATTAGAAACTCATTCCATGAATTCCAAGTGCTTAATGCAAAATCCGTGCGAGATTACTTCTGAAAGTCCTTGAGAATATATATGGATCCATGTAAAAACTTCCAGAATTCAAACTGTCAGGGCCAAATGTCCAGAGCTCTCATAGATATTCAAATTTGCTCCAAAGCATCGAAATAACTGTTATATCTTCCAAAGGAAGATGACTGAAAAACGCAGGAAGGAACAGTGCTGGCTTGTAGTTGTACAGAGATTTTATGGGAAAGTGCTCAATCGATCTCCTAGTTAAAAACGTACCGTAGTTATGTATATCCAGATTACAAAGCGAGCAGTAATAGTTATGTAGATTTTAGGATGCACGAGATGATGCAGATCATGCTGCGTCTGCAAACGTACAGTGGAGAAAGCTGATTGAATCCAGTGGGAGTTATGATTGGTCAAAGAGAGACAGACGGAGATGATAGCTAGGTTAGCACAGAGGACCAATTCTATCGTATAAGAAAAGGATGCACGCCAGGGCCACACAGAGAGGTTTGCACTTTGCAGAGATTGAAAGCACGTCCCCGACAGCGCTGTCCGATTTGCAATGCAGATTGTCTCCACTCATGAAATGAAAAGAAAAAGAAAAAAAAAAGAGCCCTCCCCAACATCACACATAACACCACACTTCCTATGGGTCTCTCTTGTCTTCTTGTCACTGCCCCCATGATTACTGCTTTTTGGCAGCTCCCTTTACGCACGCCTTCGCCCCGCTCTCTGTCTCTGTCTCTCTCTCTCTCTCGTTCATTTGGCCATTATGTATAACACTGCATGCTTTCGATCATGATCAATTCACTTGGTCAATCTCTCATTATTGATCAAAGATCCTCAAAACTTGGACCAAACAACGAAAACTTCTACCATCCATAATTCAGAACTTAGTTTCATAACCCCAAATTAAATAACCTAAACATTTCAAACGTTCCTCCAAACCTAAATTCATGAGAAGCTGCAAAATTTGTTACCTCCATCGGAAGGTTGCAGATAGTCGATCCCTGAATATACTGTCCACGAAGTACTTGATCTGAAAGGAGATTATCTGATTTTATTCTCCTTGCAACGGGAAAGTGATAAGTAGGAAGGAGACATGACTACAAAAATCATATTTTTAATTTTTAGAAATCGCTCCCGTAAAACATTTAGCAGTGATTAGCTATATAATGCCAATCCAACTGCTGTTGGCTGTTGCTACTACTTTTGACCCAAGTATATATAATATTATATCCAATTGGCAACGTTGTAAATTCGGTAATGTTGGAAAAAACCAAAGCTCTTTTCTTTAAAAAAACATAATCTTCCAAAAATGAATGTAAAAGGTAATAGTGAACTATATTATATAATCCAAACAAAGCTTAGTAGTGCGTGGTCCGAGACCAGAACGACGTGAAATATGGCCGGAAGGAACAGTACCCCTAGATCTAGGGAAGACAGAAACGTATTTGGAGGGAACATGTCGCATTCAAAATCCAAAGTGGAGATAATATCAAATGTAATTTTCTCTCATACAGCACAGCTTATAAATTACTGAAAGAAGACCAGTCCTTAAAACTTAATTACATTGGTAGTTTCAATAAATCATGAGTCTTTACAAGAAATACAAAGCATGCATTTCGTTCGGAGACTACACGAATGAAGCAGCAATTCATTCAAATTGTTCTTGTGGTCAGAAAAATCCATGCAACTTCGTAGAGTTCCATTGTTTTTAGGAGACGGCACGTTAAATGCATACTATCTATCACGATCTAACCAGCTGATCACCAGCTCACTTCTCAGCAATTCTGATCACCAACTTACAGAACTCAAGCCAAATATTAATGGAGCACAACCCCAACAAAAAAACCCAGAAAAAAAGGAAGAGAAAACCTGTTCCGAATTCCTTATCTTTATTCATGATTAATTTTCAACGATCACACCATTGCATGAAACAAAATCACTTGCATACATACATACATATATATATATATAAACAAATCATCACATACTTCAATTATAGACTCTTGCAATTTTCTTGGAAAAACTATATATGTGAAGTACTAATTAAGCTGTAGATTCTGAAGTCTTGACCTAATAGCCAATTATATATCAACAAGCTCACACATAAATTGTTCTTCTTGTCATATTATATGGGTTGAAACAAACAAACCCCCATATCACACTGCATATTGTAAACTAGCTCTCCATGTTCGGAAGATATGAAATGCAAAAGCTAACGATAATTTTGGAAATCGAAACGAGCAATCACGTACGTACGGTTACATAATCATTTTTCGATCTAATATGCGTCGCCTTTTGGACCGCTCACTAGAACTTGAACGTTCGAGTAAAGATTTCAAGGCATTTTGCAAGAAATGTACTGACTCAATGCTGTGATCTTTATCCGCAGCGACAATAAGAACATTGCGAATTCTTCCGCCGAGTGTGGCCATTTCTGCTCTTAGAGTTGTCAAATGGAGAGACTTTAGAATTTCGATTAGGTCTGGTATCAGATCGGTGCGGTCCTCACAGCACAATGACGCCTTGAATATTAATCTGCCATCACTGTGGTCGCCTGAGAGTACGGTGATTTCATCAGTTTCAGACGGGAAGGTTTCCAGTTCAGTGATTTCTGACGTTTGTTCCTTCAGCTCTTTAACACGTTGAACCACTTTTGCCAGTAGTGAAGCTTTGTCTGTCTGAGAAGATGCAGAAAAAGAAAAGATGATCAGAAGGGATAGAGTTTGGGGGGGGGGGATCAGAAAACCGAATTTTGAAAGCTGGGGCAACTTTCCCAATTAAAGTGATGAGTAGCCATAGAAGCTAGAAAGGCCTTGACCCCTTATCTCTTTTCAGATTCTGTATATGCAGTTTGAACACTCTAAAGTCTCAAAAGAATTTTGTGAACCCGAGATTTCAGATCATCTAAATTCATAAAGCTGGTTCTTAAGTACTCCCTTCTTCTTCTCTTGTAGCAGAACATCCTAATTAATTAATGTTCCTAGAAATAGAAACAACAAAAACTGAAACTCTTGAGTCCTTTCATTCAAAAAACGCTTCCGCCCGCCCCACAGACCAAAACGAAAATAAAATCAAAGCATTAGTTGATGAAGAAAATTAAGTTTGAGCTAGTAAGCCGGCCATGAGAGTACTCTTTGCCGAAGAGAAGCCGTCTTACTCGGACATAAATAGTGGAAAGTCCAAGATTCAACGTATCTCTCTCTCATTTCTTTGTGTACTTTTCTTAGTAACCAAACAGTCAACATGAAAGCCAAAAACACAACGAACACGAGAATCTTATGTGAAGCAAGGCATATTTGTGACCCTTCAAGGCTGTAATAGTTTTTACAACAACCATTCAAAAATCAAATCGAAAACACATGTTGAGTAAAAAAAACAATTTCTTTCTCGTTCGCAGACACTAACCCTTCACCTGGAAAAGAAAATCCTTCTCAAACCTCAAAGTCAGTAAAGTACCTAACCCCCACATATATAGAAAGAATTTACACACATGCGCACCCGTGCATGTAAGTTAAGATAATATGCCAATTAATTACCTTAGAATTACAAGGAAGAAGACTCCTGAGTTTATCGAGATGGGAGTTGATTCTCTCTCTCCTCCTCTTCTCAGCCTCTTTATGATTCTTCAAAGCCGCAAGTGCTCTATCCTGCGGTGGCGTATCCGCTAAACCCGACACCCCCAAGGGATAGTATGAGGAACTACATGAGAAGCTTTGCATCCCCGGAAACTCACAGTTTGCCGGGAAACCATATGTTCCGACGTTGATAACGCCGTTGCCGGTGATGAAGCGGTAGAGGTCTTGGTTTTCGGCAGGCTGATGCATGCTGGGCTCCGCTTTGTGGTTATGATTTGGATCCTTGACTGATCACTGTGTGAAATAAGAAAGTGCAGGAAGCTTTCGGTGGCGTTTTGTCTTTAGGGTTATTTAATATGAGAATTTTCTGGTTCTTGGCTCCTTTGGGACCTTTTGTGCGTTGATTTAATAATGTTGTCGTGGAAAAAGTAGATGAAATTTCTCGGACTCACGAATGTAGCTTTAGATATACTCAGAGATAATATTTAAGGATATTGTAACTTATAATAATTATACTATGGATTAACTATTATATAATATGATTAAAATCTCTTGAAATTATTATAAAATCTAATTTTATCTTGTAAGAAATCAATATTTAATTTCAATATATATCCTTTCAATTCTATGGTACATTTTCTCATCTGATATAAAATTTAATTAGAGGCTGTCTGGATTAAAAAATGTACGCTCTCAACATATTTCTTCTTATCTTATCATTATAATTTTTTTAAATTTTACATCAAATATAATAAATAATTTATTTTTTTTAAATTTTAAAATAATAATAATATTAAAAATTAATATTTTATTTAATTTTTAATTTTTATCTAAAACCATCTCATTTTATCTTACTGTCCAAACCGCACCTTAATCATATATATTAACGAAATGACGTGACCGGAGTTTGCATTCTAGCTAGTATCTATATATAACATGACTGGTATTTGATCATTTTCTTAATTGTTAGCCTTCGAAGGCCGGATGGATTATAAAAGCTAGCTAGCGCTCGAATACATGAAAAGGACCTCATGAGCATCTATATTATTACAATTTCAAACGTAGTAGGTGTAGTACTAAAGAAAAATCTGAGGAGGGATCAAACTGCAGATATATAAGACGTTGATTGATAAGTACTCACACTCACGTGGTCGATGCATTATTTTTAGGAACATTTCACCGATCATAATCAGCACGACTACTAGTAGTACTACTGTGTAACGTCGTACATCAATGGAATTTTGGTTTCATAATCCGCTTAATATGTTTTGTTTTTTCTTTGTTCACGTGAGAATACAGTGACTCCCAAATTAGAAAAGAGAGGATGACAGATCAGAGTCATGTGTTGTACCTAATTTAAGTATGCATGCAGTGAACTCTAGCTGTTTGCATCAAAGTACTGCATGATAATATTGTTAGATCGATGGACAGATCCTTGTTCTATACCACAGCTAGCTAGCTTGAGATAAGTTATTTTAAAGAAACAAACCCCTTTTCGCTAAGCAATTGATAGCAGTGGAGTGATCGAGGATCCCAACAAACATCACATTATATATAATTAATGCATGCAAATAGCTGGGTATTGACTCTTACAAAATTATCCATATTGATCCCCATTTATTACAACACTACATCATAAGGCAGCAAAAAAAAACCATTTTTTTTTTTTTTGGCGGCGACTGTCATCAGCCTATAAGAACCAAAAAGCTGCCTTTCATTTTTACTCTTCGCGTCGAGTATTTGAAATTTGAATAGCCGAACATTCCCTACCTTTTGCAGCGAGTTTTGGTCGCAGCAAAAGTAAATGCTGCAAATAAGAATATATATAAATATATAGAAAAATATAGTTGCAAGGACAATTGTGTACTAATCTGTACATCAATATGATGTGATTGGTCAAAAATTAGATTTTATTAAAAATAATGTTAATTTAAATTTTAAATATAAATAAATCAATATTGGTACACAAATTAGTGCGTGATTGTGCTTGTATATAGCAAAACTCTAAGTGCATGTTTGGGATTGTGGTAGAAAATATTGCTTTTAGCTTATGGCTTATAACTTAAAGCTTAATGTAACAAGCTCTACTATTAAAAAGCTATTTACTGTTTGGAATCCGTATGTCTAAAACACTTTCAAATATATTAGATTTGTTTGGAAACGAATTTAAAAATTACTTTTTGATGTAGAAATGATACAAAAGGGTATATTCTTGATAGAAATAAAATATTATAATCAAATAATAACGAAAATAGTTTAATAGATTTTTCAGTAATTATAATTGAATGAAAATAATTTCAACCATGTATAAGTGAAAGAGCAATATAATCACGCTCAAGCTGAGGTTCACGAGGTTTCCTATCTCTTCGAGAATCTCTCCAGTCATGTTATTGTCTGCAAATTCTAAATTTATTAGCTCTATGAGATTTGGTGTTAAAAAAAAAAAAATTGAAAACAAACTGCCATCTGAAAATTTTCAGCTCCATCTGAAAGTTGAAGGCGTAAAGGTCTTCGGAGTCCGAGAGAGAGGGGGGGAAGGGAGGGAAAAAGTTGTCGTTGTGGTAAAATAGTGAGGATTTTTTCGTAATATACATGTCACGGAAAAATAGGACTTACTTTTTGTAAAGTGCTTCTGACAAAAAGCATCACTTTGATGCTTTTGTTGAAACGTACTTTTTTAGCTTTTTTTAATTTAAAAGTACTTTAATATAAAATTACCAAACAGGTAAATTTTATTATTTAAGTACTTTAAACTATTTTAAAGCATTTTTTAGACTTTCCACCGCAACTCAGGCTCTAAATATATATATAAATCCCCCCAATCCGGCTAAAAGGCTACTCATGGTACAGTGCCACGTCTTAATTAATTAAATTAGTGACTTACAGGCTGTCGCGCAAAATCGTTTTCCTGTTTTAATTAATTAATTAAATGGGTGCATACTCTACTCTTATATATGTATTTTACTGCTTTTACGAACAAATTAATGGTGATAAGTTAATGTGTATATATTTAATTATTGAAGTAGCAGCTAGTCAGGTCATCATGTGATAGCTAGCTTAATTAGGCCAACTCTTGTCCTGCATGTTGTACAACATCCACCACGTACGTAGTACCTCTGCCTCTGGGTTAGGTTACAAGTACTATTTCCCATTTTCTATCTATCGGATTCCGACCTTTCATTATAACGTTGTTCATTAAATGTCCGATCTTTGACCAAATTATTCAATATTGCATGATACAATAATTTGGTAGGCTACTTTATTTTGGAGGTCCACAAATTCGATCGTTCGGCGACATATATTATATATATATATATATATATCATGTGGGTCATGAATAACCTAGTAGCCATGTTTTTGGACAAAGTTTCGAAGACTTTAAGACTCTTCAAATTAAATTAATAATATATATATATGCTGACTGTTATCATGATTCTCAATGAAGTTAGTTCATAAATTAACCTACTGCATGCAATATATTATTATTATTATTATTAAAAATGTTAAATGTACTTAAAAAAATTTATAAAAAACTTATTTTTCTACGTATTAATTATTGATAGACTGAATATCATGAAATTTAAAATTTAAAATTTAAATTAAAAAAAAAAACAAATAGAATGATGTAATTATATGTAGTACCACTCTTATCATTATTTAGTTCCAACTTAAATTACTTTGGCCGTTATGACAGGTTAATGATCAAGTATATATGTTAGCCAATGGGATTATAAATGCCAGTACTTGAACTTCTACCTGTTTTGACAAGTTGACGATATCGGCTGATCATTAACTGAAACATGTGATCATGATAGTGTTACCAAATTGTGTAGTAGTTCCCCAAATCTCACTTTTGAATTACAAGTTGGTTCACTCAAATATTTTATAAAAATAAAATCAAACATTAATATATATTCTTGCAGCAGTATATAAAATTGTAAAATTATTTTTAATTTAAAGTAGATCTAATGAGTAATGTTAGGACGGACATAAACAAACTTTTTGAATTTTTTTTTTAAAAAAAAAACTGAATTCTTCATACTTTTTTACAATAAAACTCAATTTTTTAAGAAATATATATGCGTGACAGCTTATATATTTAAAATTTATACCATTATTCTTTCGGTCCTTAGGAGTTGAGATATTAATGAACATAGTTTTGTTTAGATTTAGAGTTGATTTTAACTCATTTCTTTTTATTTCATTTAATTATTATAATTTTTTTTAATTATTATATAAAATATAATAAAAAATTCAAATTTTTAAATTTAAAAATAATAATAATATTAAAAAATAATATTTTATTAATTTTAATTTTAATTTATCTCATCTAAAATTACTGTTCAAACGCCACCCTAACCAGCCCTACGTACCCTTGATTTCACGGGGAGGCTAGCTAGGCCTGCTTAAAGCTCTTTTGATGGCCCAAAACTTGCAAACATGAGCTGGAAAAAGGCCTCTGACATGCATAATAGGACGTGCTATTAGATATATATGATCATGATTTTGAGAAAGCCAGGCCCAGGCCATGAGGTAATATCATTGAGATTCTAGTTAATAAAAATTAAATAATGCGTGTATCACTTTCCCTGTCAAGACGGACCAAAAATATTTAAAAAATAAATAAATAATAGTAAAGTTTACTTCTTCTTTTTTCTAAAAAATATGAAAAAATATAGTTACAAGTATAATTATGTATTAATATGTATATTAATTTAATATGATTAGTTAAAAAATAAATTTTATTGAAAATAATGTTAATTTAAATTTTGAATATGAAGGAGTCAGTATTAGTACACAACTTTATTTATACATAACAAAACTCAAAAATTATTTACGTCATATAAATTATTATCAAATAAAAAATACTTTAGCGACAATAACTATATAAAAATAAGTTCATATATTGATGTGATTTGATGTAATACGTCAAATTGTAAAATTATTTTTATTATAAAATAAATCTAACAAATTTTTTAAAATCACAACAGTTTATAAATTTATTTTATATAATCTTTTTATATTTATAACAATTATCATAAAGACAATGTTTACATATATATATATATATATACACGAAAAGGGTACATTCTTTTTTCAGGGGCATGCTAAAAAATGAAGCCTTTAATTACATTAATTAATACCTCAATCGCCACTGTAGCAGCTTTTGCTTTGGCCTAACAAAGTAGGGTTTGCCTCTTAATCTTATATTCTTGGAGCGAAAACGTACACTTTATGTTGGCACTGAAACCAGTCTTCCATGTTCAAACCACGAGAAACCAGTTTCCACATGACTTTACAACTTCTAATATTATTCTTAAGGAACTAAACATGCGTGGGAACATCATGTGCATGCATGTTTATTCTGTATTTAATTTTTATAGTTTTCAATCGTAATCTATTTTTAGATAACTTTATAACTGAATAATTGATAAAAATAATAAAAATAATTTAAAATATATGAAAATGACGAAAAATATTAAAAAAGAAGAGCCCGTTTCATCATTTTGTTCACTGGGATAGTCTCGTGTTCTTCGCTTTAGAATTTTCCTAAGTGATAACCAACATGGGAAAAGAAGGAAATAGTACTGTTAATAAATTGACAGAACAGCAAGGTTGTCTGCTTTGATTTAGATTCCCTGGATTTTTTTACACTAAAAGAAGATCCTTTTTAGAAAGAAAAAACTGCGTGCAGGTCATGAGTGAACCCAAGCCAAATGTTTGCTGTCTCTCTCTCTCCCTGTCTCCGCTACTGTCAATTTTCAAGTTCACAACGCTTTTTTACTGAAAATACGGCTTTTTTTGATAGATTGAAATGATGGAACGTGGATCAGATTTAAGGGTGGGTGACAGTGTAATGAGAGATGGCTTTGCTGCACGTCATCTCAGTCAAACATCATTTGTTTATTTATTTTAAATAATTTTACTTATGATCAGTTAAATTAATTTAATAAAAATAAAAATAAAATAAAAAATAATATTAAAATTTATAATTGACATAACGTGAAACGATGCAAAAAAATCTCTTTTTTGTTATATTAATTGAATGTTGTTATTTATCATTTTTACTTTATATTTTTTAAAAAAATTTAAAAATTAACTATAATACGTGAGGTAATAATGATTAATAGAATTATTGGATAAGATGGTTTGAATTTTCTTTTCATTCGGTTTACATACTTCGACATATTTGTAGCACTTCTTTGTTTAGAAATTCCTGTTCTTTATCTCATTCATTTGGTATCATTCTCTCTTTTTTTTGTGCATTGAATTTGGTGAAAAATGAGAGATATGATATACTGTTTATATCTCATATACATCATGTATATGCAATTGAACACAAATACAAATTTACTCTTAACTTTATATCTCGAGATTATCATTTTATTATGTTTGGTAGTGTAGTGAGATGAACTGATGTTATGTAAATAAAAATAAAAAAAAAAAAAAAAAATATTCTTAAAATATTCAAATACCCAATCCGTAGGGGATTAAACGCTATGTAATAATATATGCTGGACCAAATTCTAACCAGAGATGTGGACAAATTTGAATCGGTCAAAAGTTTCTGATAGTCATCACTCTAAAAACTAGGGCTTTTAGAGTTTCGGCTAAGGGTCCCCCCAGTATGTTATATGCATGCATGGAACAAAACGGACATGGCTAGGCTACTTCGCTTTCCTCATATTACCGTGTAATGTTATGTGGATTAATGACGGCCATTACCCATTTGAACCTAACAAAGCTAGATATAGCCCTGGCCATGTTTTCAATACCCAACCTAAATTTCTTTACACAATTAACCCACAAAGCACAGAACGATAAGGTTGCAGGGACAGCTGGTTCCCGCTCCAGACAGGACTGTTTGGCTCGCCGCGTTTTTCTCGAGAAACGGAGAGAAAAGAAAGCACTTTTTGAGGCAGAAGATTCTTTCTAATCAAAATCTTTTTTTGACAGAAGTTGCAAAAAGTAGAGGTATCTCTACAAATACAAGCTTCACTTTCTTCTTCAAAGGAACAGAAAGTAGGAGCACAAGGTTAACCATTAAGAAAAAAAAAGGGGGGAAAAATGACAACAACAGTTAAGAGCTCTCCCGATGGCTCAAAATATGATATGTGCTTCAATTTCTCGTTCTTCTATCCGTTTGCTGCTCCCTACTTTCTACTTTCATTACTGCAGATTCTATCTTGTTCAGTCTGGTTAGAGAAGGCCCAAAAAGATTAAAAAAAATTTTGAAAACAGTAAGCACTGCTATATTAACTATTTCCCTAATGGCTTCAGTTTCTGTCTCAGCTTCAAAGTCCCAGCAAGATGTAGTAAACTAGTGTAATAGGAAGAGCAATTAGCATCCCAAATATAACCCTGCAACAACATGAACATCCACCAAACTGATATTAAAACCAAAGGGAAGTGTAATGGATTGCAGAGTCGATGCTACTTAGCATTTGTGCGTATGCAGAAAGAATGGAGATTTGCGTTTAAAATTTTAAAAAAATAAAAAAGACATCTATATGCCTGTAATTAAATATGACATTTATCGTATATATCTATATATAGATACTGGACCACCAAGGTTAATAACATTAAAAACAGGAATATATATATATATATATATATGTATATATAAGTACTGCACCACCAATGACCATTCTAGCATGTCTCCACGAACGAGACATGAACAGAAATATGTTGTTGATGTGTTCACGTACACATTCGTAAAAGGTGTGATGGAGTTAATCAGAAATTAAATGAGAACAAGAAGGATGGTGTTCGAACCCAGTGCTCAGAATGTCAGGATGAACATTGTATTCCTTTGCAAAGACGAAGGGGACAATCCCCTGGGGAAGAGCTGCCTGAAAATTTAAGGAGAGGATTTTTTACATTATCCACAAAGAAAGAGCAAGCTGTGTCTGGTAAAAAAGGGTTGGATAACCAAAAATTACAGATCGCTTGGTATACACTTATTCACCTGTACAATGGCAATGTGCAAAAGGACCCCTCGTAGTCCAACTGCAACTGAGGCAGCAGCCATGACCGCAGGGCCGGTGATGAATCGAACAGCCATGGCAAAGGAAGCGACAGAGTTTCCACATGCAATCATTTTCGGCTGCAATGCCATGAACAAGCCTGCAACACCATAAAGTACGAAATGATATGTAAAAATCTAGCAATAAAAAAAGAATCTTTTCGCTTCTGATTCACCATCTAGCAGAAAAAAGCTAAGAAATACTAACAGGGTTTAAGCAGTAACGTACCAAGACTAAACATGGCCATTCCGAGACCAGCATCAGATAGAATGGCTATGGAGCGTGCAATTATAGCAGGCATAACGATATTCCACCTGTAAATTTGAAGGAACTGATTAAACGACAGCAATCAACAATTCCCAATTGCATTTAAAACGCGAAATCATTTAACTTCAACATACTTGAATGAGACTAAAGACCAGGTGAGGCCAATCAGGCTGGAATAGGTATTGGGATTCCTAATGAGCTTTCGCCACACCATAATCAAGATGAGTCTGGTCATTACACTAGCAGGCGGCATAGACACCGGTTTCGAATCACCGTGAGCACCGGCCTTGGGGTGGAGCTCAGTTGTGGAGCTCGACCCGAGCTTCGAAAGCACCGGGCCTTCCCGATCAACCCCATTCGTCAGTGTTCTGTTTCCAAAGCTGAACTCATCTCGACCAAACTCATCATAATCTAGATATCGAACACAAAAATGTGATATTAAAATAACAAAAAAGTAACAGAAAACGACAGAATAAAACCAATCGTTCCTACTTCCTAATAATGACAAACTTGGGACCAAGGAAAACAGGGTATTGTGTTTCGAATCTGCTCTGAAAAGGAAGAACGAGAGATCACATCCCATCCAAGGATGAAAGGGGAAACGAAAAGTCGTGGGAGTAACAAACAAAATCCGACAAACCCCACCCCACGCCCGAGACATAAAGAACCCCAAATATCAATCCAATATTCATATTCAAGCAGACATACAGTAGTATGAAAACATCGACAACCAAAAGAATACAAGAGAGACTCATTCGTAGATTCAATCAATCGTGCCCAATAGTCCACAATGTCCGCACAACAGGAAATAAAAATTCAAAGATTAGTGTACAAACCTTTTTGGTGACCAACCCCACCAAGCTCATTCGCATAATCGCCCCCACCCCTGAAAACATGGATCCCACCCTCGGAAACCGGGGAGGCGCTTGAGCTCCAAACAAACATGTGAAGGTCCTTGCCTCCATCACCAGCACACCCATTAGCCTTCTTCTTTGCACCCGGCGAGAAAATTCCTGCACTCGGCGGAGCCGGATAAGCCCCATTCGGTCTCGCTGGGTTCCCGAACACGCCGACTCCGCTCTCCTCGTCGAAACCCAGGTTACCGAAATTGGATTGCCTCGGGCTCACATTGCTGGCGTTCTTACCATTCACCATGGAGTAGAAATCAGTGTGGTTGAAACTGGACCCTCTAGGAGTTGGATTTCTTGACGATTGAAGCGAGTAAATCTCTGCATTGGTTAAATTTGACGGGCGGGGAGTGAGTGAAAGACCGGAATTAGGCCCGTGTGAGCGTCGGGAGAATATTTCGGAGCGAGAGGAAGCTGACTTTCTCACAGTGACATGGAGTTTCCCATCTTCACCGACTTCAGCTTGGGTTTCCAGTGGTTCTTTCCCATCCAAGGAAAGGATATCAGAATCAACTCTGAAGGAAATGATGGACCCGGCAGTGTCTGGGAACTGCTCAACGATCAAGAGCCGGGCTCCCCGGTACTCAAACAAGAAGAGCATCAAAGTGTACCATATGATGCATTGGAGGACGACTATTTGGACCATGAGGGTCCCTGATGAGTCTCCGTACATGCCCTTGAGCAAAGGGATGCCCATGACGAGTGTGTTAGGGAGAGAGGAGAGTGAGAAGAGTGTGATGGACCATTCGAGAGAGCCTCTTGAGCTGGTCTTGGACCAGATGGCTAGGACCACCAAGACAATGACCTTCTGGAGAGTGTCAGCGGCTATGAACCTGTAGTTCATCTCATAAGGGTTATTGGTGGAGATGAAGTGAAAGGAAAGGAGCGGGACAGCAAAAAGTGCCACAAATCGGTTGATGCCTGAGCATTGGTCGGGGCTAAAGATCTTCCACCATTTTACAGAGCCGTACGCTAAGATCATGGCCACATAGAGAGGCACAACGGCTGTGAGAACGTGGTAGAGGTCTGTGAGACTAATCATTTTCGTGCTTTCTTCTCTGTTAGGATTTTGCTTAGTATTGAGGGATGCAAAAGAAAGAACAGCAAATGAGGCGAGTCAGAACACGCAGGTGGCGTTGTGCAAGAAGTGATAGAAAAATAGTGACCTTCCCGGAAATTCTTTTGAGATTTTCCGGCCCAAAAATCGTCAGGAAAACCTAATTAAAGTGATGTCCCTTGCGAGTAACTATCGTAAGTACGGAAGGAAGGAGAAGATACCCGGGATAAATAAGCACAGGAAGTTAACCCATTTTCTTAAGAACTCAATTCAGCTATAAAGAACGGCAGAGAGAATTAGGCGAGAAGAGGGGAAGCGCCGACGTCGGAAATGATCAGAAGGTGAACTTTCAGGGGAGTGAGAGATAGAGGCTAGCAAGTGGGATGAAGGTATCGAAGTGAGGGGTTATATTTAAGGCATTTTAATGGCAGACAAAGAAATAAAAGCTAGGGGCTTTGAAGAAGTTTTTTTTTAGCGTTAGCCTTTTTGGATCCGGAAAGGAAAATGAGAGAGAAAAATAAAGAAGAGAAATGGCCCAATGGGGTATCTTCTTTTTCCTTTTTAAAAAGAAAAAATAAAATTATGATCAGAGGGGGGAATGACTAACTCGGACTCGGAGGAAGGGAAAAGTGACCCTTGCGAGTAAGAGGGAAAGGACCGAACGGCTTCTGGATAGAGAGAGAAAATAAAAAGAAAGCAAAGCCCATGGCCAGAGCCCAGAGGAGCGCTTCCAAAGATTCTCTTTCACTTTCTGCAATGTTTACAGGCCGCGTTCGTACGTATAAATTTTAGAAAATAATATTTACAGTTTTAAATTAAAAAGTAAATAATATGATAAAAAATAATAATATTATTATTAAATATTAAATCTTATTTTTTAAAAAGACAAATGTGTGATAATTATATAATTTATAACTATATTTAATGATTACTTTAAATATTTTACAAGACACAACGTTTGTATTTTTAACTATATTAATATATTTAAATTTTAATAATATATATATATAACTTCTCTATACCTTATTTTACGTTAAACAATATAAAACACTTTCGTTAAAAACAAATTTTAATTTTACAAAGCTACCTTTCATTCCATATTAAATTATAATAGAACCATAGGTTACATTTTTTCTATAAAGTTTTATCATATATTTGACACTAATCATTCTCTGAATATCTTCTAACAGGCAATGTATACAATACAGAAATTGCACAAATATATATTGTACTCATTTTTCTCCTTGACTTTAAATTTATTTTTCAGTTGAGACTACACTATATCTCTCACTTTAATTTAATTTTTATTAATTTCATTATATTAATTATATTATATACTGTTATTTGTATATGAGTCATTTTACAGTCACCAATTGATTTTCCGAAAAAATGTCCCGAACTTATGATAATTTAAGTATCAATATCCACATTTCTTGTTTTGAATATCTATCATCATCCATTCAACTATTGTTGTATATATGTATTTCTCGACTATTACAAGTCTAGGAAATCCAACAAATTATGCATAGGTAAATTATATTTTGTAAGTAGTTTTGAATTGTGGTAGAGAGTGATGTGGATCGACCATGCATGCATAGTGCAGAGCCACTCAGAGAGAGAGAGAGAGAGAGAGAGAGAGGTTTCACGCATTTAGGGAAAGAATGATTCCAATTGGAAGAGACAATGGCCACAGTAATTGTGTCATCACAGGAAGACGAGCATGAAAAGAACAAATCATCATCGACAAAGCAAGAAACATTAACAGCAACATAACAGGTGAAAAGTAGAAGCATAAAGACGATCAAATGCTGGAATGATTGCGGCATCCCAAAGGGAATCTGAAAAAACATCTGAATCCCGGCCCCCACGACTTTCATGTGCAAACCCATTACCATATATGCATGTGTCGCCTTCTCGTCTAATGATTCTATGTCTGCGAGCTAGCCGCCTCCGACATAATATATATATATATATATATATATATATATATATATTGAATAATTCTATTTACAGTCTCCACTTGAGGCTTGTACATGTAGATTTTTTATTAAATGAGAAAAATTGTCATTTTAAGAGAGATATTTTTATAATTTTAAAAAATTTTAAATATAAAATTACCTAAGCCTGCATTACAATCTCTAAATGAGGACTGCATGTAGCATGACTCATATATATATATATATAATGAAAAATGATAGATATGATTGCGAATGTGCAATTGCTATATAATTATTTAAAAATATACATATAATTTATATAAAAAGAATTGAATTTTTAATAGTAGACTTTATTTTTATTTTTAAAATGATTATACGATATTTGTATACTCTATCACTGTATATAACATTACTCATATGTTATATGAGTAATAATTTATAAAAGAATTTCAAAACATATTTTTAATGTATTATATCAACTTAAGCAAGTTTATATATTTAATTTTATAAAATATTTTTACAGTTAAAATATTTCTCATTTATATATTGTATAAATATGATACATAGTTGTTTTTATAATTTTTAGGTAAAGTTCTCCAATAAGATATATATATCTAAAATTCAAACCTATCAAGATCAATTGGAATTAGAATATATTTAAAAAAAAAAAAAAAGAGTTAAAAGTTATATAATAATTGTTTAATAATATATAGAGACAACAAGTTCATTTTGTTGCCATCTTAATTATCTTTTTCTTTTATTTGTAAAGTATTGCTGTCGTTTGTCAATTTTCGTGCCCCAACCACGTTGAAAAGTACGAAACAAGCAAACTGCTTTCAAGAGTACGCTTCGAACTTGTCATTCATGACAGAAACTCGGCCATGCCATTATCTCTTTGACATGGAAAATTTTGATTGTTAGCTATTCTCCGTACTACGCGCACACTTATTTAATATGATAAATTAGGAAGTTAAATTTTAATAAAAAATTATATCGATTTAAATTTTAAATATGAATATTGTTACGCAGGTTATAATGTAAAAATTCACTTATACGTGATAAAATTTCTTTGAAAATTTTCAATTTTAAGATAATGTTAATTTTAAAAAAAAATTATATTTTATATTTTATTTTTAAAGACTTGTGGTATTGTTTATTGGAAAATGATAAATACACATCATATTTTACAATATTTTATGTAATAATGTCTAAAAAGATGGGTATTTTTATAAACTATCTTATAAAATTAACATCACTTTACAAAAATACCCTTACTTTAAAATATGTGTTGTGTAAATTGTTATGAAATATATTATGTGTATATCATTTCTTTTGTTTCTTTTAGAAAAAACGTTTGATATTACTTTCATATTATCCAAAGGAAAAATGAAAACGATAATTAACTAGAACTCATCATTTTAATAATTATTTGATAATGCATTATTAAAAAAAAATTATCTAATATATTTTACTTATCTACCAATTATTTGATTTCTATAATATGTTAAGAATATATTTATTAAAATAATAATAAATAGTATTTTAATCGAGAAATAATACTTATAGTTGTGAGTGTGCAAGCAATGCATACTTACTTTGAAAAAATTAAATAAATATAAAATTTATATGAAAATAAAATTAATTTTTTAATAATAAATTTTACTATTTTTTAAAACGATTGTACAAACTACGACGCTTGCATACTTTAGACACTTGAACAATCGAATGAATATATAACAAGCTCATTAAATTTTATTAAATCATGTGCAGTGCTCATACTACAAGTTGCCTTTTTTTTTTTTTTTGTCTCCGCGCTTTGGTGAGAAGGACTTAAAAGTTAGATTTGCTGTTTTAGATGTTAACAGGAGGAATTAGTTCCTTTGACGATCAGTTCGTATATAATTAAGAACTAATTCTCCACATCTCAACTATATTTCCAACGTTATGAGAATCAAGTTCTATCTGCAACATCTCAAGTGGGACTTTCTTTTTAATCATGATTCTATTAATGCGCGAGGATACTAGTTTATAAATATATAAGTTATTCTATTTTTAAATTAGCGTATAACATATTATCTGTATCATTTAAATAGTAAGATTCAAATTTTAAATTTTATCTTTTAAATTAAATTATATCATATATTTATTTTACTATATGTACTTTACACATCCATTTGAGAATCAATGGCGGAGCCACGCTGTACCAAGGGCCAAAATGTAACAAAGTAACCAAAGGTGGAGGAGAAGATAGTTCTGATACGAGAGAGATGAAGTTGAAAGAATGTATTCTTATTGAGTTTTATTCAATTACAGAGCAATAGGTCTATATTTATAGACTAATACAGACGTAAAAATGTAACTGTAATAACTAACTCACTGTGTAAGCCAATGAAAAAATACTGCACGTGTTTATTCTAAAATCTTTTTATCAATCTATAATAGTCCCCCTCAAGATGATGTGTATATATTATACACATTCATCTTGGACAGTAAAGCATCAAATGATTTTGAACCAAGGGGCTTAGTCATCAAATCTGCAATTTGATGAGCAGAGGCAATATGTCGAACAGTCAGTGATCCTTCTTCAACTTTGTCACGCACCATATGGCAGTCCAGCTCTATATGTTTAGTCCGTTCATGATGGACTGGATTGGATGCTATATGAATAGCAGATTGATTATCATAAAACAATAAAGCTGGTTGTGTATGTGGTTGTTTCAGATCCTTTAGTAATGCTCGAATCCAGATTATTTCACAAACTGTAAATGCCATTGATCTGTATTCAGCTTCTGCTAAGCTCCTAGAAATTGTATGTTGCTTATTTGATTTCCAAGATACCAAAGAATCACCAATGAAAACACAATAGCCACTAACAGACTTGCGGGTATCTATACAACTTGCCCAGTCCGAATCTAAAAAAGCCTTTTATATGCACCTTGGAATCACTTGGAAATAAAAGACCCTGTCCAGGAGCTAATTTTAAGTATCTAAGAATCCTCATTGCAGCTTGAAGATGAGGTACTCAAGGACTGTCCAGATATTGACTCAAATGGTGGACTGCAAAGGTAATATCTGGTCTGGTATGGGTGAGGTAAATTAGTCTACCAATCAATCTTCTATAACCAGTAATATCATCAAGTAGATCACCTTCATCCTTTGACAGTTTAGCATGAGTGTCCATTGGGAACAAAACAGGTTTAGCAGCTAACATGCCAAAATCTGCTAATAGCTCGAGGGTATATTTTCTTTGAGACAAAGAAATGCCTCTCTGTGATCTTGCAATCTCCATCCCGAGAAAAAACTTGGCTAGTCCCAAATCTTTCAATTTAAATTGAAGATTTAAAGCTGCTTTTACAGATTCAATTGCCTCTAAATCACTGCTAGCAAGAAGGATATCATCCACATAAAGTAATAAAGCCATAAATGAACTTCATTCCTTCTTAGTAAACAAAGAATAATATGCCTTTGATTGTGTAAACCCAATATCAAGTAGTACAGATTTAAATTTCGAATTCCACTGTCTACTTGCTTGTTTCAAGCCATATAGAGACATTTGCAATTTGCATACCCAAGAGTCCCCCTTAGGTAGATAACCAGGAGGTGGTTTCATAAAAACTTCTTCATCTAAGTCTCCATATAAAAAAGCATTGTTGACATCTAAATGAAAAAGATGCCAATTATGTATAGCAGCCAATGATAAGACACATCTAACAGTGACCATTTTTGCAACAGGTGAGAAAGTTTCAAAAAAATCTAGGCCTTCTCTTTGAGTGTACCCTTTGGCTACAAGTCTAGCCTTATGCCTCTCAATAGAACCATCTGAATTGTGTTTGATTTTATATACCCATTTACAACCTATTGGTTTTTTATTTGGAGGAAGTGGTGTAAGAACCCAAGTGTTATTTGATTCAAGTGCAGATAACTCTGCAGCCATGGCATCTCTCCAATGAGTATGCCTAACAGCTTGGTGATAAAAATTTGGCTCAATTTCAGAAGATATTGCAACAGAGAAAGCTCTATGAGATTTAGACAATTTAGAATATGATAGAACATCAGAAATGCTATATTTAGTACCTGTATTAATAGCAGGACTTGTGAAAGATGTTTGAGTAGTAGATCAGCCAGATTGCAATGATATGATGCAGGTAACCAGGTGCTTTGTGTTGCCGAGTTGATCTTCTCAGAACAGGAAATTGATTCTCATCATTTAGATTTAGTGAGTTTGTGTTTTCTGGACTAGAATGATTACTGAATTGTTGTTGGGAATTAAAAGGTATGGAGACATGTATATTTTCAGCAGAATCAGAAATTGGATTTGGAAGAACAATGTTATCTGATGATGAATGAATACTGATGTCCAGATTTGAATTGATTGTTGAAGAATCATTCTTTGACATAAAAGGGAAAACAGATTAATAAAAAACCACATCCCTAGAAACAAAAAAATTCTTATTTTCTAGATCATACAACTTATATCCTTTTATACCAGGTGGATAGCCTACAAAAACACATCTCTTGGCTCTTGGTGAAAATTTGTTTCTGTTTTGAAGAAGTGTTGATGCATAAGCTAAACAGCCAAAAACTTTCAAATGATTATAAGATGGATTTGTATTATAAAGAATTTAATGTGAAGATTTGTTATTTAAAACCAAAGATGGTATGCGGTTTATAAGATAGCATGCAGTTAGTATGCATTCTCCCCAAAAAGCTAAAGGAATATTTGACTGAAACTTTAAAGCTCTTGCTACATTTAACAAGTGTTGATGTTTTCTCTCAACTATAGAATTTTGTTGAGGTGTTTCTACACATGACTTTTGATGCATTATTCCTTTTAACTTATAAAAATCTGTCATTTTAAATTCTAAACCATTGTCACTTTTTATACATTGTATTTTCTTTCCAAATTGTGTTTCAATTAAGTTGTAAAATTTTTTGAATATGTTTCTGACCTCAGATTTGTTTTTCATCAAGTATACCCAAGTAAATCTTGAATGATCATCAATTATAGTAAGAAAAAATCTGGAATCATTATGGGTTGGAATTGAAAAGGGGCCCCATATATCACAATGGACAATATGGAAAATACAACTTTTCATTATATGAATGAATTTCAAATGGTAATTTTTTCTGTTTTGCCAATGGGCAAACAGTACAATGATAATCAACAAATTTATTGGATAGGCTAATATCTGGTACATTTTTGGAAAGAAAAGATAGTCTAGACATTGAAGGATGTCCTAGTCTGCTATGCCAGACTTGAGAACTTATTATAGAATTGGATTTATGTGAAACAACAACATCACTAGCACCTGATTTCTGCAGTAGATAAAGGCCAGCTGATCTTCTAGCTATCCCAATCATCTTCCACCGGGTAAGTTCTTGAATAAGGTAAAAATCAGATGAAAAAATAAATGAACATTTTTGATATGAAGTGAGTTTACTCACTGAGAGCAGATTATAGGAAAAAGATGGTACACAAAGTACATCTTTAAGAATTAGATTTTCAGATATTTGAACTATACCAATATGAGTTACTAGTACAGTGTTTCCATTTGGGAGTTTAACAGAAGTGTTTAAAGCTTTGGTGATTGAAGTAAAGATGTCAATTGAATGAGCAATATGGTCTGTAGCACATGTGTCTACAATCCATGTATTATCAGATATTAAGGCTGAAACTGAAGCATTTAAAGAAAAGCTAGAATTTGATGATATACCTTGAGTAGAATGATCAATCGAATTAGAAATGATATTCGCAGCTTGGTGATTGGTATTATCATCAAGTTGTGGGTGGATTAATGATAACAATTTTTAATAGTCTTCTTGAGAGAAAGGCATTTGATTAAAATTCTCAAAAGGGGTACTCAAGATTTGACCCGAAAGTTGATTAGCAGTTGTTGTAAATTTTCCCTTTTGTCAATAATTGGTTGAGTTCTGTTTGAAGCCTGGAGGATAACCATGTATCTTGTAGCATTTGTCCACTGTATGGTTGTTCATACCACAATGAGTGCGGAACAGCTTATCTCTTTTCTGTTGTTGTTTTCTAGGAGCAAACCTTTTCATTGCTGGATTTGTATCTTGAACTTTGCTCATGAAAGCAGCAGTATCAATCATGTTATGCTTGCTAATCTCTCTCTGTTTTTCTTCTTGAATAATTAAAGAAAACACTTTATTTATATTCAGCAGAGGCTCTAGCATTAGAATTTGCCCTCTGATAGGGGAAAAACAAACATTTAACCCCATTAAGAACTGCATCACATGTTGGCGATCTTGATAATCCAAGAAAATTTTTATTGTATCACACTTACAGTTTCTTAGTGCTCCACATGTACATGTTGGAATTTGATTGTAACCCAACAATTCATCCCATAGGGATTTGAATCTTGTATAGTAATCTCACACTGATAAGTCCTCTTGTGTCAAAACTGATAAATCTTTCTGTAATTGAAAGATTCTTGGACCATTTCCTTGTGTAAATCTGTTCTTGAGATCTTCCCACATATTTTAAGCTGTTCTTGCACATATGATGCTACCTCCAATTTCTTTTGAAATAGAGCTGATGATCCAGGAAGAGACCATATTGTTACATCTCTCCCACAGTTCATATGCAGAATTTGTTGAACTTGGCTGTGGAATTGATCCATTCACGAACCCAATCTTATTCTTGGCTTTTAAAGCCATCATCATGGACCTGCTCCATGTATGATAGTTTTCTCTAGTGAGGACATTTGATACCAGTATGTTCCCTGGTGAATCACCACTTTGTAAATGGTAATAACTTGGAATATTCTCCACATTTGATTCAGAAACGGAAGCCATTTACGCTCTGATACCATGTAACAAAGTAACCAAAGGTGGAGGAGAAGATAGGTCTGATACGAGAGAGATGAAGTTGAAAGAATGTATTCTTATTGAGTTTTATTCAATTACAGAGCAATAGGTCTGTATTTATAGACTAATACAGACGTAAAAATGTAACTGTAATAACTAACTCACTGTGTAAGCCAATGAAAAAATATTGCACGTGTTTATTCTAAAATCTTTTTATCAATCTATAATAAAACTTTTTGATATGATGTTTTAATACCCTCATAGATTTTATGTATAATTTTATGTTTTAATACCCTCATAGATTTTATGTATAATCTCTATATGCTTTCTATTTTTTTTTTAAATTACAATATACTTAGAAATGTTTCTCTCTAATTGTTTTTAGATAACCGCTACAGACACAAAGATATTGTACAAAGTAAATATACAAACTAATATAATTTCATAAAATTCGTTAGATTTACTTTATAATAAAAGTAGTTTTACAATCTGACGTATCATATCAAATTACATCAGTTTATAGGTTTACTTTTGTGTAATCTATATGTAAGTATTTCCCCCCCTTTTTTTATAGTCTCAAAATTTTGTTTAATTTCTATATATTAACTATTTTCAAGAATGTGGCTTTTCTAGAATTAAAATTAAATTGATGAGAAATAATAAAAAAATTATTTTTTAATAATGAACTCTATTTTTTTCAAAATGAGTGAATTGAGCTCGCACATCCTGTTTTTAACATTATTTTTTATATAAATATATCATACAATAGAAAAGTTGTCCCCCGCAACACAATTATTGGTTCGGCGGCCAGTACTGTTGCAAATATAATTTTTCTAAATATGTACACTCAGAAAAAGGTGCCGGTTTAGGAAACAAAATAAAAATAATAATATTAGCTAGCCAGCATCAACTAAAACATAATTAATTAAGTTGGTTGGACTTTCATATACATGAGTGAACCTATGCAAACAAATCAAAGTGCAGCAAACAACTAACATTTGTCGCCACTAACATGCATCATTGTCTTTCATCAGTCCCTCACTACATGACTATATTTATTCACTCTTTTGAACATCTCATTCGTCCTTTTTTCTACCTTTCTTAAATCAATACGATCTTTCTACATATCCAGTCTCTTTGTTTTTTTTTTTTAATTTTTTTGTTGGGAAGTTCATGCTAGTGACTTAATTTAGTCAAACTCGACTTGGCACACTTTTAATTAAAAACAAAATCTGGCTACTTTT
This sequence comes from Carya cathayensis, assembly GCA_011037825.1. NCBI lineage: Eukaryota > Viridiplantae > Streptophyta > Magnoliopsida > Fagales > Juglandaceae > Carya > Carya cathayensis. The sequence goes on from QGSO01000187.1 coordinate 421,831, forward strand.
GGGTTGAAAAATCATGGTCATGTACTACAATATTCATTGCATATGTTGGATTATATATGTATCTGGTTGGAATGGAAGTGGGTCTTTTTTGCAGCAACTTTTATTTGACCCACACGCAGGCAATTTATTTCTCATTTCAGGTCTTTTTCTGAGCTTAAATTTGGCAATGAAGGACGCAATTCCTAACGTATTAATAAGTGGGTAGCTAGATTTTGAGTATCAGTATTTGCTAGAACTGCACTCACGTAGTACAGTATCTGGCCTACCCCATCTTCCTGAAGTGATCACTTTTTGCCTCAGCGGCCAATGGGATGCTCTAATTATAGTCAGAGATGCAATATTAGGGGACAGAACTTAAAAATCTTTTAATTTCTTTGTTTCTTCCCTCTTCCATCTTTTTCTGTCATCAACAAAAACCCTTGGCCTCCCCTTATAAATGCTTTTTATTTTGGTTAGTTGACACTCATCACGCGTACGTACTCGATCATGATCATGTGAAAATAAACTGCAAACATGAAAACCTTTTTTCTTTTTTGGTCTCTCTGTCTCTGTCCCTCTCTCTCTCTCTATTGATGTTATCATGGTGAGTGTGCTCTTCTTTTTCTTTTCGATCACGAGATGGCACGAAAACTGTTTTCCAACAGAGCGAATGCGTTCTTCTTATCATCACAGAGTGCTTAAATATTTTCTGAACGCAACAGCTTGTTGGTGAGACACTCGCATGCTCCGGCAAAAAGCTGTAGAGAATATAGCACGTCCTTAAATATTAAATATTATTCCCTATACACCTTGCCGAGGCTGTTTGCCACTAGGGCCTACTGCAAGCGTCTGAGCTAATGTATTTTTGCCCGCAAATGTGTCACAAAAGCTAGCTTCAACAGATCCATTATCTCTTTCTGGCCCAATTTTCTAACCCCTCGTGAAATTATTTTTCTATAATTATTTTCCGATGAAAGGAGGACAGAAAAAGCGAATATATAGAAAAAGAAAAAAAGAGCGATAAAATGATGAAAAAGGATCAGATCTCAGACTGATAAAGGTAGATAGATTGCAGTAGTGGCAAATACGGAGAAGAGGATGCAGCTGTAGACGACGTTAATGTTGAAGTGGACTTCAAGCAATCTAAAGAGTCGGATCGGAAGGGTGACGTCTGGGAATATTATTTTGGCAGAGGACAGAATGCAGATGAATTGAGAGGGGCCGGGCCGGCGGGGTGGGGGCGCAGCTGACTGCATGCTAGCTAGCTGCAGGTAGCCTTGCCTTTGACATATTATGATTATTATTGCAGCACTGCAAAACTATTGTGACGGGCAAAAATTCAGTTTTGTCAGAACTTTTGCCCGTTGGATTTTGGAGACTCAAACTCTGTCCGATTATTTAAATTTATCATTACCGAACAGATATTTACACGGAGAAGAGATAATGCACGAGAGAATTTGTTGCTATATTTTTTTATTTTGATCCGTGGTTGACTATGTAACATGTTCTTATTTATAAATAAATGAAATTAAGAAAATAATGAAAATACAAAAAAGGTAACGATATCACAAATTTACACAATAAACTAAATATAACATACAATAAATCATATTAGTATTGGTGAAAACTAACTAGTTGGTTTTTTATTTGTATAGAATCGGCCTAACCAACCGGTTAAGGGGGAAAAACCGTCAAGACCAGCTCCGATTGGTCTCCAATTGGTTCGGCAGTTTCCAGTCAATTTTGGGTGGCGCGATGAGAGTTTGCAAGAGTGAAAGAGAGCTGAGAGAGAGACGCAACGAGAGAGAGAGGGAGAGAGAGGAATTGGATGGCTGGACCGAAAGGAGACTGGTGGAATAAGATCGACGTGTGATTGCAACCTAAGATAGATGGGCTGGTGGAGGGAGCTGCGTGAGATAGGAGTGAGAGACGGCATGAAATGAGACTTTGAAAGGAAATGAAATGAAGAAGAGAGAAGGGAAATACTGATTTAAACTCATTTGGTGTATTAAATTAAATAGCGCCGTTTCATATTAATATTTTTTTTCTAAACCATAGCTATAAACAATGCCGTTTAACTCTCTTAACTTAAATGGCACCATTTTATATAAGAATAAAAGAAAAATATATATCTTATTTTAATCGGTTCGCTTAGAATTGAATCAGTCGATGTTAGTTTCTAACATTTTTTACTGTTGGCCAACTGATTCTTCATCCATTTTGGCAAGTTTTGATTGGTAAACGGCTAATTCCGTCAGTTTCTATATGCCCTACTATACATATAAAAAAAATATTATATTATAAGTATGGTAATACTCTAATATCGTATAATCTGACCCGGCATAAGATCAAGAAAAATAGGAGGCATCGCCTTCCATGGTAAAGATAGACATGAATTTAAAAGACATGAAGATAAACGTGAGCAGAATATGTGGAAGCTCGGCCTACCAATGCATGAATGCTCAAATGTAAAAACAGAGTAATGAAGCAAAACTTTCTTTATATATATACTGAAAGTAAGCGTCAAGTAGATACAAGATTTCAAACTTACAATCTTAAGAAATTAAGTTTGTAAGGTGGATAGGGATAACAGGGAGTTGGGATTCTCTCTGGGATAGTGGTCAATTTCTTCTTCGAGTTGAGAGCTAAATTGGCCGTCCTTTTATATGAAATGAGGAGTCCTTTTATAGAATAAGGAGGCTCCTGTACAAGATAGAAACGTCCCGTAAATCACGGGGTGAATAGTGAGTGAATAGTGACTTTTTGTCACTATTTGCTCATGCTGGCATTCTGACGCCGAAATGAACTTTGTCGTCTTCTGCCGAAAGTCAAAAGTTGAAATCATCTTTCCCTCCCCCGAAAATGAAGGCGGATGAGTGACAGCTGGATAATGCACTGGAGTTTTTAGTGCTGGATAGTGCGCTGATGCGCTATCAAGGTCATGTCTCAGTCATCTCCCAGGTTTGGCGGTTAGTCTTCTGAGTCATGGCCGAATACATTGCTGTAGGGGTCTGAGTCATCATCTGACGATGCTTGTGATCCTGCAGCTGATTCTTCACTGGTGCTGGCTTTTGCTTCTTCTTCAAGCTTAGTCTGCAACAGTTTGAAAATTTATGTGCTCGAAAGTTCAGTGGTTGACTTTCCTTTCGAGGATATTGATTTAGGGGAATTCTTCTTCTTTGCTGAAGATGATTTCTTCTGCTTGGATGAAGAACTCGGACATGGTTCAGAAGCCTGTTCGCCACCTGTTAAAGAAGGATAGGGTACTATGGCTTGGATAGGTGAAGGAGAGGGGAATCCCTCCTTATTTTTCAGATTTGGCACAGTGGGTGGAAAATCTGCATATATTTTTGAGATAATTTCGTCGGAACGATCGAATTTATCCCACCATTTAACGAAATACTGCCTGCGCAATAAATCGCTATGCTTTTCATACGCTCATCTACAAATCCATGGTGGTTTGTATTTAGCGCAGAAGTGGATAAGGGAAGGTAATCTGGCATCTCGCCCTTTTACCTTGTTGACAATGGAAAAGTGTTTGATGACCTTCTGATGATCATCGGGGAATATTTCAATGGTGGGACCAAAGCAGCCCCACCATCGTTGAAACCACAGAAGGAAGACATTTTTGCTTCTTCCGTTGAAGGAGAAGAACCAAGAATGTGAAAAATCTGGGGTTTGATATAAAGGAAATTTAAACCAGGCTTGAATATAATCGTAATAATTATAACCAATACCTGTTTCCTGGACAAGGGTTTTGGAAGTAGAAGGGTGAGTGACCCATTCTTCTTCAGTCATGACATGGATAATTTGACAGTTATGAAAAATAATTTTTGATTTGTCAAATTTATCAAAAATTGGTTTGATAGAAACGGAATTGGTTTTCACCATGATTCCGAGATAAAATTTCAGGTCTTTTGCTGGATTGTCAGGAATCCAGTGAAAGTCCCGAGGGAAATAATCGACTGCAAGTTGGAAAGGATCTGTCTTTACCGATTTCTCGATGTAGAACAGGTTGTCAAACCATTCCTTCTTGTGATAGGGTGCCTTGTTGGCATGGATAAAGTTGCCTGCTGGTCGCTGTCCTGTTACTGCCAATGGGTTGGCAAAGGGATCACAGGGTGTGGCTAAGGTTGAGGCAAAGGATGCAGGGGTTACCAATCTGGGAACTTGCCCTAGACTGGTAAATCTATTGGCTATCTCCAGTGGGGAGGAAGCCGTGGTCAAAGAAGTTGTTGGTACCGGAGGTACAAACAACTTGGATATTGAAGAGGTAGAGGAGGAACTGTGAAGTCTTCCTGGTTTCTTCTTCTTATTCATGGTTTATTCTGCAAGAATTCATGGGTAAGAAAATCAGGGATGGAGTTATCCGATCCTTTAATATATTCAATGTCAAAATCAAAAACACTTAAAACAGCTTGCTATCGTGCAAAAATCTGTTTTAATACAATGTTTTTAACATCTTTTTCTAAAATTTCCTTTGCTGACTTACAATCAATCCGCAAAAGGAATTTTTGGTTAAGCAAATCAGACTGAAATTTAGAAATACATAAAACAACAGATAGTATTTCTTTTTTAACAGTACTGTAATTATGTTGTGCAAGATTCCAAGTTCCGGAGTGGAAACGAACGATTTGTTCGGAGGAACCTGGTGAAACAACTTGTTTCAAGATACCGCCATAGCCTGTGTCACTGGCGTCAGTTTGGACAATCTTGAAGCTATTTAAAATAGGAATACCAAGACATGGAAGAGTTCTGACATGTGTCTTGATTTTCTGGATAAGTTTGGTGTGAACATCAGTCCACGGAGCAGGATTGGTTTTCAGTCTCGCGAAAAGAGGGCGACACTGCTTTCTCATATCCTGATAGAAGTCAGAGATGTAATTCAAAGAACCAAGGAATCTTTGTAATTGGTTCTTGTCAAGAATAACATCTGGGAATTTGTCAGCAAACTCAATAGCTCGCTGGATAGGTTTGATTTTACCTTCGAAGATGTCGAAACCAAGGAATCTGATCTTGGTCTGGAATAATTTCATTTTCGAAGCAGATAAGACAAGTCCATTTCTTTTGATGACTGCAAGAAACGTTTCAATGTGTTTCCAGTATAGGGTGAATGACGAAAAAATGTCATTCATGATGTTTTGGAATTCACTAAGAGCGTTCTTTAGCCCAAATGGCATAACATTCCATTCATAGTGACCCAGGGGGGTGGTGAAACCAGTCTTGTATCGGTCTGACTTCCTGATTTGGATCTGCCAAAATCCAGACTTTAGGTCAAACTTAGAAAACACAACTGCACCTTCTAATCTTTGAATCAAGTCTTGTTTATTGGGAATGGGGTATCTAATCCATTCTAAGACTTCATTCAGTGGTTTGTAGTTTATGACCAGACGGGGTGTCCCTCGCTCAATCTCAGCTTTTTTCTGGACATAAAACGCTGCACAAGACCAGGGTGACTTGCTATGCCTAATGATATTTTTAGCAAGAAGATCCTCAATCTCATTTTTGCAAAACTCAAGGGTTTCCCTATTCATTTGAATGGGTCGCGCCTTGGTGGGTATTTTGGATTCTGAAAATCCTTTTATGTAAGGCAAAGAAACTTCATGTTTCTTCCTATGCCAGAATGCAGTAGGAAGGTTTGAACAAACAGAAGAAATCAAAACCTTTTGAAAATCTGTGATCTTTGCCTGGAGCAAAGGATCCTTTAGATTTTCGGATATACGTTTAAAACGAATTTCTTGTTTTAGAAAATCAAGATGTTTTCTTTTTTGAGAAATCAACGTTAAAGATTTTCTATGACAATCACGTTCAAACTTAGAAGCAAATTTAAATTTAACTTTCTGTCCAAAGGGATCAGTGGTGATCCCATCATGTTCAGAAAGGAAAGGATAAATCATGTTTAAGAAAGGCATCCCCAAAATAACATCATAGGAAATGTCTTTGACTAAAACAGATGGAATTTTAAAGCAAACATTGTCCTGGCAAACATGAGCGTCATTTAGCTCATAACGAATCTTCATCTTAGATCCGTTTGCCGAGAATAAATTCTCTTCGGACTTTTCAAAGTACTGGGTAGGAACTAATCCTTCGCGGATATAGTTCAAATCAGCACCTGAATCAATCAAGGCAATAGCAGAGAATTTGAAACTACGAGCAACAATAATCTCTACCATACAAAACCATTTATGCGGAACAGAATGTCGTAGCACACAAACGTCCTTATCAGACGGTTCAGAATGGTCTGAGTCGTTTGATTCATTGCCTGAAGGATTTTGATCAAATTGTTTATCAATTTGTATTTTTAATAAATCTTGTTTAAAAGAAGCATTTTCAGATTTAAGGGTTTTAACCTCTTCTCTGAGTTCAGAAATCTCTTTTTTAACAAGATTAACTTCATTTTGTAAATCCTTTATAAAAATTTCTTTGGGTTTTTGTTTCTGAAAGCGTCCCAAAGTTTCTTCAAAAGAAATCTTCCCTGAAGACGTAGGCTCTTTGCGAGTCATATTCTTCTTAAGGTGTATGAGATATTTCTCTTTCAGCTCGGGGTCCTGTAGTTGGGCTATAAGAGATAAGAGCATGTTTTCATGTTCTTCCTCTTTTGTTAAAATCTTTTTCCCATTATTTTCCTGATCCAAAACATGGATTGTTTTCTTATCAGGTTTACAACAGGAATCATTACAACCAAGCTTAATATTTGGTGAGTCAAGATGATCAGAGTCTGAATGATAATCTGAATCATCAGAACTTAGTTCATCTTGGTCCGAAGACATAGGAGATCCATTTTCGAGGAGTCGAAACAGATCTTCTTGGTCAGCGGCATTAATATGCAACTCATTAAGCTTTTTCTTAATCTTGGGCTTCTTGGGGCACTTATCTGCAAAGTGTCCTTTCTGGCCACAAGTAAAACAAGTTCCCTTTGTAGGGTTTTTAGAAAACCATTTTTGAAAAGGTTTCTTTTTCCTGGAAACCGATTTTGAAACTGGTTTTTGATAAAATTCATCATGGGGTATTCTCCTATGACTCCCACGAGGTTTGGAAAACTTTTTTATAGTTTTCTTATGTTGCCGAGATGGCGCAATAGGAGGAAGGCCAAATTGTTCACAAAAGTTTCCCATTTCATATTTGGCTTTCTTTCTATCGTTCATCTGTTGGGCAATCATTCTTTGATCATTACACATACTAATACCAAGCTTCTGAATAAGACTAATGATATCACCATAAGTATAATCATTATAATTCAGTAAACCCGAGGCATCAGTAAGTGAATCCTTAACCTTAATGGCAAACAAACGAGGCAATTCATCTATGAACTTCTCTTTCCAATAAGGCATATTAAAGTCATCACGAAGCATAACTCTGGACATAAAGACATCTTTATACCAGCGGTAATCAGACATCTTGTTACATCTCAAATTATTTAAGTAATCAGAGATTCTGTTAGTAATGTTGGAAGGTGTTCCAACAAAGTGTTTAATAAGGGTATAAATCAGGGTGTTGACTCCATCAGGCGTTCCTTGCCCTGGGATCTCGTCAAACACAGGCAGTCCTTCTTCAGTCTTTTGGACTGCAGAATGGATCTCACCTCTTGCTGTGTCGGTAAGATGTTTATCCCACCAAGAACGAAGCATGCCTGAGAAACTAGTGGTCAAAATATCAACAATATTAGGCTGACTAAGATTGTTGTTGATATAGGCATTAGCAACTATAGACATACGCTGGATATTATTGAGGATTTCTTGCTCAGACAATCCATCAATATTCCATTCATACATTTGGTCAGCAGATACTGAGAATTGAGATTGGAAACCTCTTTCCTCAAACTGCAAGTCAGGGGGTGTAGGTCTGGAATACCAGTTTTTCGTAAGACCAATAGGAGTAGGTCCTTTCGAATAGAGTCTGGCAACCGTGGGTCTTTCCAGAGAAAGATCCTGAAAACCATTTTGAATTAAATCTATTTTTTGTACTAAGGAGTTATCAGATAAAGTGTCGTCAGAAACACCATCATCATCCAAAGTTTTTACAGAAAAAGAATCGTTAAAATTAACCCGTTTGCTGTCTTTGCTTAAAGCACTGACAAATGGTCCTTCTTGACTAACTTCTTGTTTGATGTTAGCAAGCATTCGATTAACCTTATCGAGAGTGCTGTCGGCCGGTGTAAAATCAATTTTTGGCCTTCTCTCGGGTAAGATAACCAAAGGTTTTTCAATTGTTTTGGCAGGTTTTTAGAAAATAGGTGTTTCAACCATATTCTCTATACGATCTAGTTGTAGACCTATTGTATGGAGAGATTGGTTAACAAAATTGTTTTGTTCAATAATCTTTTTTGTTTCGAGCAAAACATTTTCACCTGGTTTTGAAATCTTAAAAGGAGAAGCTTTTATTTCAACTCCTTGGTGAGAAATCAATATAGTTTCCAAAGGAGGGTGGCTGGTTTTAACAACAGTCATGCCTTCTTCTTTAATGAAATTTGTTTTTAAAACATTTAAATTCTTTTTAGAATCATCCTTCTTAGAAGTATAATGATTCTCAAGAAAATCAAAGAATAAGATGTGTTTATTAATAGTAACCATCTTATCCATCCATTTTCTACGAATCCTTTGTTTCTCAGAAGATGAATAAATCTCGCAATAAGATTTTCTCTTATTACGGTTTTCTTTAGATTTAAACTCAGCAAGCAAAGAAGCTAAGTCAATTGAATCATGCGTTAGTGTTTCATGATCAAGATAATTCGTCCTGCTCATCATACATAATTGATGATGAACTGGAGCGACCATATCAGAAGCGGTAGGGGACAAAGAATTGTCCTCTTCCTCCTGTGCTTCTTCCTGTATGGATTTATCTTTTGCAGAATACATGGCAGATGTACCTGGGACTGAGTTGAAATCCCTTTCAACTTTAGATCCTTTAAATCTTGGTTATTTGGAGTAACTGCAGATTGGAACTCCTGGATAATAACCGGACGAGAAGAATGTTGTTCTTCCAGGTATCTGTTGATATTCGCATCACGAATACCTGGGTCCGAACTGACAGAAGATCTAATATCGTATAACCATGAATAACAAAACACTCTAGTATGTAAAGGCTTGCCTCGTGCTCTTCTCTCCAGAAGGGTTATTTACATTGAATGCAGTGGTCGTTGTTTGAGTTTTTCATTTTGGCTTCCCTCATAATAAAGAAAAAAATAATTTATAATTTTAAGATGCATAAGTCTTGCACATTCAAAAAATAAAATAAAAAATAAATTCATATAAAAAAATAATTTTTTTAAACGGTGGACCACTTCATTCATGAATCATGACGATTGAGAGGACAGAAATGGGCCGATTGCATGTCTGAGGTTTGGTTGCCTCAGGCCCTCAACCCAGCTTGAAGAATTAGTGGCCTTTGGGGAATCGGTGAGTTAGGTTTGGGGCCGCATTTATCTTTGGCCCTTTTTGTAGCATTTACAAGCATTGAGAAATAATAAGCCGATGTGACAAGAGTTTTTGGGGTTTGTTTGTTTGTTTGTTTTTTTTAAAACCCGGCCCAAAAAGTTTTTTGTTGGGAACTTGCTCACGTTGTGGGATTGGATAGACATAGAATTCACGTTCTGTAAGTAGTTAGTACTTTTCGTTTGAGACCCGCAGTGAATCAGTGATCGTGCCGTGCGGTTTTTTTAATTGAAAAGGCGAGCTCAAATCTTTGTTGTTGTCGGTATGGTCTTCTATTTTAAAATCTAATTTGGTTCTGGATATTTGAGTGTTCGTCACAAATTCACTTGTTGTTTGATGAAATGCCTCTTGAGATTCTTGTATCTCTCTCTTTTCTATCCTTATGCTTATCTGAGCGTTACCGGGTTTTGCTCAGAATATCTGTAGTTCGTGGTAAGTCTTGTAGGAGGTCTTGTAGGAGGACCTAATCCTTCTCTTCTCTTTTACCTGTTTATTCCAAAGAACTAAATTCTGATACCTTTTGGAATGTTAACTCTAATGTTGGATCTTGGAGGTACTTGAAGATTTCTATGAAATAATCCCAATAGTGTCATTTATGCTTCCTATGTAGGTTTCAATTTTGCCTGAACATCTACGGATGTTTGTTTGCTTTTACTATTGTTTTTTAAATATATTCTGTTGAAATATAAAAGATAATTATTGAGAGATTTCAATGTCTATTCCTTTTCTTTTTGTTTAATCAGTAAAGATATTTCAATGACTATTCATAAGCATCTGTGCTCATTTATCGTGTTGTAGTCAGAGAACTTGTATTATAAACGATTGGAAATTGCTTGCTTAAGATACAAGTTATTTAGGCAGTTGATGCGATGCTAGCAGTGAGGAGTTTGGATAAGTTTTCGCAGAGGAGCACATTCTTTTTCCATAAACTCGTTCCGGTAATGGCAAATTTGGAGGAACCACAAGGTGTTACCAAACCCTCAAGCATTGGAGCTGATAAACTTGAGAGGTATTCCTCTAGCGATTGCATATCCACAGCTAGAACAAGGTTATATGAGCTAGTTTTTTTTTTAGGCGCGCGGACACAGGAGAAGCATCCTTATGGAGAAAACAAAAAAGGATCACGTCTCAAGGAGATACCGTAAATGGGGCACTTGCAAGCCAGGGTTGGAATTATCCGTCACTTGGTAATGCTCGCAATGCTTGGTGTTTGGTAAATCGTCATTATAGCTCCCATTGCAATGATAGGTGCACAGGGGAGCTTTCTAATAAGGTGCATCAAATTTTATATTAACTGTTTCTGTTACCTCTGCTTATGGTAGCTGGAAATTTTATTAGGGGAAAGATGTGAGTTCAAAAGTTCTCTACTTGTAGAGTTATTTTCTTCTAGTTCTTCCAAGACGAATAAGATACTTGGGCAAGTTTATCTCAAATGTATACTTGTTCTTGCCATAAACTCTGGTGTGATTTGATGCTTTCCAAGAATCAAGTCATTTACAATTTTTGTTGTGGTTATTTTTTTCTTCTTATAGAGGATTGGAGGTTTTATTCTCTAATACTATTTATGATACTGCAGTTTCTTAGAAGTATTCCAGAATATATGAAGATAGTGGAGGTTGGTCCTAGGGATGGACTGCAAAATGAGAAGCAAATCGTGCCTACTTCTGTAAAGGTCGAGTTGATAAAAATGCTAGTTTCCTCAGGGTTGCCCATTGTTGAGGCTACGAGTTTTGTTTCACCGAAATGGGTACCACAGGTAAACATGGCTTCACTTTCTTATAAGAGATAATCTGCCTTGTAGTGAACTTCTTTGTGCTAGGTGTGTATTACTCGTTAGTCTATCTCTTAACTTTTATAAATATTGATTGGCTTCTTTATTCTGGTACAATCTATTAAGAGTTGCTTTTCCTTTTCCCCTTGGTATTCCTTTTGAATTTGAATTTTCTCATTTAGAAGAAAAGAAAAGAGCTTCCGTCTTTCCGCACTTGTTGATAAGTTGGAATCTTCTGCATTTGGATCTGCTCGCCCCTTGTTGATATGTTGGAATCTTCTGCATTTGGATCTGCTCGAGGTTTATTTAAAATCTAAAGTGCAATCATTGGATGTGTATGCCTCTAGAAGTATATTTAGATAAAGTGGCATTGAAGGTGTCGAAATTGTTCTCTAGGGTAATTCCATAATTGCTGTAATTGATGGCTATGAGTCATCACATTTCTTGACTGGCTAGGACACTTCTAGTGAGGGAGGGAGGAGGCTGTGCAGGTAACTCTGATTGAATTATGTAATCAAAACGGACCTTCTGGCTTCTGCCCAGTCCTTCGATGCGGATATTTATTCAAAATTGGGGTATATTATGATATGCTAATTTTGAAAGGGGTTATACTTATCCTCCAGTAGAAACTAAAATGCTGCCCTTTTGTAATATTTTATGTTTGGCTTAGCTAGCAGATGCCAAGGATGTAATGGAAGCAATTCAGAATGTTGAAGGGGCTAGATTTCCTGTCTTAACTCCTAATGTTAAAGTAAGCATTCTTTAGAAGAGAACCATGCAGTTATACATATAAGAAGTGTATGTGGAGGGAATTGTTCATTGTATTGCTTCTTTCTAGGGTTTTGAAGCAGCTGTTGCAGCTGGAGCCAAGGAAGTGGCAATCTTTGCTGCAGCATCTGAATCTTTTTCAAAATCCAATATCAACTGTAGCATTGAAGAGAGTCTTACTCGTTACCGCGATGTTGCCCTCGCTGCTGGCAAGCTCTCATTTCCTGTTCGTGGGTAAATTTTCCGACCCTCACTCTGACTTATTTCTCATATATTGTATTTTTCTGGACCATAGGCCTACTAGATTTCCTAGATTTTCTTGTCTTCGAGGTGGATAGTCTCAAAACCCACCAAGGTTTGATACTCCACTTTTTTTAGTTATTTGAGTTATTTCCAGGGTTGACTTAAGATGTAAGCATGTCAAACTTTCTGTGGTTGTCTGTACCAATTTCAAACAAACTTTCTGTTAGCTAAGTCCTTTGTTTTCTTTAAAGTTTCTTAGTTCGGCAATTTAATGGTAGAAATGTTTGATGCCTTGATTTCCTCTCAATGCCTTTGTTTTTCTAAATAAAGATATTCAAGTAATATCAAAACAAATCTTTGATTAATAATGTGACAAATGGCATACCTTCTTATGTTTTTAGATATATATCATGTGTTGTGGGGTGTCCAATGGAAGGAATGGTAGCTCCATCTAAAGTAGCATATGTGGCTAGAGAACTTTACGATATGGGTTGCTCTGAAATATCACTTGGCGATACAATCGGTGTTGGTACCCCAGGTAATCTCTAAAACTGCCTTCCATTGTATAGTTTTTTTGTGTTTGTGTTCATATTCCATATCAGATTTGGGTGTTACGACTTGTATGCACAATGCACTTGTTTTTGTTTTATTAAAGGTTCATACATGAGAGTTGGGTGCAAATAAATAAATCTGACCTCAATGTCTTGGTTTGGATGAATGGAGCTGAAGAGCCAAGGAAGAAGACGTAGGGTGGAGGTTTGGAGTGCGAGGGGAGAAATTGGCTGAAGCAGCTCTGAAAATTATTAGGTTGGAGGGAAAGGAGGGAAGGTGGGAGGAGAGGTAAGAAAGTTAGGGAAAACAGCTAGAGAACCTGATCAGGAAAATCTAGCTATTTTAACAACTACCTTGCTTGAAAGGATTTAGTAGAGACCAAAGACCATTGAAATTTGAGTGGTTTATCAAGGAATTGGAGAAAATTGAAATTTAATGTACGAGGGAGGGAGGTGGAGCAAAGAATGGAAACATTAAAATGTTGAGAATGTGAGCATCAATATGAATTGTGAGACCTTGTGCACCTCTCATGCTTGAAGCAATTGGTTGGTGATTGAAATTGGCAACCATTAGGCTGGAGGAAAGTCATCAAATTAAACCTTTCCTTACAAGAATGTTGATGATGCACCTAGGTTGGAGATAAAATTCATTAGCCATCATGTTGAATCCTTACAATTTTGATATGCTCTTACAATGTAACGATGGTATCAAAGCAGTGGAATTCACTAATTCAAGCAGACTCATTCCATAGTGCTTATCAGTCAAATGCAGTTATCATGAAGTAAATTTAGTCCTGTCTGAAGCAAGCAACTGACATGTCAGGTGTCTTGATATGAATTTGAAATTGGTGGACATTTTGAATTGAGCATATATTGCTAAGCCTTATTCATTTTGGAGTTATGTTAACTTGCGTTTTATGAGTTCTTTCGTATTTTTATTAAAAGGGACTTTATGTGGTTTTGCCTTGTGTGTTTTTATCTTTCCAGGTACTGTCATTCCAATGCTTGAAGCTGTTATGGGTTTTGTCCCAGTTGATAAGCTTGCTGTCCACTTTCATGACACTTATGGCCAAGCTCTGTCAAATATACTCGTATCCCTCCAGGTAAGCAATTTTTTCATCTTGATTTCTTCATTAAAGCAAAACCATGTGTGCGGATGCTCATCATATTCTGGTGTTTTGACTGACACTTGAAACAACTGGATTAAGCTCATGAAATCCCTATGAAGTTGATTGTGGCACTTTTTTTTTTTTTTTTTTTTAATTTATTTTTCTTTACTGCTAGTTTGTGCTAGTTTGCTACGAAGACCTTAGAAAAATGCCTGTCCATTAAGGCGGTATCATTTACAATGCTGTGCTCATAAGAGTAGGATGCAATATGTAGACAGTCCCATTTATTAACATAACAGTTAGATACGTGGGAAACTGTGTGAGTTTTCATGTGGAATGTCTAAAGGCGACCTTATGGGCCTAGAAAGTGGGTGATATATGGCCGAGAGCATCATGCTGGAATAATCTCCATAAATTCAAGGAACAGTTTTTTATATATTCATATTCTTGGTTATCTGGTCGACTGCGTTTTATTTATTACCGAATAAAGATATATGATAATCAAAAGCAATGTTAGAAAATATTTTGAACTTAAATGTCATGTTGTTGATTTCCTTCACAGATGGGGATCAGCACAGTCGATTCATCAGTTTCTGGTCTTGGGGGCTGCCCATATGCCAAGGGTGCATCTGGAAATGTTGCAACTGAGGATGTTGTGTACATGCTAGATGGGCTCGGTGTGAAGACAAATGTGAATCTTGGTAAGCTCATGTTGGCTGGGGAATTTATCTCTAAGCATCTGGGACGCCCATCTGGCTCAAAGACCGCAATTGCCTTGAGTAAAGTCACAGCTCGCGCCTCCAAGCTATGAGGTACTAGCTCTAGACCAATTTACACTTGCATCTTCCCATTCTTTAGACAAGTCTCTGAGCACGCATCCTACCATGGGGATTCTAATAAATAAATTGTATTGCGACGTCACCATGTTTGGCACTACGGTTTCCTAGTACACGTGCTGTTACATGTTTATCAGACAACCCAAAGAAAGAAAGAAAAATGATGTATACTATCATATAATCATATAATGTTGTTCGTAATCCTTTTGAAAAATATGAGTAAATATGAGATCAATAAAAATAAATTAATTAATTTTTTAATAATAAATTTTACTGTTTTTAAATGGAGTGTGCAGTACCTTCACAGCCTACACAGTCCATGGTGCGCATTACTGAAAAGGAAATACACCTAGAAGAAAAGAAAGGTGTGACGGTGCGCATTCCTGTAAAGCAAAAACACTTGGAAGAGAAGAAAAAGAAAAGAAAAGTAAATCAGTGCATATGAAGCAAGAATGGAGAAGGGCATACTCAAGCGTGAAAAGCTTGTAATAATCACGTCAATCCAAAGGTGTTCAAAATTTCAAGCACGAAATAAGGGTACTAACTGCCAAATGCCATGGAAAAGAGTGCAATTTGGGCTTCGGTACCCTCGGACCATTTGCAATTTAATTAACACAATGACCTCAAACATGTGCCCCACGCATGGCTAGCTTGATCTGATGATTCCCACGAGAAGAGATAGACAAGCCTTTTGAATAAGAAAAATGATAGCATATTTCATAAATTGTCCTTTTTGTTATGATCGTTTATATATTTAATTTTTTTTAATTTTTTTCTTTATCTAATGGTTAAAAAATGATTTTTAATGTATTAGTATATTTTTATTTTTTTAAAATATTTGAAAAATGTAAAAATAAAATAAAAATAAAAAAAATAAAATTTATATTAATGGACACGTCGATCAAAACTGGGTGGCACATTAGGTATTTACGGCATTTCAAATGCCAGAATAGGGTTTGCGTAGACGAGAGGTTATTAAGGTCTTGTCAAGTTTGGTTTTTACGGGATCATGCTAGAAATACTATCGTAATTTTAATTTTGAATTTTTCAAAAAATACATTCCCACCACACAGCAGGTGCAAAGTTTGAGCTAAGCAAGCATTAAAATCAGAATAAATATTGTGTAAGAAGCTTTAAACGTCTTCAAAGATGGTCAAACGCTTTGAATACAGTCGGTCACTTTCTAGTTGAATGAAGGGTCGGTGGTGGCATGAAATAAAGTGTAGCGTAGGTGATCATGCCTTCCC
Organism: Carya cathayensis; assembly: GCA_011037825.1. Lineage (NCBI taxonomy): Eukaryota > Viridiplantae > Streptophyta > Magnoliopsida > Fagales > Juglandaceae > Carya > Carya cathayensis. The sequence continues at coordinate 437,766 of QGSO01000187.1, forward strand.
ATGGACTTCTAACAAATTCGGTGCATTTAAAAGCCACCTTAAATGCACCGAGTGGCTGGTCGGCCCTCAGGGTTTTTTCTCAGGCTTTTTTGAGGAAAAACAATTTGGTCAGGGATAATAAAACCCAATTGGGAAGGGCCAACTCAGCAAAGAAGAAAAGAAAAAACCACAAAAATCATTGATCGGGTGATATGTTTGGTTACAGTTGGAGTACCCTGTCCCCTATTAGACCAGATGGTTACTTCTTTAAGCTTTTTTCTCTAGTTTTATTGCATGGGTTGGAAATTGGGTTTTGAGCTGTACAGCAGTTAGGCAGTTGGTGGCTCTTTATTGGTGAATGACGGTGACCTACGGTCTTTGCTCAACTGTTGAAGAATGAAGTTAATAAATAATTCTATTATTCAATATCTCATACATCACATTTTAAAAAGAAAAAGAAAAAAAAGAAAAATCTCCGAGCTGAATACGGAACGGCATGTCCTGAGAGATTCCGTACGTTGTGTATTGTCCCACGTTGGATGGATAGATCATAGATCGAGAAGAGGCGCACGCACCTATACAACCTAGAAAAATGATTTATTGAATAATCATACACGTATCATATTTCATTGAGAAATGATATTTGCAGTGGTGATTGTGCAAGCGGCGTACAGTCGCTTTGAAAAAAGTGAATTAATATGAGATTCATATAAAAAAAAAACTAACTTTTTAATTGTGGACCCCACTCTTTTTCAAAACAATTGCGTGGTGTTTGCACATTCACGACTGCATGTAGCATTGCTCTATTTCATAACATATTTTACAACTTTATCTTTAAAAAAATATTTTTTTTTTTAAATTGATGTTATTTTTATAAATTATTTTATAAAAATATTATTTATTTAAAATATAATAATGCGAAATGTTATGAAAAAATATTAGTGTAAATCATTTTTCTTATTTTAAATTGTTAGCATGTCAACACATCATTTATTATTATAAAACTTATTTTAATTGTGAAAAAAAATCTGATTTTTTGTACTAGTTGTCTATGAGAAGTGTTATCAATTAAATGGGTTTACAAACTCTTTTTAAGAAGTGTGTCCACAAAATGATGGCAGGTTTTAAAAATAATCGTATAAAAATAAATTTATAAATTAACGTTATTTATTATTTTACAAGGAATTTAAAAATAAATTTAGAAATAAAGTTAAATAGATATTTATTATGTATAATTTAGCTATCTAAGTGGACCCCTTCTTCTCGATTACTTATTGAAAAAAATAAAGAAAAAGGCGAACCGTTTCTTAACTTTTTTTTCTATTTAGGTCGAGAAACCATCTAGTTTCCACATGGTGGGGATACTTAAAATTGAAAATGCAATATTCGATCTACTTAAAACACAAATCCATGACACCGTGAAAGTCAATTCTTAAATCCAACTTCTTATGTTTTCTTGATGGTATGAGTGGTCCTGGGAAACGGACAAAAAGTCTTTGCCTTGCAAACAATGTTGTAAGCGAATGCTAATGCTAATGCCATGCCTTGTAGACAAAGCATCCTTTCCTTTTATAACGTGTATGGATAATGGATATGGACCCGGCCAGCTACCCTTAATTAACTTACCCGTCATGTATGTCTCTCTCTCTCTCCCCTTTCTTTTCTGCTTTCCTCCTGAATGCAAAAATCTGTTTATCATCATCAGATGCTCGCTAGCTAGACATGCATAAGATTAACGCTGGAGATTACTCGTAAAACCATGCATATATACTTACTAAAAGCATGTGATCATAGATACAAGTTTGATAAACTTCAAAGCAATTGAAGTTAGTGCGTTCTTATGAATTATGTATAATTTCCAAAGCAAACAATTAATGTTTTCATCAGTGTACATGCTGGTAGCTAGGTATAAAAGAAAGTGAGATAATATTTGTAGTTATAAAATGTACAAAGGTCGCGCACTCCTTTCAAAAAGGATGAATAGATATGAGATCAATAAAAAAATTAATTTTTTAATAATAGACTCCACTTTTTTTCAAATTGTGTAATTACTTTGTGGATATAGCATTACTCGAAGAAATATACTTACATAATCTATGACTGTATTTAGTATTACTTAATTAAAGAAATTAAGACATGGGTTGAGTCACATAGATTTGAGGAAATATATATAAATGGTTGAAAGTTTTTATTTTCACATTAAAATCATGTACTTTTAAAACATCATGCAATCAGTCAATCGAAGAAGATAGACAAAAGTTCTAAAATGTTGGGAAAATCCTTAAGATTAAGCTATCTTTTTGTTACTCAAACGTGTTCGAAAGGAAAACTGGGAAAAAAAAGAAGAAGACAGAGAGCCAGTTCCGTAAATGATAGTGGAAGGTATATATGGAGATTATTAGTTTTTTTTTGGTAGAAAACTCATTGTGCAATAGTAGTGGACATGTGGGGCTGGCAAAGTATCAATCAAACTTACAGTGGGACCGCTTCATAATCATTCAAGACAGAAAAATTAAAATTGCTGTCTATTGACAGTTCAAATGTTACTCAAGCTTACTTCATGGCTGTTATTTAAAAAAAATAAATAAATAAACTGACGAAAAATATGCAATCGATGGCCGAAAGTCATCCTATCTTGATCGTGTAGAAGTGATGAGATCTTATGTGTATCCAAAAATGGCCGTCTGGTGCATAGATCAGCAAATGCAGGTTGATAGGCGTTTAAATCTATGATAGCAGCTTAGCCAAAAAAAAGGAAATGAAATCCGCCTTCTTATATGAGGCTGCAGACCTAAAGCATCTTATACATACATGCATCGATGAATGCTTGCTTACATACATACATAAATACAAAATGTATATAGATGCATGATCATAATGAACATGCTTATAAGCCATATAGAAATTCCTCTCTAAGCATTGCTAGATTTGGAAAACCTAACGATCTGAGATTACAAGAACAAGAAAAGAGTTTACTGGGAAAGATCCCTTTTTTTATACGAGAGTGGGAGAGCAGCAGCAGAGAATAAGCCACCAACCAGCTAGAGCAAAACCATAACAATATTCATTCACACCAACAACCCTATTAATGGCATTAATGTTCACGAAATATTATATAAGAAATAGTACTTCTTCCCTCAGACTATTAACAAATAAGTATATTTCCTCACCAAAAATCTCAAACCTAAACTTTCATATACATCTGTAAGACTGCTTGAAATATTCAAAGGTCTCAAGCATGAAAATGCTCTTAAAAATCAAAAGAGAAATGAAGAGAGAAAGAAAGAAAGATAAGGAAGGAGAAGAATATGGAGAGTAGGCGCGAAAAAGTTTTCATAGCTTGAAATATATGAAGATGGCAGGTAATTTCTCTACTAAATTACTCATCTATTGTGCAGAGGATTCGGGCCTGTGTAGACTTTTCTCTTATCAGCACCAAAAACCTCATCAGCATCTTTGTCTGCATTTCCTCTAAAGCCAGTGCCATGGGGTTTAACAGAATTGTGCTCAGAACCAGACCCACCTTTGAATGATCTGTAGAATCTTTCGGCCCCATCGGCAAAACATGGAGCCTCAAACTGTAATAGCATCAGCAGAAGCAGAGACAAGCATGCTAACTTCGTTCTCAGACCCATCCGTTTCTTGCACAGAACCCAAATCATGGCATGGAGTAGTGCGCTCTCTGTCTTGCTCTTCCTTCTCTCAGAAGACTGACCGAAGATGGCTGATTTTTTGAGGTGGGGCTGTACTTTCAGATGGCCGAGGATTATATATTGAAAGAACCTTTTTGGTTTTTTGTTTTGTTTAGGGACCTTGGAGTTTGAAGAGAAGAGCCAAGTCAAAATGAGAGGGTGAGAGTCAAAATGCATAGGGCTTGCTGCCTTGTTTCTATAAACAAAAATATGGTGCAGAGGGTGTTATTGGAAACAACTTTTGCTACTGATTTCAGAGCCTAATTTCTGTTGGGAAAGCCCTTCCACCTGAGTCGGACAGAAAGAGAGGTGGAGAGAAAAAGGGAGTGGTTTCTCAGTTTCCCTAAGAAAAGCTCTGCTTGATCACTAGCTAAGCTAATTAAGTTATCACTCTACATCGATTTTGGGTCATCCGAGATAGAATCATTTTAGTTGTTTTTACTTGGGTTTTGCCGTTTGCATATCTCGCCTATTCCTAATGACAATGTTGTCTTCTCTGTTCTATACACAAAGGCAGGCACTTACCTTTCCCTCAAAAGTTGTCTAGGGGCAGATAAAAGGACTTTTGAATCCTGAATAAAGTGGTGTTTGGCTCTGCATTTATGTGGGAATTAATGCTTTATTCGTGTGGACTTTTAGGCTGTGTTTGATAAGTGTAGATTATTTCATTACTATTTATAAACTGTTCATTATTTTTTTATTACTATTTATACGTCATTTGAAATTAGTACTTTATCATCCAAATATAACCTCAAGCGAGTAATTTATGGAATAGTTCTATTTCAAAATCATGGGAATGGGGTAGTTAATTTCAAGTTATGAGACTATATTAGATCATGTACGTGGATGTAGCAGTACGTTGAATCAAAAGATTTTGGAATTCTGATTAAAAAAAAAAAAGACTTTGGAATTCAAAAATGGAAATTATTTGTCAAAAGCAAACTCCTACTAAATCTGAACAAAAAAAAGCTATAATCTTTTAGGAAAAATCCTCAATCACATTGTACATAATATAAACTTTCATCACTGATCCTCAATAACATTTACTGAACAATAGGAAAAAGAAATGGTATCAATACTGTATATGGGATCATTAAAAAACTGGATCACAAAAAGCCAAAGCCTTACAAATTGAAAGAAAGAATATTCCATGCTCGAGAAATATTTACAAGTTAATTGGAAGGAATTATGATTTTATTGAGTAATAATATAATGTCATGAATTACAGAAGTAAACATGGGGAATTGAAAAACTTAAGAGGTTCTGCAGAATATACAGGATCGATACAATATCTCAGAGATCTACGTACGTACTACTTTGTAATAAGAAGGAGATGTAATGTCATTTGTTTAGAAATAAGCGTGCATGCGGGATGGAGCTAGGGTTGAAAAACTTGTGAAGAATATATATATATATATATATATATATATAGTCTTTATATAAAAAGTATCTTGATCAGACCATTGGTGGCCATCGGTCTAATTAATTCTTATTTCTGTCGTCCAAGAAACAGATGATATCAACGTAGACTCATCCTAAAGTGAGAAAGCAGGTTGGAGATGATGATCAATATATATACATTTTCACATCATGCATGCAACTTCTCATCAAACAAACGGAATAAAAGAAAGCTATCGACAAAATGTTTAATCGATGGAAAGTTAAGAGAGCTAGCTTTGTAATGGAAATTAGAAAACTGGAGGCAGAAGAGGGTGGGCCGTAAAGAGGTTGGGGGGTGGTGAATATATCAGTACGTATGTATGTAGTGGTCTCTTTCTTTCTTAGAAGAAATGATGATGTTTTTTGTCGCTTTTAATTTTTTTCCCTTTATTTATTAATTATATTAGAAGAAAGACGAGCATGATCAGGTCATGAAAGTCATGGTCACTTGATGAATTTAGCAACCAAAAAATAAGAAAAACATAAAGCAACCCATAATCCTCATACCTAGCTAGCTAGCTAGCTTAATTTATATATAATTTCATCATACCATACATATATATTGTATGATCAGATTAATATTAGATGCGGTTTGAATAGTAAAATGAGATAAAATGATTTTAAATGAAAGTTAAAAGTTGAATAAAATATTATTAAAATATTATTTTTTTAATAATATTCTTATTTTAAAATTTACTCACAATCATAATTTTATTATTGTTAAATTATAATATTAATACTTTTCAATTTACTTATATTTTTATTATTAGGATTGTAATTTTGAACCTATACTTACATTTGTCAATATTAGGATTCTAATATTGATTCTCTTGTAAGTTAAAATATGAAAATTATTGATGTTTTTTGTTAGTGCATAGTCTAATTATTATTTTTATATTATGTTACTAATAAATATAAATTTTAACTTTTATGTAAAATGATGTTAATCAAGTCAAATGAATTAAGTATATTATAGTTCAACCCATTGACATAAAGCTGATTGAAATGAGTTATGTCGTATTGATCACTTTCTAATTAATTATCAAACGGATCAAAATAAGTGACACAGTTATGTTAGGGTTTAAAGACTTGACGCGTTTAACTAAACAAATTGGGTTCGGATTAAGTCCTATAGTCAAATATTCATAACTTGATACGATACAAATACGATCCGAGAACACGAATTACTACCCCTACCTGTATATACACTTGTGCACACACACACATATGCATTTTATTCAATGAAAAACTCGAGATCATGAGTACTCCATTTGGATTTTATTTTTTTCAGTAAGTCATGTCTTCATATACAAGTTGCTAGATCTTATGGTTTTTCTTTAAAAAAGCTAGACAAAGCTTGCATGCAGGGTTCCGTATGAACCACACTACTTCGAGAAAGAGAAAAGGTAAATGTGTGAAATTCTCAAGTATACTTGCCAATTAGTACTCAAACAACTTAGCTGTAGCTGCAAAGATGAAACCCTCTTAGAATGTGCAATAATGTGTCTTTATTAGTACAGGCGGCATGATTATGGCAAATAATTCTTTGGTCTTCAAGCAATTAGGGTTTTACTTTTTATTATAAATAATGCTACTCAGCCTCCTAACCTCCACACATTATTTTTTAAAAATTTTTAATATTTTTTTAAATGTTTTTTTGAGTTTATTTTTTAAAATTAATTCAATTTTTATTTTTTATTTATATATTAAATATTTGATAAAAGAAAAAAATATTAAAAAAAAATATAATGTGTAGAGGTTATATGAATGGTAAAAAATTGTGTAGATTTTTTGTTTTATTATATGTTTCCCTTTCTCTCACTTGCTTTTTCTATTTTCTCAGTCAAAGTCCCTGGTACTATCATCATTTGGACATAACGACTCCACGAAACCTTTCATTATTGTGGGGTTAGGGCTTAATCATGTTGTGAGTACCCATCTGTCGTCTTTCTTCACTCCTCTGCTTGTTTCAAACCCTAATTTCTCACCTGTTATTATTATTATTTTTTTGTTTGGTTTTGGCTCCTGACAATTCGTGTGTTTGTACGTGTTTGTGTTTGAGATAGAGAGATCAGCAGGAACAATTTTAATGGCTAATAGCCTATATATCATCTTCAGCACAAAAATCTGCTTGATTTCATTTATCTTATTATTATAATTTAGAGATAGTTTGGATTGATCTCATCTCATTTTATTATTATAATTTTTTTAAATTTTTAAATAAAATATAATAAATAATTAAAATTTTTTAAATTTTAAAATAATAATAATATTAAAAAGTAATATTATTTTAATAATATTTTATTTAACTTTTAATTAAAATCATTCAATCTTATCTCAGTATATAAAGAAACTCTCAATCCCTGGAGATTCTAATTATGTGTACAATATTGGTAATTAATTTGGCGTAATTAACAACTTAATTGGTTCCAGCTAGCTTGATTATTTTGACTATCGAACAGCTAGCTAGGCCCATTTCTTCCCACGTGACGGATAAGCATTAATTAAATACAATATTAGTCTTATCTCAAGATGCAAGGAAAATGATACACATATAATTATTTTTATAATATAAAATTATATTTTAAATAAGTGGCATTTTTATTAACCAATTTATAAAAATAACATAACTTTATATAAATATCTCCATTTGAAAACATAACTGCATGAAAGTTTGTAAAAATAGTTGCAAATATAACATAACTCATTCCTTAATATCATTAATACTATCTATTAACAATTTTATTTATATTTTAATAAAAATAGATAGTTATATAGTAAGAGGTCACGGATTATATATATATATGCGTTCTGTTATATATAGTTATTTTTATATATATTTTTATATGGAAAATTCTATACACCATATTATTATCTTATTTACATTTTATGACATATTTATCATCATTAAATAATTATTTATTATATATTTATTTATCATTAAATAATAATAAATAATTCATATCATATATAATAAGATACAAATGAGACGATAATGTGATATATAACATTAATCGTGACGATAATTTTATTATAAATATAATATGTATACGTAAGATTTAGGTACGTAGTTAGGTTTGATTAATTAAGGTGGTCAAATGTGCCATAATTACATGCAAGCTAGCTTAGATAGCTAGCTGTCTATGACTAATTTTTAGCAACGGACAGTCTCTCACACTCGATCGATCGGCAGTACTCCCACATAAAAAGGACACGAGGACTTCATCATCACCACCTTCGACATGATTTATATACTTTTATCATAAAACAAGTCCGATTAACGTTTTCTACGTCTTAATTGCGTCATGATGACAAAATCCACCGACACCAACCCAAGATTATATCCATTAACCTATTCTCTAATTATGGGCGAGAGAACAAGACATATTATTAAATATTTATGGTTATGTTTTAAGTTATATATATATCATGAGACCGTGAGCACTCTTAATATTAAAAAATCTACGCAATGTAATTTTTATCTTATTTTAAAATTACATTATCTAATATATTCAAAATATTAAATAGACAATACGATATATACAAACTCATAATACAGATATGAGGAATGGTCCTCAACTTTGTCCCTATGCCAAATTTATAGTAGAGTCCATGTGGTTAAGCTGATCTATTATGGAAACTTTTATTTCTTACCACAATCTCAAACGGGTGCTTCTTCTTCGTCTTTTGGTATATATGCACTCCAACATATTTCTTCTTTATGTAGTTTACACACTATTTTGCGGTCTAGAGAGCTTAGTCAAGATAAGAGATGGCAAGTCTAAGTTGTAAAAGGGGACCAAATGTAGAGCAAAATCCTTGCCCAAAATTTGGCATTCAAATCACATTTTTTTTTTAATATATTGTTGGAGAGTATGATGTTTGTGTGCATGTTTTTTAAAATTCGATACTTCGTGGACATGGTGCCCCGTCTGTATATCAGGAGGTGAATTGACCTCTTGGTCTGTCCGTCCCCTCCATCCACCACCCACCCACGGTGGAAAACAATTGAAAAAATTTAAAATAATCGAAAACCAACATCAAATCTACATATTCATCCTTAAAATAATAGACATATCATCAAATAACAAATCTAACAAATTACAAACTACATACAATGACACGTGGAAAAAAAATTAAAATCACTGCCACGACAATGACAGCACACACGGCAAGACCACGGTCTAAGTAAAGGAACTACGCCATTTGTGGTTGTAGTTCCACATCCATGCTTCAAGACATTGAGAAGAAAAGTAAAAAATTGAAAATAGGAAGAGGAGGAAGATGAGAAGAAGAAGAAGAAGAAATCACGAAGAGAGATAAACTTATGAGAGAGAGAGAGAGAGAGAGAGGTTTTAGGATAAACTTGAGGTGGTAGAGGGTGTTATAATAAAACAAAGTTGTTTTGGAGTATCCCTAGAATGACGTTGTTTTAGTATAAGTATTTATTATTAATATATATAGATTTATATACTAGTAGTGGGGTTCGCTTAGTGTAGAAAATATATATTTAAATACATTGTAATTTGGGAAAAACATATATTAATGACAAAATATAAGGAAAAATAATAATAATGGATTATAAGAAACAAAAAAATAGAAACAATGGATTATTAGAAGAACAAAAAAGCTTTAGAAGAAGATGAAAGAAAAAAATATGATTAAATAAAAAAACCCAACATGCATTATATATCCATCCAATTTGAAGAAATTTGATACAAGTTTATAAATGTAGTTTGATAGAAGTTTCGAAAATGAAGTGAATTTAAATTATACAATATTACTGGTTGATGAACATGTTTCATATTTTTTTGTAAAATTAATTGACAAGATATTAAATTTACTATGGCGTTGTTATTTTAGCTTGTCTATATCTGTGCCAAGCTGGATTATTCACTCTTTTTGTGAGGTTTCTTTGCCCATATTTTCCAAGAATGGTAGTGGTCCTAAAAAAAAAAAAAAAGTAAAAAGTATAAAATGTAAGGTCTAAAAGATTTTATATAAGAATATCTAGTTATTATAAAAATTGATGTTTTGATGTATAATTCTATCATTTGAATTGAAAGAGTTAAAAAATGTAATATTATGTTACTTCGCTAGTATGATTCATAAAATCAATTGCTGAATAACCCAGTCCTTCTTCTTCAATTGCACCAAATATCACTACAGGTAGTTGTCATGTACTATGTCAATAATTCTTTTTAAAAAACAGAGCTCGGTCAGCTTAATTAATTCTTTTTTAAGATCTTTTATTCTATATTTTAAATTGTTTCAAGTACTCTGGAATTTAAGAAAATAAAATATTTGGAAATAATTTTAAAAGAAGTCATAAGATTTCGGCACTCCATTCAAATGTTGATCATTAGCTTTTATTTAGTTCATCATATAGCTTGGTTTTACTAACCCATAAAGTAAATTGCCCAATCACAAGACTGACCATTATCTTTCTTAATTTTTATTATTTTATGGTTAGTAAGTTGTAAAGTTTATTTTAATGTGCTTTTCTTGATATTGAGTATTGTCTATTATTTAAATTGCTCTCTATTTTAAAATATTTTATTGTTGAGTTTTATTATTATTTTTTATTAATATTTAGTTGTAGTATTTTTATTTGTCTCTTATCTATTTTATTGTGTTTTTTTTTGTTTTTTTGTTGGTTTTTTTTTTTGGATTGTGCTTTTTTAATGTGTTTACTTCTGTTTTGGGCCCAACTCGTGGGCTTGCATTCAGCCCCTTTCTTTCCCTTATACGATATCATTTTGACTTGCCCTTAGGGCTTTATTCTTTTCTTCTTTTTCTGCTACGTCGTACCCAGATCTGTAGTGTATCACATAGATCAACAACGAAAGAACAAGGAAACAACGAAAATCAAAGGATGCACGGGCAGAAATCAAGGGGAGAAAGGATAGGGCTTCGATGCTAGGCTGTTACCGAAGAGAGAGAGAGAGAGGCTCGTGGTAGAGGAGAGGTGAGGTGAGGTTGTGACGAAGAAGCTCCAGCCCTCCCCAACGCAAGAACAACTTGGACTCAAGCTTAGCCCTTCCAATACCTAGGTCTTACTGCACCACCGTGGGATAGTTCCACAATTGCTACAGCCTTGTCGAGGCCATGCCAAAAAGAAGCACGGTTTCACACCCAGTGCCTCAAGGTTCTCTCTAACGAGCGTAGGTGTAGCACTAGTGTCGCTACTTTCCTCATCCATAAAGCCATTGTGAAACATCGACAGCCACCACAACGTTGCCCTACACCTCCGTGCCCAACCACCGATAAGCTTTGGACGCGAAAGGCTCTATTTTTACACGTCGAAACAGGGGAAATATTCCCCACTATGAGCCACATTGCCACCTGCACAGAAAGTGCCGCTCGGCACCTCACGCCACCCCAAGCCACCACTCGGTAAATTCATGCTGTGGGGCTTGACGAATTCGGGGAGAGAAAGCACGGGCTGGGTTATTGCGGGAAGAGAGGGAGGTCAATGGGGAAGGAAAAGTCTTCGGTGAGATTGAGAGCTAGTGGGTACGACGGTTTGACCGCGGTGGTGGCATTCGACAGAAGGAGAAGTTAGCGTGGGGGAGGGGAATCAGGAGCAGAGAAGAAAAGAGAGAGGGAGAGTGAGGAGATGAGAGGAAAAATGAGGGATTAAAACGTAAAATAGTAAAAGCAATGTGACAAAATTGGAAAATAAATAGACAAAAATAATATAGCATACGGATTCATACTTATATATATGGTAGATATCTAGAGTAGGGGTAGACTTGCGAGGGCAAAGGGTGGGACGGGACTGGGCTAGGTGGTGTGGGGCGGGGTGGGGCCCTCCTCTAGGTGGAGGCACATGGAAGACTGTAAAATCAAGAAATGTTTACTCATGATAAGTGTATCCCAATTGAATAAAGAATTCATGTATGTTGCCCCCAAAGAAATAATGAAAGGACAATTTAGCATGCATGCAAATAACACATACTTGTTTTATAAATTTTTTCAAAGAGATATGTTACATACAAGTAAAATTACGCATTAATCTGCATACTAATACTGATTCTTTCATATTCAAAATTTAAATTAAAATTAATTTCAATAAAATTTACTTTTTAACCAATCATATTAAATTAATACACATATTAATATACAATTGTACTTACAACTAGATTTCCCATTATTCAAATTTATGAATTTCTAGCGGGCTTCTCATACTTGTTAGTTTTGAGTTTCGCCCCCTTTTTATTTTTTTATTTTTTTTAAACTTTCCGGAGGAACGAGAGGATGCTTTTACAAAACGACCCCTGCAGAAAAAGCTGGAGAATTTCTCGCGGATAGGGTTTCCAAGTACTTTCATGTGCCGACTGATAAACCCTTCCTAAACCCTAGTTTTAAGCAAAAGCCAAAAAGACCGCAGACTTCAGAGAAGACGCCTGGCTCTCGAGTCTCTCCGACTCTCCCTCTCTATCGTTTTTTGGTTTCTTTTTTGCTTTCTCAGATGGCGAAGCGTTTGATCCCACTACTGAATCGCGTTTTGGTCGAGAAAATCGTCCCTCCGTCCAAGACCCATGCCGGCATTTTGCTTCCCGAGAAAGCCAGCAAGGTCAAATCCCTTACTTACTCTACACCCACTTTTTTCTTCATTTCTCTGCTTCTCGCGGTCGATGTGTTTGTTTATTTTGGAATCTGAAGAAAACTGAACGAACCCAATACCCACAATGAAAATTAAGTGTAATAGGCTGTATTGAGTGATGAGATTCGTTGCTTTTCTTTCTTTTCCCCCATTTTCTCAGCACCCAAACGATAACTAAAGGTTTCATGTTTCTGGGTCCCGTTTGTGGATAAATTTTGAGGGAATTTTCATTATACGTAAAGCGACACAAAATTTGTAATATAGTCAACGTGTTTTTTCTATTTGATATACTTTGTTCAGTGGTTAGTCTTGTAAATCATTTTCTCTGTTTTTCCTTTTGTCCTTTATTACCGATTGGTACAAGAATTGAAATGTTATTAGTGATTTCTTCACATAATAAAGAATGTCTCTCGTTTGATACTTTAGCTTAACTCTGGAAAAGTTGTGGCGGTGGGTGCTGGGACTCATGATAAAGAGGGGAAATTGATACCTGTCAGTGTAAAAGAAGGAGATACTGTCCTCTTGCCTGAATATGGAGGAACTCAAGTGAAGCTTGGTGACAAAGAGTATGGGTTTTCCCTTCTTGCAGCTGTTGTGCCTCATAATTTTAGAACTCGTAGTCGATATGTTTTTTTTTTTTTTTAATGCACCTTAGATACGGATGATCGTTCTAGTTTTGTGGTTTGTTTCACTTTAACACTTTATGGGTCGTCAAAATTTATTTTCTTTATTTTTGTTCTTTTAGTCTTCAAATGCATGATTGTGCACATCCTAAGATGAGATAACTATAAAAGAAACAATAAAAAAACATATCCTAAGAAGAAATTTTGCAAGTATTTAAATGCATATATGATGAGGAAATCTTTAATGTCTTCAGCTTGATTTCTTGTCATAAGAGTGCAAGTCGATATGGTACTGCCAAGTTGGAAAGTTGTCGTGGCTAGTTTTGTGACCTGTCACATTAGTACCTGTAGTTTTCTTAGTGTTGTCATCAGCTTTCAAGTTGGGAAGCAGATTTTAGGCTCTGCTCTCTCAATTGTCCGATGCCTTTGCATCTCTAGACTTGTATATAAGATAGAATCCTCCCCTGAACCTTCCTGAGCCTCCTTTTTTGATTTTATCCTCCTTAAGGTTTATAGTCCTTGGTTGGCTGCAATTCAACCCATTCCCTTAACATGACACAAAGTATTGAGAATGTATGCACACTTAAAGCTACTTAAGTTTTTTTTTAAAAGCATCTAAGCACTTATTTTATTATTCTGTCCATGCTTAAAAAAGTTCAAATCGGCTTGACTTGCATGTTGATCTTAATATAAAAGTTGGAAGAATGAATGCTGCCCTTAACATTCCTGATAGGAATACCTTTTCTTAGTGGAACATTTTCAAGAGAAAAACGTAATCTCCGACCAATGCTTGGCAAGAAGCCTTAGCTAATGACTCTGCTGTTTATGCTTTGTTTCAAATGTCATCCATTTTGAAATATCTAATGATGACACGCAGGGTTTCTGTGGTTAAATACCTTTTTTGAATGGATTTCAGGTATCATCTGTATCGGGATGATGATATATTGGGAACGCTGCATGATTGAGGGTTAACATGGCCTGTGATACTTTCAAATAGTTCAGGAGACATCGTGGTAGATCCCAGTCATTTGCTGGCAAGTGGTAGTTCTACCAACCACCCAAAAAAAAAAAATGTAGTTCTACGGTTCTACCTTGTGCTGCAATTCAGGAGGTCCATTCTATTTTGGTCTTTTTCATCGGATGAAAGTAATATGTACTTTTCTGTTATCTTAGAAACGATATCCATGAAAATAAATCAACATCTCTTGCTTTAAGTTTCTGTTACAAAATATTGCCATTTGGTGGCATTATCTTAATTGTGCAATTACGAGGATGCTTTGAAGTGCATGGACAGTAGCACTGTTCATGCCTCCTTTTTTCTCCCCGTGTAATTTTCCCCATGCGGGAATCGGTGCTCTTTGTCCAGATCCTTGGAACAATTTTTGGGTCAATAAGAAGATGGTGAAATGAATTCAATCAAAACTGAGATCCCATCGCCTTGTACATCGCCTGGGAGGGGCCATCCTACCCTCTCTATTACTATTTCTTTCTCTCTCCTTGCCTACAACTCAAATTTTTTTCCACCCATCTCCATGACCTCATTGATTATATTCAAGTTTTGCTAGATCTATCACCATTCACACATCACCAACTCACAAGTCACAGGAGGTCGTGTGGGCTCCATTTGCAACCCCCCGTGGCCAAATTAGAGCCACTTCTGCTCCACCGCTACCTCTTCTCGCTCTTTTCATTTCTATCTACTACATTTTTTTTTTTTTTGGCTCTTTTGTTCTTGTGGATTTTTTACTTTTCTATCATAAAATTTTAGAGCTTAGATCTACACCAGAAAGTTGCCTAGCACCGCCTACGTGCCCTCTGGAGACTATTGTCGCCACGCTTCACCACCCATCGAGCTCCGTCGTAGCTCTGCTGTATTTTGTGTCTTGTCTTTCGAGGAGCTTCATAACCTGGTCTGGTATTCTATAGCACTTGTTTCAACCGATATCTTATAAAGCGCAATTAATAGCAATACATCGTTGGATTGTGTTAAAACCACGAGTTGTGACACTTTATTCACTTCATGTGAATAACTATGGGACTGATTTTTTGTAACTATATCTCAATCGTTATTTTATTTTTTATTTCTTGTTTTATATGAATGAAAAATTTTATTTATCATCTATTTTCTCATCATCATCTTATCATTTTATGAAATGATATTAGATGATAAGTTCACAAATAAAATATAATAATAAGTATCTAATTATCTAATATCACGTAATGAGACCATGGGAGAATGACGAGAATTGAGATGATAATTGATCGGGAAAAAGATTAAAAAAAAAAATCATTCGGAAAGATATTGTCAACAGGCATATAACTAACTGTGGATCTAAGTGCCAGTGGGATTCGCAAACAGTTAACAATCTGTTACATTTTCCCTCCACATGGAAGTCTATTTATGTTTTGCACACTGAAAGATTATTATAGCAATATCGACTCTTCATCTTGTTCATCGTACATTTCTCTGATATATCCTCTTTAAAAAAAAATGGAGGAAGACGAAGACCCAGTAGCGCTCCACTTGAGCCTTGGCAACTGGCAAGAACCCGAAGGTTGAAACGAAGAATTCTTACAGAACCTCCAAGACTCGGCGTCCGAGTCCCTATGCCACGACTCTGTCGCTGTTATAATGGCCAATATAATGGAAAAAGGAGCTCTGCTTCGACACTGTCAGTGATCACGAAATGCTGGGCCTTGTCTGAGAGGCAGAGCCCTTCAACGACCTCGCCGTCGGGATCCTCAACATCCGCTCCCAACAGGGGAAGAACCAGCAAGATGAATTGTTCAGGGCCGCAGAAAAAAGGTAAAAATAGTGGTATCGATACAAATTTGGGGAGGACAAGTTTCTTCTGGGCTTTCGACCAGGGAAAGATGTTGTGCCGAAAGCCGCCCAGAAATCACACCCACAATAGATAGAGACAATATTTAAGTGGTTCGGCAACTTGTCTACGTCCACTGAAGCGGAAATTCAATTTTTCAATATGTTTGTACAAAATTACAAACACTCATCAACAATCTCTCTATCTCTCAAATAGCACTCCGTTCTGGGTTTCCCCAGAACCCAAATTTTGCCCCAAGCCCTCTGCCCGATCTCCCACCTCAGTGAGGATGGTTTTCCCCTTCAGAATTCATCTCCTTTTATAGGAGAACCATGTGGAACAAATTCATGCAAATTCCATGGTGGGTGGCCTAACTTGGACGGTGGAGTGGGTGGGTGAGGGGTTGGTGGATGGGGTTGGTGGCTGTAAATCCACAACCCCATTTATTTTCAATTAAAATCTTTCAATCTTATCTCAGTATCCAAACAATCTCTCAATCGCTGGAGATTCTAATTATGTGTACAATATTGGTAATTAATTTGGCGTAATTAACAACTTAATTGGTTCCAGCTAGCTTGATTATTTTGACTATCGAACAGCTAGCTAGGCCCATTTCTTCCCACGTGACGGATAAACATTAATTAAATACAATATTAATCTTATCTCAAGATGCAAGGAAAATGATACACATATAATTATTTTTATAATATAAAATTATATTTTAAATAAGTGGCATTTTTATTAACCAATTTATAAAAATAACATAACTTTATATAAATATCTCCATTTGAAAACATAACTGCATGAAAGTTTGTAAAAATAGTTGCAAATATAACATAACTCATTCCTTAATATCATTAATACTATCTATTAACAATTTTATTTATATTTTAATAAAAATAGATAGTTATATAGTAAGAGGTCACGGATTATATATATATATGCGTTCTGTTATATATAGTTATTTTTATATATATTTTTATATGGAAAATTCTATACACCATATTATTATCTTATTTACATTTTATGACATATTTATCATCATTAAATAATTATTTATTATATATTTATTTATCATTAAATAATAATAAATAATTCATATCATATATAATAAGATACAAATGAGACGATAATGTGATATATAACATTAATCGTGACGATAATTTTATTATAAATATAATATGTATACGTAAGATTTAGGTACGTAGTTAGGTTTGATTAATTAAGGTGGTCAAATGTGCCATAATTACATGCAAGCTAGCTTAGATAGCTAGCTGTCTATGACTAATTTTTAGCAACGGACAGTCTCTCACACTCGATCGATCGGCAGTACTCCCACATAAAAAGGACACGAGGACTTCATCATCACCACCTTCGACATGATTTATATACTTTTATCATAAAACAAGTCCGATTAACGTTTTCTACGTCTTAATTGCGTCATGATGACAAAATCCACCGACACCAACCCAAGATTATATCCATTAACCTATTCTCTAATTATGGGCGAGAGAACAAGACATATTATTAAATATTTATGGTTATGTTTTAAGTTATATATATATCATGAGACCGTGAGCACTCTTAATATTAAAAAATCTACGCAATGTAATTTTTATCTTATTTTAAAATTACATTATCTAATATATTCAAAATATTAAATAGACAAAACGATATATACAAACTCATAATACAGATATGAGGAATGGTCCTCAACTTTGTCCCTATGCCAAATTTATAGTAGAGTCCATGTGGTTAAGCTGATCTATTATGGAAACTTTTATTTCTTACCACAATCTCAAACGGGTGCTTCTTCTTCGTCTTTTGGTATATATGCACTCCAACATATTTCTTCTTTATGTAGTTTACACACTATTTTGCGGTCTAGAGAGCTTAGTCAAGATAAGAGATGGCAAGTCTAAGTTGTAAAAGGGGACCAAATGTAGAGCAAAATCCTTGCCCAAAATTTGGCATTCAAATCACATTTTTTTTTTAATATATTGTTGGAGAGTATGATGTTTGTGTGCATGTTTTTTAAAATTCGATACTTCGTGGACATGGTGCCCCGTCTGTATATCAGGAGGTGAATTGACCTCTTGGTCTGTCCGTCCCCTCCATCCACCACCCACCCACGGTGGAAAACAATTGAAAAAATTTAAAATAATCGAAAACCAACATCAAATCTACATATTCATCCTTAAAATAATAGACATATCATCAAATAACAAATCTAACAAATTACAAACTACATACAATGACACGTGGAAAAAAAATTAAAATCACTGCCACGACAATGACAGCACACACGGCAAGACCACGGTCTAAGTAAAGGAACTACGCCATTTGTGGTTGTAGTTCCACATCCATGCTTCAAGACATTGAGAAGAAAAGTAAAAAATTGAAAATAGGAAGAGGAGGAAGATGAGAAGAAGAAGAAGAAGAAATCACGAAGAGAGATAAACTTATGAGAGAGAGAGAGAGAGAGAGAGGTTTTAGGATAAACTTGAGGTGGTAGAGGGTGTTATAATAAAACAAAGTTGTTTTGGAGTATCCCTAGAATGACGTTGTTTAGTATAAGTATTTATTATTAATATATATAGATTTATATACTAGTAGTGGGGTTCGCTTAGTGTAGAAAATATATATTTAAATACATTGTAATTTGGGAAAAACATATATTAATGACAAAATATAAGGAAAAATAATAATAATGGATTATAAGAAACAAAAAAATAGAAACAATGGATTATTAGAAGAACAAAAAAGCTTTAGAAGAAGATGAAAGAAAAAAATATGATTGAATAAAAAAACCCAACATGCATTATATATACATCCAATTTGAAGAAATTTGATACAAGTTTATAAATGTAGTTTGATACAAGTTTCGAAAATGAAGTGAATTTAAATTATACAATATTACTGGTTGATGAACATGTTTCATATTTTTTTGTAAAATTAATTGACAAGATATTAAATTTACTATGGCGTTGTTATTTTAGCTTGTCTATATCTGTGCCAAGCTGGATTATTCACTCTTTTTGTGAGGTTTCTTTGCCCATATTTTCCAAGAATGGTAGTGGTCCTAAAAAAAAAAAAAAGTAAAAAGTATAAAATGTAAGGTCTAAAAGATTTTATATAAGAATATCTAGTTATTATAAAAATTGATGTTTTGATGTATAATTCTATCATTTGAATTGAAAGAGTTAAAAAATGTAATATTATGTTACTTCGCTAGTATGATTCATAAAATCAATTGCTGAATAACCCAGTCCTTCTTCTTCAATTGCACCAAATATCACTACAGGTAGTTGTCATGTACTATGTCAATAATTCTTTTTAAAAAACAGAGCTCGGTCAGCTTAATTAATTCTTTTTTAAGATCTTTTATTCTATATTTTAAATTGTTTCAAGTACTCTGGAATTTAAGAAAATAAAATATTTGGAAATAATTTTAAAAGAAGTCATAAGATTTCGGCACTCCATTCAAATGTTGATCATTAGCTTTTATTTAGTTCATCATATAGCTTGGTTTTACTAACCCATAAAGTAAATTGCCCAATCACAAGACTGACCATTATCTTTCTTAATTTTTATTATTTTATGGTTAGTAAGTTGTAAAGTTTATTTTAATGTGCTTTTCTTGATATTGAGTATTGTCTATTATTTAAATTGCTCTCTATTTTAAAATATTTTATTGTTGAGTTTTATTATTATTTTTTATTAATATTTAGTTGTAGTATTTTTATTTGTCTCTTATCTATTTTATTGTGTTTTTTTTTGTTTTTTTGTTGGTTTTTTTTTTTGGATTGTGCTTTTTTAATGTGTTTACTTCTGTTTTGGGCCCAACTCGTGGGCTTGCATTCAGCCCCTTTCTTTCCCTTATACGATATCATTTTGACTTGCCCTTAGGGCTTTATTCTTTTCTTCTTTTTCTGCTACGTCGTACCCAGATCTGTAGTGTATCACATAGATCAACAACGAAAGAACAAGGAAACAACGAAAATCAAAGGATGCACGGGCAGAAATCAAGGGGAGAAAGGATAGGGCTTCGATGCTAGGCTGTTACCGAAGAGAGAGAGAGAGAGGCTCGTGGTAGAGGAGAGGTGAGGTGAGGTTGTGACGAAGAAGCTCCAGCCCTCCCCAACGCAAGAACAACTTGGACTCAAGCTTAGCCCTTCCAATACCTAGGTCTTACTGCACCACCGTGGGATAGTTCCACAATTGCTACAGCCTTGTCGAGGCCATGCCAAAAAGAAGCACGGTTTCACACCCAGTGCCTCAAGGTTCTCTCTAACGAGCGTAGGTGTAGCACTAGTGTCGCTACTTTCCTCATCCATAAAGCCATTGTGAAACATCGACAGCCACCACAACGTTGCCCTACACCTCCGTGCCCAACCACCGATAAGCTTTGGACGCGAAAGGCTCTATTTTTACACGTCGAAACAGGGGAAATATTCCCCACTATGAGCCACATTGCCACCTGCACAGAAAGTGCCGCTCGGCACCTCACGCCACCCCAAGCCACCACTCGGTAAATTCATGCTGTGGGGCTTGACGAATTCGGGGAGAGAAAGCACGGGCTGGGTTATTGCGGGAAGAGAGGGAGGTCAATGGGGAAGGAAAAGTCTTCGGTGAGATTGAGAGCTAGTGGGTACGACGGTTTGACCGCAGTGGTGGCGTTCGACAGAAGGAGAAGTTAGCGTGGGGGAGGGGAATCAAGAGCAGAGAAGAAAAGAGAGAGGGAGAGTGAGGAGATGAGAGGAAAAATGAGGGATTAAAACGTAAAATAGTAAAAGCAATGTGACAAAATTGGAAAATAAATAGACAAAAATAATATAGCATACGGATTCATACTTATATATATGGTAGATATCTAGAGTAGGGGTAGACTTGCGAGGGCAAAGGGTGGGACGGGACTGGGCTAGGTGGTGTGGGGCGGGGTGGGGCCCTCCTCTAGGTGGAGGCACATGGAAGACTGTAAAATCAAGAAATGTTTACTCATGATAAGTGTATCCCAATTGAATAAAGAATTCATGTATGTTGCCCCCAAAGAAATAATGAAAGGACAATTTAGCATGCATGCAAATAACACATACTTGTTTTATAAATTTTTTCAAAGAGATATGTTACATACAAGTAAAATTACGCATTAATCTGCATACTAATACTGATTCTTTCATATTCAAAATTTAAATTAAAATTAATTTCAATAAAATTTACTTTTTAACCAATCATATTAAATTAATACACATATTAATATACAATTGTACTTACAACTAGATTTCCCATTATTCAAATTTATGAATTTCTAGCGGGCTTCTCATACTTGTTAGTTTTGAGTTTCGCCCCCTTTTTATTTTTTTATTTTTTTTAAACTTTCCGGAGGAACGAGAGGATGCTTTTACAAAACGACCCCTGCAGAAAAAGCTGGAGAATTTCTCGCGGATAGGGTTTCCAAGTACTTTCATGTGCCGACTGATAAACCCTTCCTAAACCCTAGTTTTAAGCAAAAGCCAAAAAGACCGCAGACTTCAGAGAAGACGCCTGGCTCTCGAGTCTCTCCGACTCTCCCTCTCTATCGTTTTTTGGTTTCTTTTTTGCTTTCTCAGATGGCGAAGCGTTTGATCCCACTACTGAATCGCGTTTTGGTCGAGAAAATCGTCCCTCCGTCCAAGACCCATGCCGGCATTTTGCTTCCCGAGAAAGCCACCAAGGTCAAATCCCTTACTTACTCTACACCCACTTTTTTCTTCATTTCTCTGCTTCTCGCGGTCGATGTGTTTGTTTATTTTGGAATCTGAAGAAAACTGAACGAACCCAATACCCACAATGAAAATTAAGTGTAATAGGCTGTATTGAGTGATGAGATTCGTTGCTTTTCTTTCTTTTCCCCCATTTTCTCAGCACCCAAACGATAACTAAAGGTTTCATGTTTCTGGGTCCCGTTTGTGGATAAATTTTGAGGGAATTTTCATTATACGTAAAGCGACACAAAATTTGTAATATAGTCAACGTGTTTTTTCTATTTGATATACTTTGTTCAGTGGTTAGTCTTGTAAATCATTTTCTCTGTTTTTCCTTTTGTCCTTTATTACCGATTGGTACAAGAATTGAAATGTTATTAGTGATTTCTTCACATAATAAAGAATGTCTCTCGTTTGATACTTTAGCTTAACTCTGGAAAAGTTGTGGCGGTGGGTGCTGGGACTCATGATAAAGAGGGGAAATTGATACCTGTCAGTGTAAAAGAAGGAGATACTGTCCTCTTGCCTGAATATGGAGGAACTCAAGTGAAGCTTGGTGACAAAGAGTATGGGTTTTCCCTTCTT
This sequence comes from Carya cathayensis, assembly GCA_011037825.1. Classification (NCBI taxonomy): domain Eukaryota; kingdom Viridiplantae; phylum Streptophyta; class Magnoliopsida; order Fagales; family Juglandaceae; genus Carya; species Carya cathayensis. The sequence goes on from QGSO01000187.1 coordinate 460,260, forward strand.
GCAGCTGTTGTGCCTCATAATTTTAGAACTCGTAGTCGATATGTTTTTTTTTTTTTTTAATGCACCTTAGATACGGATGATCGTTCTAGTTTTGTGGTTTGTTTCACTTTAACACTTTATGGGTCGTCAAAATTTATTTTCTTTATTTTTGTTCTTTTAGTCTTCAAATGCATGATTGTGCACATCCTAAGATGAGATAACTATAAAAGAAACAATAAAAAAACATATCCTAAGAAGAAATTTTGCAAGTATTTAAATGCATATATGATGAGGAAATCTTTAATGTCTTCAGCTTGATTTCTTGTCATAAGAGTGCAAGTCGATATGGTACTGCCAAGTTGGAAAGTTGTCGTGGCTAGTTTTGTGACCTGTCACATTAGTACCTGTAGTTTTCTTAGTGTTGTCATCAGCTTTCAAGTTGGGAAGCAGATTTTAGGCTCTGCTCTCTCAATTGTCCGATGCCTTTGCATCTCTAGACTTGTATATAAGATAGAATCCTCCCCTGAACCTTCCTGAGCTTCCTTTTTTGATTTTATCCTCCTTAAGGTTTATAGTCCTTGGTTGGCTGCAATTCAACCCATTCCCTTAACATGACACAAAGTATTGAGAATGCATGCACACTTAAAGCTACTTAAGTTTTTTTTTAAAGCATCTAAGCACTTATTTTATTATTCTGTCCATGCTTAAAAAAGTTCAAATCGGCTTGACTTGCATGTTGATCTTAATATAAAAGTTGGAAGAATGAATGCTGCCCTTAACATTCCTGATAGGAATACCTTTTCTTAGTGGAACATTTTCAAGAGAAAAACGTAATCTCCGACCAATGCTTGGCAAGAAGCCTTAGCTAATGACTCTGCTGTTTATGCTTTGTTTCAAATGTCATCCATTTTGAAATATCTAATGATGACACGCAGGGTTTCTGTGGTTAAATACCTTTTTTGAATGGATTTCAGGTATCATCTGTATCGGGATGATGATATATTGGGAACGCTGCATGATTGAGGGTTAACATGGCCTGTGATACTTTGAAATAGTTCAGGAGACATCGTGGTAGATCCCAGTCATTTGCTGGCAAGTGGTAGTTCTACCAACCACCCAAAAAAAAAAAATGTAGTTCTACGGTTCTACCTTGTGCTGCAATTCAGGAGGTCCATTCTATTTTGGTCTTTTTCATCGGATGAAAGTAATATGTACTTTTCTGTTATCTTAGAAACGATATCCATGAAAATAAATCAACATCTCTTGCTTTAAGTTTCTGTTACAAAATATTGCCATTTGGTGGCATTATCTTAATTGTGCAATTACGAGGATGCTTTGAAGTGCATGGACAGTAGCACTGTTCATGCCTCCTTTTTTCTCCCCGTGTAATTTTCCCCATGCGGGAATCGGTGCTCTTTGTCCAGATCCTTGGAACAATTTTTGGGTCAATAAGAAGATGGTGAAATGAATTCAATCAAAACTGAGATCCCATCGCCTTGTACATCGCCTGGGAGGGGCCATCCTACCCTCTCTATTACTATTTCTTTCTCTCTCCTTGCCTACAACTCAAATTTTTTTCCACCCATCTCCATGACCTCATTGATTATATTCAAGTTTTGCTAGATCTATCACCATTCACACATCACCAACTCACAAGTCACAGGAGGTCGTGTGGGCTCCATTTGCAACCCCCCGTGGCCAAATTAGAGCCACTTCTGCTCCACCGCTACCTCTTCTCGCTCTTTTCATTTCTATCTACTACATTTTTTTTTTTTTTGGCTCTTTTGTTCTTGTGGATTTTTTACTTTTTTATATAAAATTTTAGAGCTTAGATCTACACCAGAAAGTTGCCTAGCACCGCCTACGTGCCCTCTGGAGACTATTGTCGCCACGCTTCACCACCCATCGAGCTCCGTCGTAGCTCTGCTGTATTTTGTGTCTTGTCTTTCGAGGAGCTTCATAACCTGGTCTGGTATTCTATAGCACTTGTTTCAACCGATATCTTATAAAGCGCAATTAATAGCAATACATCGTTGGATTGTGTTAAAACCATGAGTTGTGACACTTTATTCACTTCATGTGAATAACTATGGGACTGATTTTTTGTAACTATATCTCAATTGTTATTTTATTTTTTATTTCTTGTTTTATATGAATGAAAAATTTTATTTATCATCTATTTTATCATCATCATTTTATCATTTTATGAAGTGATATTAGAAGATAAGTTCACAAGTAAAATATAATAATAAGTATCTAATTATCTAATATCACGTAATGAGACGATGAGAGAATGATGAGAATTGAGATGATAACTGATCGGGAAAAAGAATTAAAAAAAAATCATTCGGAAAGATATTGTCAACGGGCATATAACTAAACTAACTGTGGATCTAAGTGCCAGTGGGATTCGCAAACAGTTAACAATCTGTTACATTTTCCCTCCACATGGAAGTCTATTTATGTTTTGCACACTGAAAGATTATTATAGCAATATCGACTCTTCATCTTGTTCATCGTACATTTCTCTGATATATCCTCTTTAAAAAAAAATGGAGGAAGACGAAGACCCAGTAGCGCTCCACTTGAGCCTTGGCAACTGGCAAGAACCCGAAGGTTGAAACGAAGAATTCTTACAGAACCTCCAAGACTCAGCGTCCGAGTCCCTATGCCCCGACTCTGTCGCTGTTATAATGGCCAATATAATGGAAAAAGGAGCTCTGCTTCGACACTGTCAGTGATCACGAAATGCTGGGCCTTGTCTGAGAGGCAGAGCCCTTCAACGACCTCGCCGTCGGGATCCTCAACATCCGCTCCCAACAGGGGAAGAACCAGCAAGATGAATTGTTCAGGGCCGCAGAAAAAAGGTAAAAATAGTGGTATCGATACAAATTTGGGGAGGACAAGTTTCTTCTGGGCTTTCGACCAGGGAAAGATGTTGTGCCGAAAGCCGCCCAGAAATCACACCCACAATAGATAGAGACAATATTTAAGTGGTTCGGCAACTTGTCTACGTCCACTGAAGCGGAAATTCAATTTTTCAATATGTTTGTACAAAATTACAAACACTCATCAACAATCTCTCTATCTCTCAAATAGCACTCCGTTCTGGGTTTCCCCAGAACCCAAATTTTGCCCCAAGCCCTCTGCCCGATCTCCCACCTCAGTGAGGATGGTTTTCCCCTTCAGAATTCATCTCCTTTTATAGGAGAACCATGTGGAACAAATTCATGCAAATTCCATGGTGGGTGGCCTAACTTGGACGGTGGAGTGGGTGGGTGAGGGGTTGGTGGATGGGGTTGGTGGCTGTAAATCCACAACCCCATTTCACACTTGGGGGGCTATGTCCAACAATCACCCCCTCCACCCAAGTGTGCCATACTAGGATGTTACAAACGGTTGCATCCTTCAAATGATTGCACTCCTTCATTGGAATGCTTGTCAGCCACGAGAGATCCGCTATCAAATGCATCTGCCGGTACGTCTTCAGATGGATGTCCTGATGCCTCTCCAAATGCATCTTCAAATGCATTAGCATCGTCTACACCCACGGAGCTTGCAAGGGATTTTCTTCAGATGAGATTTACAAGTGCTTTACCGCACAATCTCAACTCTCTAGGATTCTTCTTTTTGCTCGAGTCCATGAGTCCGCACTCATGTACACCTTGAGCAAACTGAGTTTCGCTCGTACCACAGCCGAGCGAACAATCTTCCTGGTTGCTTCAGATGAGATTTACAAGTGCTTTACCGCACAATCTCAACTCTCTAGGATTCTTCTTTTTGCTCGAGTCCATGAGTCCGCACTCATGTACACCTTGAGCAAACTGAGTTTCGCTCGTACCACAGCCGAGCGAACAATCTTCCTGGTTGCCTTTACAGCTTTCAAAACCAGGCTCCATAATCCTCCAATCACACCAATCTCCAACTTGGAGACTGGTTCTCAACATGCCGAGCTCTATCTCCAGCATGATCCCTTATCATCTATACAATTTTACAGCTCATGTCTTCAACTTAGAAGACCAACTAAAGTGATGCATAACTTTAGTTCATCACGTACAATGCCCTTAATCAACACATCTATATAGGGCAACTCATCTCCCACTGCACTGGGAATCAATGGTCTCACACGGACCTTGACACATATCAGAGAACCTGTTGCTAAGGTCTCCTTCTCTGATCTGGGTGACTGATCATCCTGCTGCTGTCTTCAGTCGATGTGCCCATCTTGTGTGCAGTCTCCGACTTGCATAATCTCCCTTCTTGCAAGATTTTCTTTATACCGTAGTTCACTACCTTCATTCAGCAGGATACAATTTAAGGTAGTAACCACCATGGAAGTCTGATCGTCTTGGCAGTTATGTGATCATCAACTTTAGGTGTAGATATCCTTGGAACATCTGACTTTTTGTTCCCATCTCTTACACCTTTGCTTCATGTCGTGGTTTAGGGAGATTTCTTCAGGTCTAATTCACACGACCATTTCCACGAGCCAAGACCAATGAATCATTTGTGACCTTCCATGACCTTCTGAGAAAATAAACCTGAATGACTGTTGTCTTCAAGCTGTCTTTAACAGCATTGTGCACTGCAAGAAATACAACGTCTTGTATTTCTTCAGTCACCATATTCACAACATCATTCTCAATTTTCTCCTAATTTTAGCAGTCTCTTGTGGCCTGTCTTGCCACAAACTCGAGATCTTGCAGAATCTCTTCTGCGCACCTCCTCATCTAGGATAAGATCTCTTCAACTTCGTCTTCTTTGCAGAATTACTCATAGTCATTCTCATGACCTCCCAACTTTTTGACCGCAACGCCAAATACTATTGGGCAACAATAGTACCTTCTGCCTTTTCTGAAGTTGAACAATTTCTTCATCAGCACTTTGTTATTTGCAACTGGCTTTTCAAAAAAGCCACAATGAGATCCGGTGCGGTTCTCCTCTTAATAACAATATGCTCCATGAATTGTATGACTGCAAAACCTGCTGATATAACACGTTAATCAGCATCGTCCAATGACCTAAGTTTGCTCCATAAACTTCACGATCCCAACTGGCTTAAATCAAGCCCAAGCGAATTGAGTCTATCTCGACTCCAACTGGCTACGATCAAGCCCACAGTAAATGAGTCCGTCACGACTCCAACTGGCTACGATCAAGCCCACAGCAAATGAGTCCCTCATGACTCCAACTGGCTACGATCAAGCCCACAGCAAATGAGTCCTCAGACTCCAACTGGCTACGATCAAGCCACACACAAATGAGTCCGTCACGACTCCGACCGCTGATCAAGCCCAAAACCGATCTGAAGTATGAACGGTCCAGATCGACAGTACCGATGGCGAATCTCAACATTCCCACCGCACAGATGAGTTCGGAATGATCCAAATAGTTTGTCAGCACTATTTGATCATCATAATTGAACTCCAACCGGCATAGATCATGCCCAACATGATCTGCAACTCATCGATAGTTCAGATCGACAGTACCGATGGCGAATCTCGAAATTCCCACCGTACAGATGAGTCCGGAATGATCCAAATGGTTTGACAACACCATTTGATCATTGCAAATAGACTCCAACTGGCGTAGATCTAGCCCAACATGATCTGCAACTCATCGACAGTTCAGATCGACAGTACCGATGGTGAATCTCGAAATTCCCACCGTACGGATGAGTCTGGAATGATCCAAATAGTTTGACATCACCATTTGATCATTGCAATTAGACTCCAACTGGCATAGATCTAGCCCAACATGATCTGCAACTCATCGACAGTTCAGATCTGGCTGTACCGATGGCGAATCTCCACATTCCCACCGTACAGATGAGTCTGGAATGATCCAAATAGTTTGACAGCACTATTTGATCATCACAATTAGACTCCAACTGGCATAGATCTAGCCCAAAATGATCTGCAACTCCTCGACAGTTCAGATCGACAGTACCGATGGTCGAATCTCCACATTCCCACCGTACAGATGAGTCCGGAATGATCCAAATAGTTGGAAAGCACTATTTGATCGTTGAAATCGGACTCTAAATGGCTTAGATCTAGCCAACAAAAGATCTGAAAAACGGACGGTCCAGATCATCTGGAGCGTGTAGTACACGCGTCTGCAGAGGGGTCTGGCGCGGGGGCGCGTGAGTATCATGCGTGCCAAGCCCCTCTAGGGCCGTGGAGCTGACGTGCCCCGCACCGTCTTCAACTTCTTGGGTAAACCAATTCCTCCACCTCATTCCTAACATTGTCTTGATGAATTTTTATCGTAGAAATGAATAGTACCTCACTAAGTAAGTTCCCAGGAAAGATTGGAGGGTCACAATGGACACACTTAAAATTTCCAATCTCCTAGACAGAACCTCCTTAGACTGTACGTATCCACACTACCACACCAAAACTCCACCCCACAAAAAAAAACCTAGTGGCTCTGATACCAATTGTTGTGCCGAAAGCCGCCCAGAAATCACACCCACAATAGATAGAGACAATATTTAAGTGGTTCGGCAACTTGTCTACGTCCACTGAAGCGGAAATTCAATTTTTCAATATGTTTGTACAAAATTACAAACACTCATCAACAATCTCTCTATCTCTCAAATAGCACTCCGTTCTGGGTTTCCCCAGAACCCAAATTTTGCCCCAAGCCCTCTGCCCGATCTCCCACCTCAGTGAGGATGGTTTTCCCCTTCAGAATTCATCTCCTTTTATAGGAGAACCATGGGGAACAAATTACATGCAAATTCCATGGTGGGTGGCCTAACTTGGACGGTGGAGTGGGTGGGTGAGGGGTTGGTGGATGGGGTTGGTGGCTGTAAATCCACAACCCCATTTCACACTTGGGGGGCTATGTCCAACAAAAGACAGCTCAGGGAACCCGTTAATCCCAGAAATCTAAAAGCATACCTGTATGAAGGCAATCGGACAAGAGATGTTGGGCTGCTCCGAAGATACGACATTGTATTAACATCCCATAGTACACTAGTTTCCGAACATTATTGGGCGGAGGAATACCCATGAAGAAGATTGGGTGTTGGCAAGTCGTTGTGGATGAGGCACAAAATATACTGAACGTGGATGCTCAACAAAGTGAAGCCAACTTCGACACCGTCAGTGATCACGAAATGCTGGGCCTTGTTTGAGAGGCAGAGCCCTTCAACGACCTCGCCGTCGGGATCCTCAACATCCGCTCCCAACTAGTCGGTTACCTCGAGTGCGGCGAGTAACATTCTCTACATTCCTTGTCAGATTGAGGTATTCTCGAATTTAGAGGATAAATCTTCCGTTAAAATGGCGATTGCACGAGGTGGGTTGAACTTGATTAGAGATGGGAACCGAGTCAACACATAAGATTATGTTTTCGACTATGAGCATGAAGGGTCCGCTGGAAGCGTTGGGTTTGCCTGAAGATGCGATCATATCGGAGCTTTTTGTGCAACAGAAGTAGGGGTTGGAACTTGGGGTGGTTGGTTCATAGGGAGAATTCGGACGAATTACCATCCTTTAGGAATCAGGAGAAAGAAGGGTTTCATGTAAAGCTTTTGACCAACACCATGCGAATGTGCGGCCAGAACCTCTGCGCTGTGGGGTGTTTGAGTACGATATTGAATTGGGCAAGACTCTAACTTTGCTCCCTTTGAATGCTCCTGATAAATGTGGGAGTGCTCTTGCCTCCGCCAATGCTAGTGCAGATGTGGAAACTTCAGATGAAATGGGTGAGGAGGAAGGTGGAGGTGGTAGAACGTGAAAGAGTAAGAGGGGAAGAACCAGCAAGATGAATTGTTCAGGGCCGCAGAAAAAAGGTAAAAATAGTGGTATCGATACAAATTTGGGGAGGACAAGTTTCTTCTGGGCTTTCGACCAGGGAAAGACAGCTCAGGGAACCCGTTAATCCCAGAAATCTAAAAGCATACCTGTATGAAGGCAATCGGACAAGAGATGTTGGGCTGCTCCGAAGATACGACATTGTATTAACATCCCATAGTACACTAGTTTCCGAACATTATTGGGCGGAGGAATACCCATGAAGAAGATTGGGTGTTGGCAAGTCGTTGTGGATGAGGCACAAAATATACTGAACGTGGATGCTCAACAAAGTGAAGCCATCGCTAGTTTAGTGGCCAAGCGGAAGTGGGTTGTTATAGGAATGCCCATTCTTAATGGCTCATTTGATTTGTTTTCTTTATGGCATTCCTGCGCTCTGAGCCATTTTCAGTTAAGACTTATTGGCAAAGCTTGGTGCACCGTCCGCTTAATCAGAGAAACCCAAAGGGTCTTTCACGTCTGCAGGTAATATCATGTTGCAGGTCTTGTTCTTATAGTACTAATGGGCGAAAGGAACGTTAACGTTACAACGTTATTGAATTAGGCATGCTTTTAGACTGGAAAAATTTTGGTTCTTTATGGCTAAATGCTTTTAATTGTTCCTGAACATATTTGTCGCCTGATTCTTTGTTTCTTTGCATGGCTAAGTGATTGATTATGGATCCTCTTCCCCACCACAGTTGCTCGTTGGATGTAGTTGCATAGATTAGAATGAGTTTCGTTGGCTAAATGCTTTTCTCTTGGATTAAAGGGGGAAATGTTGGAGTCTTTTCATTCTGTGTTTGAAGATTGTGAATTCTTGGGTTGTTTCAGCTTTTCTAACTAGTTACGCTATTATAGCCCACTATTAAACTTGGTTTGCTCCAAACATCTCTCTCTTTCTCCCTTTACCCAACATTATTTGTAACGCCCCTATGGAAGGCCCAAACCACATGGCCTATACTTCAAAAGGACTAGTCAATGATACAATTGGAGCCTCATTGGAACCTTATAAAGAGCAATAACTTCTCATTCCCAAGTAATGTGGGATCTCATACACCACCTATGCTTAATCTTATCATATGGGGGTATCACAATCTATCCTCCTTAAATTCCCACATTTCTGGTTGGGATAGGTTCTGATATCATTTGTAACGCCCCAATGGAAGGCCCAAACCACATGGCCTATACTCCAAAAGGACTAGTCAATGATACAATTGGAGCCTCATTGGAACCTTATAAAGAGCAATAACTTCTCCTTCTCAAGTAATGTGGGATCCCATACACCACCTACCCTTAATCTTATCATATGGGGGTATCACATTCTTTCTTTTCAGCTCTGAACATTTCTTTCATTTGGTTCTTTTCATCTCCAAATTCTCGATATGATTTCAATAATATTGATTGCTGACTTTTTTTGTTTTTTGTTTTTGTTTTTAAAGGAGGACGACCGACGGAACCTCAATTTATTACTAGCCCTTACTTAATAGCAGAGAAACATCATGACAAAGCCCCGACTAACAATCCTCATCATTTACAACGTAAATACGGAAGGCCCAATTTATCAAGTCACAACATCCCCTTACCTTCGCAAGGAAAGTCATGAATCTCCAAGATATTAATTGATTGCCCCTAATCTCCATTTTTTGCTAATCCACCTACCATGTGACTGATTTCATGGTATGCATGTTGTACCTGAATAACTATGTGGTTGGCAAAGGCCTTTGCTTGATCCCACGCGTCCCTCACTGTCCAGATAACCTCAGAATCGTATTGCCACCATGAACAAATCAACTTGGAGTCGGATTCCACTTCCACCTCATAAAGATTTAGCTCCCTGCAAAGTTTCAGACCATCTACTAGAGCGAAAGCTTTTGCTTCTGAGTTGGACCAAGTCCCATAGTGCCTATAGAAAGCAGCCACAAACTTTCCATTCTCCTCTCTGATAATCCCTCCTCCACTCGGGTATGGATTCCCACAACTGTTCCCATCTATGTTCAGCTTAACATAGCCTCTGGTGGGTCTTAGCCACTTCAGAATAAGATACTTCGGTCTTTTAGTAGGCAGTGAAGTTATTCCTAATTGCTGCAATACTTATGGATCAGATCGTTTTATGAAAGACAGATCGTGCTTTTCCATCAATTGCTCAGCCAGGAAGCTCTTAATCCTGAAGACAATGGCCGACCCTGATTCCACCATACCTCAATGCGTGCATTGCAATGCCTAATACACAAGAACCAGCTAATAAGGGAAGGGAGAAGCCCAATCATTAAGCTGAATTGGGATTGCTGACTAATGATTTTCCAGCTCATGGGAGAGGGGAACATGCTATAGTCTCATGATGCATGAACAATAAACAGTATTAGGAAACAAAAAAATCATAGGACTGGGATTGAAGGAACAAGATACATATCCAACCATGGTAACTATCACATAACCATGGCATGGGCAGAATGTGAATATGATTTCTGATTCATCTTTATATAGGTTTCCATTTAAAATCAGGTTCCAATGGCAACCATTTTGTTGCAGAGAACAAGAGAGATGGGACTGATAAGGTTGAAGAGAAAGCTAAAAGATTGTTTTCCAGAGTCATATTGCTGCTGGTAGGCGAAGCTACAACAACTCAGCTGTGCTTAGACTACTTCTACAAGTTCGACATATTTGTATTTGCCCTTCAGATATGAAATTATTTCTCTCTTTCCAGAGTTTTTGAGATACCGGAAAATATATATTTACTTCATTTTTTTCCTTCCCTGTTTATTTTCAACTTACACAATTACCAGCTGCTTAGTCTCTCCATCCTAGATTTCATATTCCCTTCAGGTCGTGGTTTTCTGTTGTCTACTTCTTGCAGTTTTTCTTGTTGATATGTTCTGTAGGTTAAAGTTCTGGGACTAGAGGAAACACTTGAAAGGGTTGCGAAAGTGGTATGATTTGGAGTTGAGATCAGCCAGAAAGGCCCAACTATTGGGTACCTCTTCGCAGAACCTGGGCTAATCTAGTTGAGTTCAGAGGCTTGTTGAAGGTGGGATATGCCAGGCTTTTTGAATGGGCTTGAAGAATTGAAGGGAGATTGGTTTTATATGATCTCAGTTTCCTCGTGTTGCCGTGAGCATGCATGTACATAAAATGTACGTGCAGTAAGGAATATATTAATTACATTTTGGCTTTTATACAGAGCCAAATCTAGTTTGGATTTTCTCAAAAAAAAAATCTAGTTTGGATTACTCATATTTAATATATGGGATAGATGTTTTACGGAGTTGCCGTTGGTAATGACAAACACTAGGAGATGATTGACAACACGCATGCAAATGAAAAAGGTGAATAAACTTGAAAATGTAGGACTTATTAGAGAAAAAATGTGAGACCCACAAGAGAGAGGCTTGCCAAATTTTGCTCATTCGAATAGAAAACAGATTAGTCCTAATATATTTGTTGAACCCAAAAAAAAGGATTAGTCTAATATATAAAGATTAAGTGGATGTTTGGAAAAACTTTCAGTCCGTCTGGATGTTGAGTTGAGTTGAGTTGAGTCATTTATGAATAGGAGTGAGTTGAGATGATAGAGTAAGTTTTGTGGGATCCACTTATGATGAGTTTATATATGTTTGGATGTTAAGAGGAGTTTAAATTTATTTATGAAAAGTTAAAAAAGGTTATGAGTCCCACGTGTAAAGAGGCATTGAATTGAAAAAAGTTGTAAGTCCCACATACAAATAGGTTTTGACTTGGGTGATGTTTAGTAATTTGGAAATTGTATGTTTGGATGTTCGAATAAGTCTAAAACAGAATCTAATTGAGATGAATTGAGCTCATTCAAGGATCCAAACGAAGCCTCAATCTTATCTGATTCCATCTCATTTTCTTTTTAAATATCATTAAAATACAAACATTTTCAAACAAATAATTATAACTTTTCAAATTTTCAGATAAAAAATAAAAAAATAATTCAATTTTTTCAAATCTTAAAACAAAATTTATATTAAAATATTATATTATAAAAATATTTTAATTTTATAATATTTTTTATTCAACTTTTTCTTTCTTTTTTTTTTAAAAAAAATCTAATAAATACTTAACTCAAACTATCTCATTACTATTCACAAAATTCTCATCTCATCTCACTCTCCAAACATCCCTTCTTAGAGTAGTAGTTCTTAAAGAAATTTAACAAAAAATAAAGATTAAAAACTAATGTAACTAAATTTAGTATGTTGAATCTACTTTATATTAGAAAGAATTTTGTAGTATAATGTTCCAAAATAAATTATATCACACTAAAAAAATTTATGATTTTATTTTTATAAGATGTCCGGAAAAAATATTTGTTGAGGTAATAATTGTTTACAAAAATATAAGCCTATAAAAAATTAAAAATATCTAGAAAAAATCTTTCGTTTATGGAGTACAAAATTTTTTTAGTTTATAATAGAAGACATATGTTACTATGCGGTTCCAATTATACATTGCTCACTTTTTTCATTAACATGGCACGCTACTACGAAACTTATTAAAAAAAAAAAACATATTTAATATAAAATTACGTTCGAAAATATAAAAGAAAGATCTAACGTTGCCTCTTTTTTTATTGTGTTTTTTTAATAATTTTGATTTTCTTAATAAACTCAATTTTTTTTATCATTTTTTAAATTATCCAAATATCAGCATCTATTAATGCAAAGATCTATCAATTCACTCAACAAATTGATTAATCGTCAATCATGCAATTATACAATAACAAAGCATTAATATAAAATAAATCAATTACATAACATCAAGATTAGTAACGAAAGTAAAACCCTATAGGGCAGCCAAATTTAGAAAAATTAATTTCATTATTTGAAAATCAGTTATAAGCATGTTTCAATTACAAAATCTTTGTCAATTGATATTCTTACTTGACCAGACAAACAACATGTTTGTTATTTACTGTAGTAGCAACCAAAACCTCTAACGATGTTTAAACATTGGCTTTTATCCTGGAACTTTAATAGCTAAATCATGATTATTCAATCTCAATCTTAGATCAATAATCACACTATTTGAGATAAACAATATGAAAATTCTTTAAAGAGTTTTCTGACCAAAATGTGCATTGAAAAGTGCTCTAAAAATATCTAAAATTAAATTTCTACATATTCTAACCAGTAAGATCATTTAAATGAATAATTTGAAAATAGTTTGAATTGCTGTAAGATTCTGCTAACGAAGCAACTTTGTTTCAATGACTCTTTTGACGGATTGCTGACACTTGATTTATAATTAAAAAATCCTTGAAACTTGATTTTTACCCTCTTAACTTGTCTAAAACACTTCCTAATAAGTAATAACTTCTAAATAAAATCAAAATATTACTTACCTCTATCCAAACTTATCAACTTAATCATATGGTTCTAGCCACTCCTGTAACTACAATTTTCATGATGATATTACGTGCGCAAAATGAACATATAACTGAAGCATTTCATTTTTAAAGAATAAAATGATATTAACATCGTCTCTACAGTGAAACCTAAAACAGAATTTTTCTCAACTTGATCCCAAAATCGATCGGTTTGCAGCTTAAGACTTGAAGTTCTTCGGCAACGAGACTCTGTTCCCTTCGAAGTTTCCTTTGTGGAAGAGAACGACAGTGTTGATTTACTTGAGGGTTGGATAACTTGGATTACTTGGCTGAGTGCTGTTGCAGGCGAAATAATCGTCGTCGCGTGGGTTAAACGTACTTGCGGTTTTCCAAATTGATGGAGCTTGAATTATATAACTCCCCGCCCAAATTCAACGACATGGCGTTTACGACGCTGTTCGCAGGTCGTTGAACCAATACCTTTCTCTGCTAGTTCTCGTATTTGGCCAAGGAGATTGAGTGCCGACCTTGTTGGAGTATTTTAAACCTGTCGTTTAACTGTATGAGAACGTTGCTGGACTTGGTAACTGGCATCGTTACTGTGGTGCGATTTGGAGAAGGGAAGTGGGAAAGAATGTTTGAGAAATGGCAATCTGGAGTAGAAAGGTGCATCAGACATTGTTGTGGATAGTGACGATGATGATGATGATGTCGATAAAGACATTCCTTCTGGCGAAGGGGGAAAGTGTTAATTTGCTTTGAAGTGGTGGCGAAGAGGATAAATAATTCAGTTTTGAAATTTGCATACCCTTGAATCCAACGCAACCAGTAAAGGGAATGCTCTGAGCATGAAGCTGGCGAGCAAGATGATGAAGGTTCCTCTTCAAAATTAATGAAAAGTGCCTCACTGCATTTTGATAGTGATCTCGATGACCCCAAACATGCAAAGTCTTGGAAACCAATCGCCAATTCCTCATATTTATCACGTTTTGTAGCGCTGAGGACTCTACAGGATGGTTTCCCTTCATGTTATTGAGCATGCATCTTGACTCAAGCGAAGTCGTTCTCGGAGACAGCGGAAGGGATCATGAGTTTTTAGAATATGCCGTTGATGACTGTGATGCTTCTGTTCATGGCCTGGAGATTCCATCACTGCTCTCTCTTGTCCTAACGTATCATTTTGGGGTAGTGGTGAATGCTCTATAGTGGGAAAATTTGTGAAAAGCTGAATCGGGTTCAAAGCCCTCTGTCTTTACTTTAACCGGAAATAATGGCAATATTACTTCATTAACGAATCCAGTTGCAGGAAATGTAGAAGAACTTACTAGCTTTTCTGATCTCTGTGAGAAATCCATTTATTCTATCAAAGCAAGGCGAAATTCCATTACAGTTTCTATAGCTTCTCTGCAGTTTGGTTTGTGTAGACATGGAGCAGCGCTCATGAAGTATCTATCTGACGGCATGCAAGCCTCGAATACCTTGTGAACTTGTCGTCAAGGGTTACCTGGATCTTATGCCCCTTCCCTGGAAAATCATTCTCATCAAGAGGGCTGATTCATACTTAAAATATATATATATATATATATATATATATATCAAGAGGGCTGATGCATGGGTTCGCATGGTAGTCGATGGCAACCTCATCTATTAATCGAAGAATGTCTATTTCTTTTTCCTTTTCTGGTAAGAATGTGTAATTTTTTTGGCTAGTCCTAACCTTGGGTTGTGCACTTCTTGGGGCAAACGGTAAACGGAAGTAGGGAAGCATTCCAAGTCATAGATCAGATCGGGAATGATTGAAATATTAGGAAGAATGTAAATAAGGAAAACGTCAGATGATAAAGTGAACTAACAGGGAACTTCAGAACGTGACTATATTTGTTTCTCATTACCCCGCCAATATAAGTTACACAAAGAAAGAATAAACAGAAATGTGTTGAATGTATTGGGAAGTTTGCGTACTGTGTGTTTGCATAAAAGTTTGGCCTGGATTTTGGATTTGATTGAAGTTTGATTTTTGGACAGAATTCTCCTTGAATTTGGCCTATAAAGAATCAGGTCAGTTTGTGACAAAATTGTGATGAGGGTTATCATACATTCAGCACTACTCTTGTTGAAACTTATCTTTAGAGATTGAAGAAAACAGACTGTGTGAAGAATTATTGTTCAAATGGCTTTGAATAGGCAGAGTTTTGGCAGGACACTGACCATGACAGGAATAAGAATTTATGTATTCTCTTGTGAAACAATTGTTTGGAAAAGAGTTGGGTTATATTCAAGGCGGCAGCTTGTCAAGCTTGGTTCATCAACCTTGTAGGATGTACTGGAGCGAACATTTTATCGAAAGTTTTTGAGTTGAATTTAAGTAGCCTGGATTTCGAGTTGGCTAGTCCTAACCTTGGGTTGTGCACTTCTTGGGGCAAACGGTAAACGGAAGTAGGGAAGCATTCCAAGTCATAGATCAGATCGGGAATGATTGAAATATTAGGAAGAATGTAAATAAGGAAAACGTCAGATGATAAAGTGAACTAACAGGGAACTTCAGAACGTGACTATATTTGTTTCTCATTACCCCGCCAATATAAGTTACACAAAGAAAGAATAAACAGAAATGTGTTGAATGTATTGGGAAGTTTGCGTACTGTGTGTTTGCATAAAAGTTTGGCCTGGATTTTGGATTTGATTGAAGTTTGATTTTTGGACAGAATTCTCCTTGAATTTGGCCTATAAAGAATCAGGTCAGTTTGTGACAAAATTGTGATGAGGGTTATCATACATTCAGCACTACTCTTGTTGAAACTTATCTTTAGAGATTGAAGAAAACAGACTGTGTGAAGAATTATTGTTCAAATGGCTTTGAATAGGCAGAGTTTTGGCAGGACACTGACCATGACAGGAATAAGAATTTCTGTATTCTCTTGTGAAACAATTGTTTGGAAAAGAGTTGGGTTATATTCAAGGCGGCAGCTTGTCAAGCTTGGTTCATCAACCTTGTATGATGTACTGGAGCGAACATTTTATCAAAAGTTTTCGAGTTGAATTTAAGTAGCCTGGATTTCGAGGGGGGAAGCCAAGTCCAATACTGGTTGGTTTGTTATTAAGGGATTAGCAATAATATGAAAAAAAAAGACTTTATTATTGATATTTACGCCAGGTAGTGGGTGTGTAAATAAGGGAAGTGTTTTACTTTCTTTCTTGTTTTTATTTTAGCAAACATTATTTCACAACATTTCAATACTAAATATATCATGGGCTTCTTTCAGTTAGCGTACTTTGTACGTCACCGTTTTTTCTAAGTTTCTGTACATACACCAATGGTCTTTAATCCATATATTGGATAGTGTATACAATACAAACTCGAATCTACTTCTATATATTTGAAGAGATTCATCTTTTACCGCATTAAATTAGTTCCCCTGTTACTAACTAATGGGCAGAAGACAGTATTTCTTTGCATGAAATTGGCTCCTGCTACATTTATAATTGCAGGCAACGGAGAGGTCAAAATGTTTCACTCAGAGAAGACTTCTAAAGAAACAAAGGCATGTAATAGGAACTGCAAGGAGAAGAGAACTGTAGTCAGTCCCTCTCTGGCCAGGCCCCTACATTTATGGATGGTATTGTCAAATACCTGGAGTTCTCAGCTATTTATGGATAGTATTGTCAAATACCTGGAGTTCTCAGCTGTACTGTCTTACACAAAATTGAACATCATCTTTGATGCTAGTACTAAAAGTAAGTCCATCTATGGCCTTAGCATTTAATGGAAATGCATTTACTAGGTGGGGAACTGAGGTCCAAAATGGAGACGTTTCCCTCCAATATCCCTTTTACCAACTTTATTTGCCTTGCATTTTCTCCATATCTAGGCAAGTAAGAGATTATATGTGGAAGTACGTAAAAGGATAACAGCAAAGAACCATTGCTTGCATTCCTCTAGAGGGTTTTTTTTTTTTTTCAAAACTGCTTAAAGTTCTGACATCTCTCTGGATTCTTCTTTAACTTCTTCGGCAGTTTTTTTTTTTTCATTTGCACCAAACCTTCGTCTTTTTCCTGAGTCACTCCCGAAACTGAAGAGATATTTCCATCGTTTCCTTCACCCTCTTTTTCTCCATCTGTTAAGTGTAACACATTTTTGGTCACGTATGGTTTCTCATGTTGATCTGATAATTGCCACGTCTTCTGTGCCCCAACTGCATGTAAAAAATGAAAAAGAGAAAACAATGTACATTCAATGTACCTTGTCCTATATAGCTACTTCAAGTTTTAATCCTTGAAACCACCGTTCCCAGTCTTGATTTTCATGTGACGGGCTTCGGTATGAAAATTCACACTACCCTCTTTCATTTTTGGTTTAAACCGTGAGATTTTGATGAAAGAAACAATATCAACTGATGCTGTGTTTGAAAAGTTTTGAGAGTTCTGAATACCCATCTGTATTTCATGACTTCTAACAAAAAAATTATTTACAAGAACAGCGAGATGTTTGAGTTTTGATTGAAACTATTCTGCTAGAATTCCCCATTTGATGATAGATTTTGTTTCAGGTTATCACCATGAAAGATAACAATCTGGAATACTGGAAAAACTACTTTCAAGGAGTGGATTCTGGTATCTTTGAGATTATTGACCATGCAATCATGGTGGCAGCTACAGATCACCCAAAGGAGTTCATGCTTCAAAGGGGGCAGATCGCTGAGAAACTCTACTCATGCCAGTGGACTCAATGTTGCAGCCATGAACAGAGTGTGGTAGCAGTGCCCAAAAAGACCAACAATGAAAATCTCAATTGTGAATGTAAATGTGGGAGGGCTAAGAGCAGGTTGACCAGCATTGCTGGTGATCTGAACATTGCTGGAGATAAGCAGGCTAAGATAGATAGCCCTGCAGAGATGAAAATGAAACTAGTGAGAAAAAATACTTACAGCGAAGCTGAGGCCTTAACAGATGAGATTGATGAAGAGAATGAGATTATTGGCGAGGTTAAAAGAATCAAGGAGGTTCTTGATAATAGTCAAGAGGAGGTTTGTTTGATTTGTTGCTTTAAATGCATAATTCAGTTCTAGGGTATACTTAGATAAGACATTTGAGATGTGCCTCTATTAGTTTGTTTCATTGTTTTGTTACAATTGCTTGTTTTTTGTTTCATTACGGTGCAGTCTGAAACAGTGCTATTTGAGTCCTTAAGAAGGCTGCAATTGATGGTTCTTTCTGTTGAGGTTCTGCAGGTAAATATGGACTCCATTTCGAGTTATCAATGTTGATTTTTCTCCACATACAAGGAGTATCATTCATCATCTAGATCTTTCGTTGTTAACTTAGCTTGCTGTTTTCAAACAACTCAAACCTCTAATGGCGTTCTTATTCTTTGTATAGAAACAAACCAAACACCATTACTCTCAATATAGTCTTTATTTAAAGTCACTGTTTTTTTTTTTTTTCTGTTCATTTCTTCTATAGAACTTACAAGTAGTCAATTCTGAAATTGCTGTTTACAACTCTTGACATGAGTAATTTTAGTGGTGTCCGGTTAGTTTCCAAGTTTCTTGAAAACTCAGTGTCTCAATGTCTTACCATCCTCAATAACAATGTACACATTGATATTAAACATGGTTATTTCTCCTTTAGTTCGGCTTGGACAAAGAATTCTTTGGGTTTCTCAAGGAGTTAATCCATTCTTGAAACTGAATTTATAACAACTAAACATTTTTCTATGTATAGATGAACTTAAGCCATTAAGTTTCTTTTGTTATGAATCCTGTTTGTTATCACTTCAACAGGAAACATTCCTTATATGTTGCATTCTTTTCTGATCAACTGTTTTGTCTCTTATAGCACTTAAATCGGTTAATGCTTCACGTGCATGACGATTTACAAATATAGTGAAATGACGTAAAAGATGACGTCAACTCAGAGTTATGAGACCATACGTTAGAATACATATGATCTTTCCTGTAATGATTCACTGGGAAACTATCCCATTTCCATGGAGCATTTTATCCCCCGCCTTGGTATTTTCAACTTAATTTTCTATGATGCCATGTGTGTTTGAGTTTGAAGATTACTGATTGAGTTTTTTTCCCTTCAGGCCACAATGATAGGTAGGGCAGTTAATGCTCTTCGAGCTCACAGGTCAAAGCAGATTAGTCAGCTTGCACAGATACTTGTTAGGTATGTATCTTCTGGTGCCTTTAGCTATTTACTCTGTACATCAAAGTTATCCTCCCATACATGGACTTGAACTGATTATAATTTAATGCTCTTGTTTTGTTTCTTTCAGAAAATACCAATAATTAAGGTTCTGTTTTTATCGTTTTTATCTTGTCGTATCTGATAGTGATATTTTCTGTATTAATTGCCTACTGAGGTTAATTATGACTCAACTTCTTTGTTTGATGTTAATACACATCTCAATTTGGTTTTGTAATTTATGAATGGATTTCGAGTTATCTCTCCCATCTCTTTGGTAATTTACTGATCCGAAATTAGCGAAAGACATCATCAGGTGCCCCATTTTGTCTTTGAGCTCTTAATGGCCTACCGATCTTTATGGCGTGTCCACTGAGTTATTGATATTAGGTGCGTAACATTCATTAGCTGTATCCTTCCAGGGGACTCAAGAAGAATTTAAGCACCGGAGCCTTTGCTCCTGGCCTGTTGGCTGATGATAGTGTTCCTGTTCCTTCAATAGATACAACATTTATGATTTACTCTTGAAGTGCATTGCATTGATTTTAAATCTTGCATCGGAAATCAAAGAATTTATCAGGTTTGTGCCATAGCCAAATAACTCTGCAAACTCAACACTGTGCTTAAGCTAATGCTAGACAATTTGAGGCATAATATATAAGGTCAATCAAGACACACATTATGGATTACAAAATTCAGCTACTTTACACAGGTTACCTTTGATTTAAATACTTCAAATCTTTTCAACATGATGGCGATTTTTTTACACTTCTCGACATCAGCATATGACTTTATTTTATTGTTAGATGATTAAAAGATAAGGAAAAGGAACCCATTTTCCTAATTTGGCAGTAATTAGAAGACTCAAGCTTTTGGAATGCATTCTACCATCTCATTATCCACTCTTATTACAAGCAAGATCTTCTCCTAATCAATGACGGCTTTCATTAGTGTGGTCTCCTGAATGGATATCTAGTTTCAGTTACCAATGCACAAACACCAACGTAGTTAGAAAAAGATTGTAAGGGCAGTCTAAACTGGTTAAACACATGCCAAAAATTATGTCCCTTGTAGAAAAAGGAAAGAAGGTAAGAATACGTTCTTCCTTCTGTGAAGTTTTATTCTGATACATTTGTCTTAGAGGGATGGTGAAGTGCCAAGTCAGATTGTAAAGCTTCACATATACATTTATCATAAAGATATGAGGCACCTAATCATGTCATTATTTCCTAAGATTTAAGGTCTAAATTCTAGACATCCACTGTACCTGACTTTTATACTGAATTTTCCCCCGTTACCTGGAGATGGGTGGATATTGGGTGCAAGTGATGAATTAAATTCATTTTGGAAATTTTAGTCAAGAAATTCCAAACTTCACAGTAAACCGCGTTTTGACTCTGGGACGATAATGCCTCTACTACTAGAACTCCATTGAACAAATCTTTCTTATGATATGCACTAACCAGTCAATAATAGTAATGCTTTTACATTAAAGAAAGCACTAATGAGCTTCCAATACAGGGCTATTTAGTTGCAAAGATTGTATAAATTTTAGAATGGGAATGGATGAAATGATATGGATAAAACTTAAAAGAAAAATAAAAAGAAAGCTTCCCTCACCTTCAGTCACGAGTTACATTAACATGAATTTGTTAGACACTTTCCAGCTTCTACCTCGGATGGTGGTGCTTAATTCTTGAGGGTACAATGTTTTCAAATCCTAGAGAAGTGTACTACAGAAACATCTCTTAAAATTTAACTGTTTTTGTTTCTTGCAGTGGTTGGAAAATAATGGTGAAGGATTGGCTTGATGCTGCAGCAGCAACTGTTGCGGGTAATAAATCTAGGACCTTGTAAAAGCTTTTCATTTTCATTTAGCCATCCTTTGATTTAGACTGAAATACGATACCTTTGTTTGCTCATTGTTTTTGTGCAGAAGGTTCTACAGACCCTAACCCTTCCACTGTTGTTTGCAAAGGTCTCCCTTCTCCTCCACTGGATGTAGGGGTTTTCTTGGCCATTCAAACTCCAATAGAGCTCTCACAGGTATAGATTTGCTAGGTTTTTGAGGTTGGCGTAATGGCTGTGGTACTTACCAAACAAGGGTAGTACAGTTGTGGATTTTTTTTGTTATGTTCTTATTGTAAGCTGCTTCTTTGTGTTCTTTGATTGGCCTGATGCGAAGTTCCTTGACGGCATTGATGATGATGGAAGTAAGTAAATTATTAGATATTTGTTTTATCATTTATATATTAGTTCTGTTATTCTCTTAGACTAAAATCTTCAGTCATGACAATTGTAAAGATCCTAAAAATAGCATGGAGTATGGTAAGAATCAAGGAAGTGGAAGCAAGCCCCACCCAGGAAGTAAAAACTATACCAAGCAGAAGCCACTGCTTCCCAATAAGACCACAGCACCTTGCAATGAGAAGAAGTACCAGCTGATACTGCGAGAATCAGTCAATAATTTAACTGAACCCAGTAAAACTGAATCACCAGCCAGTCAACAAGATGTAAGTATCATGATTATTAAGTTTTTGCAGATTTCAACTTCACGTGTTAATCTCTATATTATCCGTTTTACTTTTTCGTCGAGCAGCATAAGCCTTTAGATGATGTGGAAATCCAGGCAAAATTTAAAGCTACAAAGAGGAAAATTCAAGACGGGTACCAACAAGCGGCGAAGGGTTTGTTTGCATTTATATCATTTCATTTCCTTTTTTGTTACAGCCTTTCTGGATACAAGTTTGATCCCTGAACTTGACTATAAGCTTCTTTTTTTCTTGTATTTTTTCCTCTTCTTCAACAGCTAGAAACCAACGGAAAATGCAATTCATAGATTTCAATGAACTTCCTAAACAGGAGCCTGGTCCTAGAAACCGCCTTCTGAAACACAAGAATAATTTCCGGAATGTCTCTAATGGAAGGCACTAACTTCTTGGTCTCGTCATATTGGGTTTCTATATGTTTATTTTCATCATCTTGTGTAAGTCAATAAGAGCAAACACTTGACTTGTACCTTTTACCGAGAAAGCTGTAACTTTACTGGTCGATAGCTCAGTTAAGAGGTAGCCGAGAAGCTACCCTGTTAGAACTTGATTGCATTGCTTGATTATTTCAAGTAGATAAGAAATCTTTGGCAGGCTTCAGTTCATGCAGACATATAAGACTCGTGTAATGACCCCAGTTAAAAGAGCAGATATTCATACCATTGCTACTCATCTTTGTTACAACATTTTCATAGTTTTTTTTTTGTCAGTTGAATCAACATTGCGGTATAAATGTTTTGCAGTTTTGCTGTTCACCATGCAGGCTGACCTGCTGTCAGTGTCCGGTCTCTATGGGATGGGAGGAGTTCTTTGAATGACCCTATGTCTCTGGTTGTAAACTAGTTTTAAGGCCTCTCTTTCTGTTCCAACATTGGTACACAACATAAACTTGATAATTTCTATGACCTAAAATTTTTTGAGTTTTCCCTAGAAAAAATAACTTGGTTGTTGGAACTTCCACAGAGGAACCAGCTACTAAATCTGGATTACGTAGAAGCAATGTTTTCACCAACTTCAGGTCATGATCACTAGAACTTCTCTTAATCCAAATGAACCTTCATTTGCACAAAAGTAGTTTTCAGAAGGAAGTAACATTCTTCATGAAAAATGAAGCTGAACCCTTGCACATTTTAACCAGACCTCTTACCCTTTACTGAAATTTTTTACAAGCCATTGAGTATAAAATGTGGCATCTCATGATTAGAGTTTCAATGCTAGAAATGCTTTCACACAGTGCTTTTTGTGTTCTTTTCTCCCTGATGGGAGAAAAAAGAAAACTCCATTGCTAGAAATTCTTTCAGCGATTCTCAAACTCAGCATTGTATTTCACATTTGAACTATATACCACTCGGCAATTCTCAAACTCACAGCATCCATAAATAATATATCAAAAGACTTGGGAGTTGGGGTGACGACAATCATGAATTGACTAATCAAAATGCATGGGGGTCATTTTTGGGAGATAAAGGCGACTACAATGCACGACTATCTACCTTCAATGATCTTTGTTGACTTGGAAAATTTCTTTCTACAACAACGAATTTGCTTCAAACTTTGATTTTTTTGAAGAACCCACCCCCATGTGATATAAAAGAAAATAATAGTAATTTAGCTTGTATTAAAAACCCCAAATCATAGTTGACTTCAACCGCCAACCTCTTTTTTATTATTATTAAAAGAAATTATATTCGGTACGTTGACGCTGGAAAAAATAATAATAAAAAAATTAGAGTTTTATATATATACATATATATGACTCTCATGATTGTAGATTCCGTTGACAGTATCTTTCATTTTCTTTCACATTGATCACTTGCAATATCTATAACAAAGGGTGATGCTATGGCCACGAAGAGCCCTACCGAATTTTTTACCAAGGAGTACTGATTCTTTTTTCCTTTATTTCCAAATATTTAAAAAGAAAAGAAAAAATTTACAAACTTATTTAAAAACACTTCAACAATTAATTAAAAAAATAAGGGCCGTCGATTTTTTTTCGATAGCCAATATCAGAGTGAGTGGCTTTTTTTTTACAAAAATAACAGGAAATTAATAGATAGAATTCACGGAAAAAAAAAATGCTGGGGATTCTAATAATGGGTTCGGAGTATTTTTCTTGATATATTTTTTTTATTTAATGATTAAATAAATATTTTTTATTGATATTGTGAATTTTTTTAAAAATATTATTTAAGGGTATTTGAAAAATACATGAAAAAAAAAGAAAAAAATAAAAATTAGCGTTCACATTTGAGTTAGTGTTCATTGCAATAAACAGCAACTCAAATGAGATGTGAGTAGAAGACACGTGGGTTGTCGCCTAGAGTATTTATTGATATTTAATACGTACACATCAATAATTAATATTAGAAGACTTACTTATTCTATCGTCATGAAACATGCATGAATGTATTTTAAGTGATTTTCATTCAGAATAAACAGTACATGATGCACTGTTCAAACGTTGCATGCATGTACATTTTGTTTTTCATGTAAAACCTACGTACGTGTATGAATATCTTACAAATAATCTCAATTCAATATTTTTGTTTAACAAATTAACAACTTAGGATTTTATTTTATTTTATTTCATGTTAGATTTAAAAATAATAGTATTTTTCACATATAATATTATTTGAAAGAAATAACAATTATTTTCATATTATTTTTCATAGTAATTCATAAAAATAAATCATAATCATTGTAATAATAATATTTTCATTTTACAAAATGCAATTATTATTTTTAGATTCTAATTTATACATCAGTTTATAAGTGGTCTTTAATTGATCATATTCATGACTATTTTATTTTTTGTGATAACACATTTCGTATTAATCTATTTGGAATGCATTTTTAAAATTATTATTAAAAGTAGAATTAATAACACTTTTTATCCTTTAAAAAGTTATTTTTGGTAAGAACGTACATGTTTTTATTTTCTAAGATCGATATTGCAATTCCAAATTTAAAAATAATAATAATATTATATTTAAGTTCAAAAATAAAAATATTGCCTTTAAAAATATTTTGACTCAGACTCAGACTTTGAATATTTGTTATGAAAATTTGTTGCAACTTGCATAGTTTTATGATTAATAGATTATCCTTAGTAAAGATTCTTTACATTTATCATATATATCATATAAAAAATGCATTAACACTCTCAACAAGAAATGCGTGTCTTGCACATAAACTCTTATATTATATATATATATATATATAGAGAGAGAGAGAGAGAGAGAGAGACA
This sequence comes from Carya cathayensis, assembly GCA_011037825.1. Classification (NCBI taxonomy): domain Eukaryota; kingdom Viridiplantae; phylum Streptophyta; class Magnoliopsida; order Fagales; family Juglandaceae; genus Carya; species Carya cathayensis. The sequence continues at coordinate 485,383 of QGSO01000187.1, forward strand.
GACAGAGACAGAGACAGTATTTTTATGAAGGATTTGGCCCCCTGGGAACGCGTTTAAGACGCCATAAACAAAGTCCAACGAAGCTGCCAACTGTCTGGCATGCAAAACAACCTTGTCAAGGACAGAAGAGGACCTTTCTAATTAATGGCAACATCGGTGTTTTGTCTCTTAGCAGCGCTAGGGAGTTCAACGTGCGTAGCCCATCACAATTTCAGCCTCTACAAATCTTAAGTTTCACCGACAAAATAAATTTCAACATTACTGAAACAGCTTTGCTAAATACAAGCGGGACGTGTAAGCTGCAGATAATCGGCAGAGTTTATATGGAATAAAAAAATAAAAATGACAACAACAGAAAAAAAAAAGTCAAAGAAAGATAAAAAAAAAAAGAGAGATCATTATAAAGCTGTAGCCAACCTTAGTCTTCCTTCTTTTTTTCATTTTTTCTAAATAAGTTCTTTTTTCTTACATCATCCATATACTACTTTTAGGCATTTGGAGCCCAATGCAAGGTTTGTTATCTATGATTTTCATCTTCAAATATCCTATCTTTTTTATTAGACAGCTGTAAAAAATTTAAAAATGTTAGAAATGTTTGAACAAAATAAAAATATTTCTTTTGTTATGATCTATCTGATTTGATGTCTGTTATATGTCTAATTTACATTTTTTTTAATGATAAATTTGCATCTTAGCGGAGGTTAAAGATTTTATACTAGAATGAAAGAAGATTTAAAAAACACATCGTTATCGTTGTGCTGTTTTTGAACTGGTAGAAATATATAATTAACAAAATAGAACTTCAACCGTGCTACTCTCGAAAAGAAAATGAATTCAGAAAATAGAATTTAGAAAAAGAAAATATTGGAAAAGAAATTCAAAAGAATTAAAAAAGAGAGAGATAATAGTTATGAGGAGAGAGACTTGCCTTGCAACTGAAATGAATTTATTGTAAATTTGATTTTTCTTTTTATTAAAAGGTGTGCCGACTGCGCTGCGTTTACCGGAGGCGCTTGCAACAAGCATTTTACTTACTGAAATCAGAAACGCTTTTAACCTGCGTTTCTTACGAGACTTAATTATGATAGACCAATAAAGACATAACACGTAAGAGTTACATGAAAAAAATACTAACAAATACACAATAGGAAATCCACTGGGAGACCCTACCTCTCTCACTCATTCCCTCACGCCCCTTCCGTCTCTCTCCTTCCCTCTCATGACCTTAAGACCTGCAACTTTACTTGTCAAAGACTTCAAGATCAGCAACCAGCTGGCTTTTCCATACACGGTTATTGAATTTGAACCCAAAATTTTAAGTATTATTTTAAGAGGAACTCAACATCACAGAACGCACAGTTTTGTTTTGAATTTTTGTTTGGGGGTGTCTATGATTAGGGTTCGATAATTTGAGTTTTAGATGGTAAAAAGTTAGAATCAGGTCTTTATATGTTCTGTTTGGTCACTAAAAAAATGTAATAAATTGGGATTTTGAATCTTATGTATTAGCTGGAGTTTTATTAAATTCTTTTGTATTCTATGTGCGAACATATTAGAACAAATTCCAGATTTGCTTGTTGCCGAACAAAAATAATCCCAAAATTCAAACTGAGCCGCATCACATAGCAATAGTCAAGTCAAAATTCTTTCACAAAAAATTTATGATAACTTCAACAGAAAATTATTTTGACAAAATCAAAGCCAAACACACCAGTGCACGCTGTAAGACCTTTGGTCCAAGAGGAGTAGCTCCAGATGGCAAATGACAAAATCATTTGTATCATTTTAGTTTCTAATCATATTTTTCTTTTGTTTCTCGCATATCCTCTCCTTCCCCAAATAGATTTTTCCATTCCGTTTCTAATGCACAAATTCCACAAACTTCAGCAATCTCTGTCTTTAAAAATATTTTGACTCAGACTCAGACTTTGAATATTTGTTATGAAAATTTGTTGCAACTTGCATAGTTTTATGATTAATAGATTATCCTTAGTAAAGATTCTTTACATTTATCATATATATCATATAAAAAATGCATTAACACTCTCAACAAGAAATGCGTGTCTTGCACATAAACTCTTATATATATATATATATATATAGAGAGAGAGAGAGAGAGAGAGCAGAGAGCAGAGACAGTATTTTTATGAAGATTTGGCCCCCTGGGAACGCGTTTAAGACGCCATAAACAAAGTCCAACGAAGCTGCCAACTGTCTGGCATGCAAAACAACCTTGTCAAGGACAGAAGAGGACCTTTCTAATTAATGGCAACATCGGTGTTTTGTCTCTTAGCAGCGCTAGGGAGTTCAACGTGCGTAGCCCATCACAATTTCAGTCGCTACAAATCTTAAGTTTCACCGACAAAATAAATTTCAACATTACTGAAATCAGAAACGCTTTTAACCTGTGTTTCCTACGAGACTTAATTATGACATACCAATAAAGACATAACACGTAAGAGTTACATGAAAAAAATACTAACAAATACACAATAGGAAATCCACTGGGAGACCCTACCTCTCTCACCCATTCCTTCTCGCCCCTTCCGTCTCTCTCCTGCCCTCTCGTGACCTTAAGACCTGCAACTTTACTTGTCAAAGACTTCAAGATCAGCAACCAGCTGGCTTTTCCATACAGGTTATTGAATTTGAACCCAAAATTTTAAGTATTATTTTAAGAGGAACTCAACATCACAGAACGCACAGTTTTGTTTTGAATTTTTGTTTGGGGGTGTCTATGATTAGGGTTCGATAATTTGAGTTTTAGATGGTAAAAAGTTAGAATCAGGTCTTTATATGTTCTGTTTGGTCACTAAAAAAATGTAATAAATTGGGATTTTGAATCTTATGTATTAGCTGGAGTTTTATTAAATTCTTTTGTATTCTATGTGCGAACATATTAGAACAAATTCCAGATTTGCTTGTTGCCGAACAAAAATAATCCCAAAATTCAAACTGAGCCGCATCACATAGCAATAGTCAAGTCAAAATTCTTTCACAAAAAATTTATGATAACTTCAACAGAAAATTATTTTGACAAAATCAAAGCCAAACACACCAGTGCACGCTGTAAGACCTTTGGTCCAAGAGGAGTAGCTCCAGATGGCAAATGACAAAATCATTTGTATCATTTTAGTTTCTAATCATATTTTTCTTTTGTTTCTCGCATATCCTCTCCTTCCCCAAATAGATTTTTTCATTCTATTTCTAATGCACAAATTCCACAAACTTCAGCAATCTCTCTCAATCTCTCAATCCCGGCCTGTTTTCATTCCCAAGCACCTTCTTCTTTCTCACAAAATCTAATTCTTCAGATATTGCAAAAATAATTTCAGAATTTCAATTCTTGCATTATTGACAGAGAGGGTTAGAGATTGGATTATGTGTTTCAGTTCAAGGGGAGAGAGAGGGGGGGATTCGTAAAGGAGAGGAAAGGAGATCTAGGGTTCGGGATTCTCAGAAAATGGTGAAGGTGTTAGGGTTCACGAAGAAGGGGGAAGGGAGAAGGGGTGAATCCAATAGAGGTTACATGGGAGAGAGAGAGAGAGAGAGAGAGAGAGAGAGAGAGGCAAAAATCTGATTGTTCCACTGCAGCGGCTGCAAACAGACAGAGCTGCTCATGAACAATTCGAGATCGATTCGTATAAACTCGACTCAAAATTGGTTAATTTAATAAATGAGTTGTTCGTGAATACTAATATTGGTTCGAATTTTAAACGAATAAAATTAGTATAATCTCAACTCAATTCGGTTTAGGCTCGTGAACAATATTCGTATAAACTCGATTCGACTCCTTTTGTGCTAGTCACAATACTCGTAATATTTATATATACTTACATATATTCTTTTATTATATATATTTTATATGCTATGTATATTATTTTTTATGCTTTGTATAAGTAATATATGTTGTTATTTTAAGTTTATGTACAAGTAACATGTTTTATTATTTTACAATAATAATATATTAAGTTTATAAAAGAATTATTGAGTCAAATATAAAATGTTCATAAAAATAAACAACTCTAATTGATTGCAACACTTTCTTAACTAATCTTATTTTGATTATTTGGCTATATTTAATATTATATCAAAGATAATTAAATACTTTAATATTAAATTAATAGTTTTGTTATGTAATTTTTTAAATGACTTTAATGTATTAGGCATTCTTGATGTCATATGTATTGGAAAGTGACAATGAATCAATCTTACATTTATATTTGATAGGCTTATATTTTAGTATGTGTATATGGCTCATATCAAGTTAAAATTAATTAAGAGAAATAATCTCATTTATTTATCAAAAATAATAATAATAATCTCATTTGTGCTTCAGCAAAAAAAATTTTTAAAAAAATTGTGGATCAAATTTAAACCGAGCTCGAGCTCATATCAACTCATATATTTTTTGTACTCAAGTTCGAGTCGAGTTCGATCATCATTTATGTTGGATGAGTCGAGCTCGATCAGAAATTTTCAATATTTTTCAAGCTCGAGTCGAGTTCGAGCGGATATATATACTAAACAAGCTCTTAACCCCCTGTTCGAATTTGACTCGATTTTGTTCGCTTTTGCAACCCTAAGCGCAGCTCATAAGGTGGGAAGTGGTTCTCTTATGTGGTTGTCATCTATTGGCTTCCGATGAAATGAGATTATAGGAGGCATTCCTCAGAAGTTATTCTCTACTGAAATTTACGTTACTACTCATTTTAGATTTTGTTCATGGTCCCATTGGATTCTCCTTTTTTCTTTTTCCTTTTTTTAATTGTATAAGTAATACTAGATATATTTATAAGTTATACAAGTATCACGTATTCATTTTAAAAAAATAAGATCTACTATTAAAAAATTAATTTTTTTATATGTGTCTCATATTTGCAATTTTTTTTAAATGAGTACGTAGTATTTTCGCACTTTATGACTATAAATATCATTTCTCAATAAATAAACTAACAAACTGACAGGGCTGAATCATGTGGTATATCAAGTTTTTAGATTACTTTTATGAGTAATGCTAGATACATTCATGGACTGTGCAAGCGTCGCACAGTCATTTTAAAAAATAATAAGGTCCCACCATTAAAAAATTAGTTTTTGAGAAATGATACTTGCAGTCATAAGTGTGCAAGCGCCGTGCAATCCCCTTGCAGTCATAAGTAAATAAATACAAGACTCACATGAAAATAAAATTAATTTTTTAATAGTGGACTCCATTATTTTTCAAAGTGACTGCACTGCACTTGCACATTTCACAACTGTATGTAGCATTACTCATTTGTATAAAATTTATTTGTAGTCATAGCACTTCTCTTTAGTTTATAGCATTACTCATAATTATAAAATTAATTACACGTTTATTTTTTTGAAAAAAAAAATCAATATTCTTAAGTATATGAAATCTTATGATTAGCTTTTCACCTCAATTATAGTTTTAGCATTTAAAATATGAGTAATGATACACTTATAATTTTTACGACTTATTTTAAATTAATCAATATAATTGTGTCACTTCATTAAAAATTAATTTTACTTTTACATAACTACTCTTATTTTTAAGTAGAATTGTAAAATAATTATACGCTAATTGTAAATGTCACATTAGGCTACATTAACTTACACATAATATACGACAAATTTAAAATCTACATTATTAGTTTTTAAATTATGGTCATATTTACAAATTTAAATTTATAATTTGAGTCTAAATATTTGTTTTTGATCACTTTTTGACTCAGAACTAATTTTTGAGTCCAAATGAATCATGGATAGCATTGAAGTAAGTGGGGAGCAGGATGGATGAGGGGTCCGCCCCCACCCCTCAACATCGAGTCTGGGGACCCTGCACCGGCATCCCGAAGGTGGGGGTGAAAACCCACTCTCTGTCTATGCGGGAGTGGGGTGCGGAGAAGGGTCGACCATGCCCCTACATAGGCAGGCAACACCGTAGCACCCCATCTCTATATATGCATCTCTCATCGTACTTGTGACTCTCACCATATACGTACAAAGACTCCTAAATCCATACCGAGCCTTATAGCTAATTCTTTGATTTAAATTATTTTAATTGTTTGATATCATATACAAAAATGATAATGATTAAAAAATATAAACAATATATTTTTAAAAATTATATTATGAGAGGGATTCCTCTACTCCTCCCATCCTATACATACCATCATCTATTTAACCGGAATTTGAATTCTTTAAAATTAATATTCATAGCTTAAAACGTAGAAGAGGAATTGATATATGATGTATGGCTCAAAACATTTATAATATTACGAATAAGTTTTTTGAAAATATTAAATTTTAACAAATATTTTTTAAAAAAAAGGAAAATGATCTACTTATAATTATTTTATAACTTTACATGAAATAGATGATAGTTTTATAATATTAAAATTTATTTTGAATAGGATAATATAATTGTATTATTCCATTAAAATTAAATTATAAAATAATTATAAAAACATTTAGGTGTATAATATTTGAGAACTCAATTACCATAATCTGTTTGCTACTAAGGTACCCAACGAAGCCTAAAATGAAACAAAAGAAATAAAATCATTTTTGTATTCTTCTACGTTATGTTTCTTATCCAACACCACCAACAGTGCTTTGGAACAGCTGTCATTCCCAAGGCAAATGGTAACCCACCTCGTCCTATCATGTGTTGATTAGACGAAGTTAAGAGTACGCGTGGCCCGACTAAACCTGAAATTTTCAGAAAGGATTTCCGTCACGTCATCAAGCGGTGACAGGAACAGAAGTCACCCAAGTTCAGGCTCGAAAAAGATAGGATTCCTACGTACAATACGAGCCACCCACCACCGAATCCTAAAGAGTAACGTTAATGTTCAATGACGTGTCGTTTTGACAATTGGGTTTGGACCACGTGTCGAATCGGGATCTATACTGACGGAGTAGTTATGGACCACGTTTGACATTAGGACGGCAGATAATGGGTTGGGGGCAGCCGGCAGCCTGGCAGACGATCGAAACCATAATTCTTGTACAGTGAGACACCGAGAGTGATGGGTGGCACTTCAGCCTCCGCTGGAGCTCCTGCTGCTACGTTTTGAGATTTTTTTTTTAAGACAAATGATATTTATAGTCATGGTTGTATAAGTATCGTGTAGTTATTTTAAAAAAAATAAATTAATATGAGACCTACATAATAAAAAAATTATTTTTATAACTTTTTTTTATTCAACCCGTACAAGCGTTTACCTCCCGCTTGCATGTGGCGACTGCATCTAGCAGTTTCATTTTTTATATATATATATATATTTTTAACATATTAATTTACATATTTTTTAAAAAATAAAAAAATTCACAATATTATTAAAAAATATTTACTTAATCATTAAGTACAAAAAATTAATAAGAAATAAATAAATAATCACAATGATAAAAACCAACAGTAGAAATCATTAGTAAGAGGATTGGCATTGGATTGGTTATTTCAATTTTTAAAATTTGAAGAATATATAACTTTTTAACTTTTAGCTAACACTCAACACTTAAAATCTACATTGGATTAGCTATCATATTCTCTATAATAATAAAATATTATTATTTTTTATTATTTATATTTCTTTCATTAATTTTTTTAATAATTTTTTATTTTATTTTCATAATCTTCAATAACCTCTAACAATTATGTTCATTTTTATTTTTACAATCCAACAATCTATAATATAATAATCTCATATGTACATAGATGGTAAAATCTCATATTATATAAATAAAAATCTCATATGTACCATCCATAAAAATTTCATATATATAATAAAATGTGGGATGAATGTGAGACAAGAAATAATAAAATACTAATTTGAAGAAGCTATAGTTGTTTTTCATATATGGAATGTGGGATGGATTTACTGTAGCCAATAGTTTATATAAAAAGTGTTTAGCTAATCCAATGCCAGTGCTCTAAGCGTAGCATATAAAAGTGTGTTTTTTTTAATTTTATTTTTTCTAACATGTATTTTTTAACACTTTAAAATAATTTTTTAAAAAAAATCATAATATCTTTAAAAAATACTTTCTTAATCCTGAAGTAAAAAAAATAAAAATTTTTTTGACAGTAATGACTAGGAGCGGTGGACTTAGCTTTTTCCAAGAGGGATACACCAGAGCCATTTGATAAATGAATAATATAAAATATAAACATGGATTATATAAATATTGCACACTTTGTTTTAGAAAATAAAAAGTCATATCTATTATTAATTTAATGTATGGTTTATATTTAGTCAAATTTTATTTTAATTATGCGATGTTTATATATTTTATTAATACAAATATTATTTCTTACAATAAATATCAGTGTGAATTATAACAAAAATATTATATATTATCTATTAACATCTAAATTTATTATTTTAATAATATTGTAAGATTACTCATATATAAATAAACTTATCTGAATTAGTGTAACATCTTAAATTTAACATCTGTATAATATTATTTGACGTCACAAACAATCAAATTAATTATCTTTTTATGATTAATGCGATAGACACAAAGTAATGCTACTTGTAACATTGCATAAATGTACAATGTAAATGACGTCAATTGAATGTTACAATTTAATTGTTATGAATAGATGACTCGTGATGTGGTGTTTTTCCTTGTAAAAAATGTTGTTGCATCCTAGTATAATAAGTAAGAATAATGCTATCCACAATACTTTCATTTTACTTTTATCATACTATATAAAATGTAGTATATTTATCGTTATTAAATAATCAAACATCATATAATAGTGATAAATATGTTATATATTACACTACAATAGAACTCAGTTTTATCGGCGATTATAAATCGCCGGCAAAACCATAAAACTCCCCGCCATATAAATATCTAGTGATTTTAAACTCGCCGCATAATTGCCGGTATTAATAAGCCAATTTTGATATACTACCGCAAACCTACAATATCGCCGTCTAAACTTAACGAATTGACAGCGATTTTTATATTGCAGGCATATAATTCCAAAAGTACAAATTCTTTTCTTAGCGAATAAAAAATTGCTGGCAATAAAATTTTCAGCGATTTTTTAATCACTAGGCAAGAATTTTCGCCATTTGCAGTAATATATAGTGAGAAAAAAGTAAGATGATAATATAGTTTATAGAATTTTCTAATAAATAATAGTGAGATGATTTTAAGAGAAAAAAATAAGATATAAGGATGAAAATACGAGCTTAAAAACTTGAGAAACCCTAATATGAGATGATAATTCTTCATTTTCTTTTTATCTTAAAATTATACCATCATTACTCATTGAAAAGGTAGAATATAATATAGATTTTAAAAAAATGATACTTGCAGTCGTGACTATGTAAACGCTATGTAATTATTTTTTTAAAAATAAATAGTTAAATACGAGCCCATATAAAAAAATTAATTTTTTAATAATAGACTTTACTCATTTTATAAATAATTATATGATACTTATATATTTTATAATTGTATATAAAATTATTTTAAATTTTATGTGAATAATAACACATCATCAATGTAATAATAAATATTATAAAATTTGGAGATAATGGCTTCTTAAAAGATTAATGTCGTAAATATTTATTTGATTTTATTTTATTTTTCATTTGTAATGGGTGACGCATAAGTGACGTACTGATATACTACACAAGATAAAAGAAAAAAGAAAAATAAAAAATATAATTCACAAGTATTTTTTTATTATTTTTTTTTTAAAAAGTAGAATGGATAGGCATGAGTTGGAGAGTGGCAACCATCATTGCGCACGTCTCGTGTACATTACAGAAATTGGAACCTATCCCATCCTCAAAGAAGAGTTGAGGGTCCCATAATCCATTTATCATATCTGGAAAAGCGTTTTTGTCAATACATTCGACGCCTGGGTTTACGATGTTGGCACTCGTCCTCTGTTCCTCGTCCATCCAATTCAACAGAGTATCGCGCCATTTTTCTTCTTTTTTATTTTATTTTATTTAAGAAAAAGTAAAAGAGAGACTCATATAACTTGGCTTTCAATTCTAAACATGGGTCAACATCTATTTGGATAATTTTATTTATATTAACATGATTAAATAATCTTAACATGTTTTTCACAATTTAAAAAAATAAAAGGACAATGCTACGTCCACAATCAAGAATCCTTACCGATCAGTCGATATTTTTTTATACTGTTTTTAAACATTTTTTAAAAATAAAGAAACACAAATTCATTTAAAAATACTTTTTAAACATTAAGTAAAAAAATTAAAATAAAATAAAATGCAGTTCGGTAGAAAATTTTGGTGAAATTTTTATGTGAGAATAGTGTTTTTCAAAATAATTTTTTTGTCAGTTACTCACAAACACATAGCTTGAAAAATATATATATATATAAACCAAACATGCTCGCTGTAATAACTATTATTATTATTATTATTATTATTTATCTATGTTAATAAAATTATGTCGATCGTGAACAAGTAACAAATAATAAGAAAACTTGTAGATATGGTACTCCTCAATGCAGCAATTTGATAGTCGGCCAATATGTCAATGCCCTGAACCCACGGCGGCGCCAAAATTGGCATAATCAACGCAGTAAAGCATCCGCAATGGTTTATTTAAAGTCATATTTGCATTAGTTTGAATTCATTTACATTAAATTATACATATTTAAATATTTGCATAACTATGAATAATATCTTTATATATTTGAAGATTTACTATTCACTCTCCAAAATATATTTTACTCATTCTCTCTCTCCTCTCATTCTCTTTCTACATATTTTATCTTTATATATTTTACTCATTCACTCTCAAAAAAATATTTTACTCAAATATTTACATATTTGAAGATCAAACCGGTGCACTTCTCTCTCACAAGTTCTGAGTACATGTATTGGGTGCTAATAAAATTTCTTTAGGTGTTAATTGCATGTATTAACTCAATAAATGGAAATTGCAAACTCTATACAAAAAATTAAGCAAAAATAATAATAAAATGATGATATTTCATTATTATTTTGTCTCAAATTTAAATAAGTCAATGTGAGAATTTTGCTTGTATGGCAAAATGGATCTCTAAAAGAAGTGATTTTATATATGCATATACATAAATCAATATGGATGCTCATGTTATTTCGTTTTGTTGATGGAAAATTATAGACATACACATCATTGATATAATTATACATTTTTATAAAATAATTTATAAAAATTAATATCACTGATCTATATATATAAATACGTTCATTTTTTAAATATGATTGTAAAAATTGTTGCATCACTTGTGCATACGGGTGTAATCGGTCTGGTCCAGCTCAGTTTTAGATAAAATTTAGGATTAAATCAATATGTACCGGTTTTATATTTTTTAAAACCAATTACACATCGGTTACTCTCTTAAACCAGTACTCTGATTTTACCGGTTTATGATCCGATTCGGTCCGATTTTTCAGTTTTAATATACTATATTATATTATATAATATAGTATATAATACTATAGTGATAATATATTGTCCAGATGACTAACACAAGAGGGGGGGTGAATTGAGTTGTATTTAAGAAAATAACAATTATAAATCAAATATACAATATAAAATATAAACAACATATAAAATAGCAATAAATATAAAGAGTAAGGGTAAGAGAAGCAAACTCAGTATGTTAACGAGGTTCGGCCCCACTGCCTACGTCCTCGCCTCAAGCTACCCCTTGAGGATCCCCGAATTCACTATTCAACCTCCTTCAGGTGGAGATAGAAACCTATTACACCTTTGAACAACACCGCCACAAAAGGATCCGTGTAGAACACCATCTACACTTGCAATCACCTCACACGTGGTGATTCAACTCTGTGTAGAACACTTTCTACACGCACAAGGGTTATACACACCCTTTTACTGATACAAGAATTGATAGTGGGTAGAATATCAAAAAACACTCCTCAATGAGTGAAATAAGAACAATACAGCACAAACTATATCTCTCAAAATGAATAAGGGTTAAGGCTCAATACTTAGAGAAGAGAGAATGAAAGCTTTGAATGAATATTGTATGCTCTTGGTGTTGTGAATGTGAAGCTCTCAAATGATCTATTTATAGGCATATGAGACTTCATATTCAAATTTAAAAAGATTCATATGTCAAAGATATCATCATTCACTTTTCAAAAATTTCAAACCTAATCTTTTTACTTTTTGCATGTGACAAAATGAGCACACTTACTTTTCAAAAATTTCAAACCTAATATTTTACTTTTTGCATATGACAAAATGAGCACACTTTACTTTTCAAATTTTTAAAACAAAGACATCTATCTTTTGCATAAGTCAAGAAAAGCATCCATCATTTTTTAAAAAATTCAAATAAAACATGCACATGTGAAAGATGACAATCAATTATCTTTCAAAATTTTCAAATTTAATTTTTAAAATATTCATGCACATGTAGAAAATATATTTTAATGCTTTATGATAAAATATTAATTTTGAACCTTAATCATAATTTCGAATTTTTAAGAGATTTACAACATTACTCTATGACTTTAATGTGAACTTGTTCTCTTCTTGCTCATGCTTGGTTCCTTGATGTACTTGATTTCATTGTGTGGACAACTTGAGCTTGAGACTCATTTATTTTTTGAATTCATTTGTTATCACCAAAATCCATGTGTATATTTTTAATTACATGAAATTTGAAATCTTAGATTCAACAATAATTTATACTTTTGGTTGAAAAACTAACGCACATTCTCAGGGGGAGCTTAAGTATTAATACAGGCTTCAGGTTTTATCAAGTATTTGTCATTATCAAAAAGGGGGAGATTGTTGAACCCAATGTTTCAACATAATATATTATAATTGTATTATAAACTATAGTGATATATTATAGTATATTATAATATATAGTGATATAGTATTAGTATAACTATTAATGTGCACTATATAATATTAATATAACTATTAATACAATAAACAAACTGATATAAGATTTTAAAATTTAATATTATATTAATTAGTAATTTATCATATAATACAAAACTATTTTATATCTAATTATATATTATATATAGAAATTATATACAATTGAAAAAATTTAAAGATATATAAACCGGTCAATTTCGGTTTTAGAAAAAGAAAAATCAGAACCGGACTGATTTTGACCGATTTTAAGAAAAATAAAACTAGTATCAAGTCAAACCAATCTCACTGATTTGGTTCGGTCTGGTCCGGTTTACCAATTCACCGATTTTTTTTTTACACACCTACTTGTGCATGTATTATTGTTCTTATTTGTCCATTCAGTTTATTTAAGTTGTTTTTAGATTTTGAGATGAGTTGAGTAGTAAATAGCAATATTTTGTGAGTCCCATTAATATGGGTTTAACTTTTTTTTTTTTTTTTTTATAAAGTATGCAATTCAACATGTTCTAGGACCAGTATTCTATATAATTCATAAAAAGCATATAGAAATGTCAAATATATGTTACCATATTGATTGAACATTTAGGCTATTCTAGTTAACAAAAACTAAAATATTTCATTTCATCTTATATAATTATTATAACTTTTTAAATTTTTTACACAAAATCTAATAAACAATTCAACTTTTTTTCAAATTTCAAAATAAAATTAATATTATAATAATATTTTATTCAACTTTCAACAAAATATCTTATCTCATTTTATCATACTGTGTAACCAAACAAGACTAATATTTAAAAAAAAAATCCATACAACTTGACGAATACATTATCTTGTATTTACGTTTGTATTTATATGGACCCACAAATAACATGGAGTGCATCCGTTTTTAATGGGGAAAATCCTGTTGAGAGTTGTAAGATCATTTAATTAATTAATTAATTAGATTGATAAGAGGAGGGAGAGTGAAAACGGGGAATGAAGATAATAAATGAATTTATTACCATTTGGTCATTAAATGATTCAAAAGGGTAATAATGATTCTTTTGGGATATATGGAGAATCAAACAAACATGTCCTCAAAATCTCTCGAAGCAAGTAGATAGATTTTTTCAGGATTCTCCCATTTTCACACTTTTTATGTTGCCTTTTCTTCCTAACTTATGAGGTGGCAATAGCACCAATCGATTATTTTGCAATTTTTTTTTAAAATAAATTAAAGTGGATGCCACGCCATATCAATGTAAACTAATTTCCAGTATAAATTTTATCATGTACAGTTACTTTTATATATTTATTACGCACTTTATTAATATAATTGATCAAAAAAATTATTTTATATTAAAAAAATTATGCAAACAATCATATTAATAAAATACATAAAAATTATTACAAATAAAATTTTTATTCAAATATACCATTCATATATGCAAAGGATGGTGATTGAATTATTATGGCAAATTTGTACTATTCACATAAAAGCATCATTTTTTTTTAATATTTATCTCATACTTTAATGGATATACATGGGGCCTACATAAATGTGTGCACACATGAGATATCAAGTGTCTTCTATGAATTTGTTTTCCACTTCTCTAATGAATGGATTGGGTAATAGAAACAAGTATTTAAATTGAAGGAGCCCTAAGATATTCTCATCACTTAACTTTTGAATTTATAGTATAAAATACTTTTTGTTAATAATTCTCAAATAATTATTAAAAATATTCATATTCTCTTTTAAATAATTATCAATTATAGTCATAAAGTATAAACACATACTCGATTATAGAATATCGTATTATTAAAAATATTTTTTATATAAATACTTTTAGAAATAATATATTTTATGACAAATAAAAATACCACATTATCCCTATCTACTTACATTCAGCCAATAGATCCAATATTTAAAAATAAAACAGAAAAAAAGAGTCCATCTATGATTCTATAAGTATCAGTTAAATGTATAAAAAATATATAAAAATAATTATATATAACAGAAGTTATTTTGTTATAACTTGATGACCAATAAGAAAAATATAAATAATAATAAATAAGAAATAAGAGTAAAAACTGAGCCAACCAAACAGTAAAAATTATTTGTTTTCGCTTTATTCAAGGAGAGTGATTCAAGGATAGTAGTTTTGGTTGTGTTTTTATTTTCTTCTTTCTGTGGGGGAATTGGACTTTTTATTTGCAGCACCCTGTACTTTGTTTGAAAAAGCAAGCTGAGACGGGAATTGAGAGAGTCTGTTATTTTCCATTTCTGTGATAGCTGACCCATTTACTTTGTTTTCTTTCGCGTCGCTATTTTTTCTCTCGAGAAAATTTTGGAGGTTTTCCGGGAAAGTTCGGGATAAACACACTTACAATAATTCAAGAAAAACCGTGTTCTTTGTTTCTGTGGGATATTGGCTTTTTTTGTTGATATTTTTTTTTAATCTCTGTGTGCATGATCATCTCTCAAAACCCTTCCTTTACCCAATCCATGTACCAATCATACATGCACCATCGTAAAATTCACAAACTATAAGGTAAATTCTAAAAAAGCAATAAAAAAAAAAAAAAAAGTTCCTGATTCCAGGAGAGCTATCAAATCTCCATAGTAATCCTTCTCTTTGACGGAAAAAGTCTGGATAGTTCTGAAAAACCAACCGGAAGGTACCGTCCGATATCTAGGTGATTTCTAAAAATCGAGTTTCTTTTCTGGATAGATTAGAACCACATGAATATCTGATCTGGTTTGTGAGTCTTCGCCGAAATCCGGTTTTCTGATCTTGAATTCCCGGAGCTAAATCATGGCGAAGAAATCAGGGTCATTGGAATACTGGAGGAATTACTTCCGGACTGCGAATTCGGACATTTTCGACATAATCGACCATGCGATCATGGTGGCGGCTTCGGACTGCCCCAAGGAGTTCAGGTTGCGGAGGGATCGAATCGCCGAGAGGCTCTTCTCGTGCAGACTGACCCGATGTTTGGGTTGCGACCGGGTCGAGTTGGCGGTGTCTGGTGGTGAAGAAGAAGAGGAAGATGATGATGGTGGAGGTTGTAAGAGCAGTGGGTTTGATAGAGGTAGGTGTGAGTTTGAGGCTGGGGGTAGCAAGGAGAGCAAGGTGAATAGCAGTAGAGATGATCAGGGAGAGATGAACATGAAACGGGTTAGCACTTACAGCTATGGAGATGCTGAGGCATTGACTGATGAAATCGAGGAAGAGTCTCAGATTGTTGAAGAGGTCTTGAAGATCAAAGAGATTCTTTATAACAGCGAAGAAGAGGTATGTGTCTTCGGCAATTCAATTGAAATTGTCTGTTTATCTGCTTTAGGTTAGCATTCATGTTTTCTGGTTCAGTTCTTTGATACTTGCATGGCAAAGAAGCTGGAGGTCTTGTAAATGCTCTTGATGACGAATTAGAGTACTTTATCCTGCAGTCCTGAGGGTTTTTGAGATTGATTTTGAATATTTTTGAAGAATTATTGTTTGTTTGACTGGTCCCCTGAGAATCCTTTACTTGGTTGAGTTTCTGGTTTCTTATTTGTGGTACTTTGGTTGATGTTGCGGCAGCCTGATTCAGTATTGTTTGACTCGTTGAGGAGGCTTCAGTTGATGGCTCTGACTGTGGATATTCTGAAGGTTTGATTTTAATCTTTCCTGTAGCCATTGGATTAGTTTGCCATTTGTCTCGGCAACAGCTGTTGTCTGGTTGCTTTTGTTTTTACAAAAGATTTTGATCAGTATCGGGTTGACACAATTTTTCTTTGCCAGGCAACTGAGATTGGAAAGGCTGTCAATAGCCTTAGGAAGTATGCATCAAAGCAGATTCGTCACCTTGCACGGACTCTTATCGAGTATGAAACTATTTTCTCTGGCCAAGTGCACTTCATCAGCCCTTTATGCTTATTTGGCATGATTGAGTTTAATCATTGATTTTCGGCATTGAACCTGCATTTGGCATTGCTATGGTTTTTATGCGTACTTCCTCTTGATTGCCATATCTGCTTTTGCACTTTCTAGCATTAAGCAGTGTTTGTCGTCAAATTTTCTTCGGGGTGCATTAAAGGCCAGGTATTGATTTGGTAATGAAATCACATCGTGTCCTTAATTAAGCTTACCGACACCGATTTGTGCAAGCCTTTTACCATTCGAATATTCATCATTTATTAAGTATGAAAAATGAGATCCATGCCCAGTTGCTGGTTGCCGTCATCCGCTTTTGTCGTGTTTATGCATTCCGTCTTTCATTCTCACAAGCACGTGAATACCCGCCCCATGGCAAAAATCCTTTTTTGTTGGAATGAATTACCGACAATTGTCTCCGTTTGTTTGCCCGCACATCTATGGGACAGTTCTTAACCCACTATTACATTCGTTTGGTTCTTTAGTTGTCTTGGTTTATTTATAATGAATCTTAACAATATATCGAATCTTGATTTTGTCGCTTTCAGCGGTTGGAAAGACATGGTTGATGAGTGGGTCAGTGCTACGACGACTATTGCAGGTAAGAACTTGTTTACCAATATTCTACTATACCTTGAGATGGACCTGCTGTTATTATCTTATTTATAAAATAGTTTCAGGGACTTATTTTATCCATGATTTTGTAGGTGCAGAAGGTACCTCAGATTCTGTAAATCCATCTGTAGTTGATGAAGAAGAGGGGCTTCCATCTCCTCCACTGGATGAAGGAGTTTTCTTTGCCGCTCAACCCACATCAATGGAGCTCTCTCAGGTACATAACCTTTTTCCGCATTTGTTTAAGTTCATTGGGAAACATGTCTTCTTCTGGTTGTAGTGTTTATGGAACTGACTGGAGTTTGCTTCTTTGGGTGTCTGATAACTGCGCTACTCAAAAGTTCTTTGATGGCATGGATGATGATGGAAGTGAGTTTAATCTGCAATCTCTTATGCTTATCTTAAATATCTTTTGCTACTCGGTTCTTAAATTGGATTCCCCACTTCTTAAATTCATGATTATGAACGGGGAATGTTGTTTCAGATCCTCGAGACAGTGGGGAATTCAGCAAGAACCGTGATAATGGAAGAAAACCAGCACAAGAGTTTCAAAATAGTACAAAGCAGAAACTGCAGATGCCCAATGTGGGGAATGTGCTGGCAAAGGACAACAAGAGTCATCAAGCGAAGAAACAGGAAGTCTTCCTGAAGCCAAGTAAGCCATCAAACACTGATTATGGGCCTGGAAGACCTCTCAAACCAAGTGCAGAACAAATGGTCAATAATGAGACAAAATACAAGCAAAAATCTGATAAGGTTGCTATACAGAAGAGGCCAGCGGGTGATCAGCAAGATGTACGTAGGAATCTCTTGTGGTAATAAATTTGTAGCTTTTAAGCTATTCCTGATCAGTTTTTTCTTGTTAAACTAGAAATTCAAGTGTTCAGACGAGGTTGCAGTCCAAGTGAAACTTGAAGCTACCAAGAGAAAACTTCAAGAGCGTTACCAACAAGCTGAGAATGGTATGTCTTTTCCCCTAGAGTTTCGAGAATTCAATATTTAAAACCTAACAATCAGAGTCATTTTAGTTGGAGCCAAATGTCTTTCCTGAAATTAGTGAAATCATAAAAAATGTGTAAAGTGGGAGTTTTGGAAACTTTGAATAGCTTAGGAAACAATATAATTCGACGATGGAGTCCTCCCTTCCTATTCGTCAGCTTTGAGTTTAGATTCTTGAAAAACCTGTTAAGGCTGTAATTCAATTTTTTTTCCTCTACAGCTAAGAGGCAGCGGACGATACAGGTTATGGAGTTGCAAGATCTCCCGAAGCAGGGGCTTGGCCATAGAAATCCACATGTAAAACCCGGGAACCATAATCGGCATTGGGCACATGGACGGCGCTAGGTTGTTTTATCGTGAGTGAAACTCAGCTGTTCAAGTTCTTCCATGCTGAAGTTGGTGGAAGAACAGAAACAACTCCCTCTTACTCTGGTTTGACATATCTGAGCATCGACAATAACAAATTCATTCCCCATTTCTGCCGGAGAAGACAATTCTGATTGAGAGGGAAACCAACTTTTGATTTCTTTTTTGCTAAATTGAATACATTAAGGTATAGGGACTTTTCTGTCCAACGAGGAGGGTCATAGCTTATGAAGTCTGAACTGAGTCCTGAGATAAATGTTTGTAGACAACCTTTATCTGCATCTGCTTATTTGATTGACATACCTGTCAAAAAAATTTTCCTCCAATCAAGACTTTAGCGCCATGGGATCATAGTAGTTAGTTTGCACAGAATAAGTGCATTTTCACAAACTCTTTCCCGTATGTAAACTTTTGGGAATTGATTAGGGTATATGTTCATGCAGATTGCACTAACTTTTATAATAAATGCACATTTGGTAAATTCCTTTTTCAGTCTTTGGATCAAGTGATTTTCTTGAGCAAGCTTGTTTTTTATTTTTTTCTTATGCTGTTAATGAGAGGAAAGAAAGCTCTGTTCATATATATATATATATACAGAAAATGTGGACAGTGGACGACATAAAACATTTATTTCAGAAAAAAAAAAAGGTCTGCTACAGGATAATCATAACCCTAGAAGTCAACGTTTTGATGTTATATCACATGCATTGATTTGAAAAAAAAAAAAAAGAAGAGAGAAAAATATAAGATTTGGGAGGTTAGTAGTTGCCCTAATAATAATAATATAATGATAATGTTGGTAAAGAATGGTGTCTTTTTATTACGGGACCTACACCTACTTTTTTGTTTTTTTTTTTTTAATTTCTCGTCTAATTCCGTGGGCTTTAAGGAGCCTCAGCTGACCTCAGCCATGGCGTCGTTCCACACGCACCGTTTTGACCACTCTCCCATGCTAAAGTCTTCACTCTTGAAGTCTCGACCATCTGTAGCTGATGAACGAGTCTTTGTCACCTGCCCTTCTTGACTGTTCAACACACATTCAATTCCATAGTCTAAACGCCCCTTTTACTTCTTACCCTTACTATTTTAGTCAGTGCATGTGGAAGCACATGCAAGCAGCTTTGATAAACGATAAATGAAAAAAAAAATTTTATTTATATATATATAATGAGAATGTAGATCATTTGATTTGAAAATATAAGGATTATAATCTCGTGGGTTTCACCTATAAAATTGTCATAAGAAATCTATAAAGATCCTAATATTTTTATGTGTCAAATAGTTAGCATCGACCCTTGTCTTTTACTATAGTAATTAAACGGTTGTTGAGTGATCTATATTTTTTTAAAACAATAATGGGACTTAAAAGAGGGCATGAACCACCAAGAACAGTCCAAATGAGATTCATGTTAGTTCTAATCATTTTTAAATAGCTGCGTTGAATACGCTTTCAGCATCAAAGCCGACCAACTACTTTCTATCTTGCACCAAAAGAAAAGGCTGTGAACAATGTGTGTGTGTGTGCGTGTGTTTTGTTCCGTCCTTTTATTTACAGCTGCATTTATATCTACCAAGAAAGCACAAAGGAGGATACGAAAGGGAAGGGGAAAAAAAAGAGTGGGAAAGCCATTTATGTACGTGTTGTCTGTATATCTGTTGTCCATATATAGAAAAACCCTATGGATTAAGCAAGCATGTAAGACCATAACTACAAAAATGCAAGAACTTGGAAAGAAATGACTAGTTTTTGCTTAAAAAAGTAAGCAATTAAAACACAAGAACTGGATCTTTCTGCCCTCTTCCTGCTCAACTTGCTGAGATATTGCCCTGTTGTTGTAGTTGATTTTGTAACTGTGATGAAAGTTGTGTGGGCGAGTCTTTAGTTTTCCAAGAATTTAGTGTGGGGACTGAAGAGATGAGGAAACTTAGCTTGAGCAATGCATGATAACCCTCCTCATCAAATTGCTTTTAAGATTGGAATCTTTGGAAAAGTGACAAAATCCAAAAGATTTCTCTCCTCTTTGTCTGTGCGCAAGCCACATAACACATATAGTATTCCTACTTTTAAAACAGTCAAAAGATTGGGCTATTAATAAATATATACCATTCCTCATCTATCTCTCAAAAGGAAAAAAGCGAATATAGTCTCTTTGAAAACTTGTTTGGTAGTGGGGGTGGCGGCAAAGAGATCAGGTGCTTTGCATTGTTTGCTTTGATCTTAAAACTAAAATTGGGTAGGGCAAAGGCATTGATATGTTCTTATCCTATGCCTCCTCACCCATAATGTCCACATATATTTGTAGTTTGAGTTGGGCAAGTAATGCCACCTTCCCACTCATCTCACAAATTAGGCAAAGGAATAAGGAATAAGGAACCAGGAAATATGCTGAGTTAATAAAGAAAGCCAAAAAAAAAAAAGAGAGGTCTTGTTCATGCCCTTTGGACACCTAATTGGGATGGGAAATAGGGAATCATCATTCTTTTTCATTGCTTTTTATTGAGACAAAATGTCACCTAAACTGCACAACCAACCAACATTTTAGTGCAAATGACCTAAACAATCAAGCTCAAGACTTGAGGCTAGCTTGGAGAATAAATCATTTTGTTGGTCCATCACAGGTCTAGGTGTGAAAATGTGGAAAATAAATCATTTTTCATTAATTATAGATAACATTTTCCATTCAGCATGGTAGAAAAAGTTCCAATATTATGTGTTTATCCATTTTTTTTTTAAAAGTTCCAAAATACAGAGAGAGAGAGAGAGAGGTTTCTGTCTTGGTTGGTTTTCTCCTTCTCTCTCACTTTTTTTTTTTACCTCTTGAATTTGTTGGCTGTCAAAGTCAAAAGGTAATCTTTCCCCCTGTATTTAGTGGAAAGGCAAAAGGTCCTGACTCCTCCCTTTCCAATCCATCTTTTGCTCTAGTGGATAACAGTATATTTGACTCTTAACTTCTTCCTTCCCATTTGTCTCGGTGGATGTAAAAGGATTCTAAAGATATAAAAGGGGCTCATGTTCTTCCCCTATAGCCTCATTTTTTTTAAATAAAAAAATAAATAAAAAGATATTATAATAAGCAAATTTAAGGCAAAAATGTTGCTGAAACCAAAAGCAAAAATGATTTGTATCCTAGTCTTTGACTCTTTTGAGTTATTGTATCTTTTTCTAGGCATTGTATACCTATTTCAATAAAGTAGGTACCATCGATTGGTTTTTTATGAATTGTAAATAAATAATTATAAGGAAAAAAATCATAAATAAATAAATACTAAATCACATTGATTTTGGAATTTTATAGAATAATCTTTTAAAAATTAATACAATTTAATATTAGGTGCCGACTTTTGTGAAGTGGGTGGGCCTTGACCACCACCGAAATTTAAGTTCTGCCGACACAAATGGGTCCCTCAATTGGAGGGGCCCAAGCCCACAGCATTTTACTCGGGTTTGTTCGTACATCACACTCTTTTGTCCGCTTCGCCAAATTTTCAGCAACTTTAACCTACTGACCACTAAAATTTTTCATTTTATATATAAAATTATCATCTATAATTTTCTTAAATTCTCATATAAAATATAAAAATCTATTCAAATTTTTTTTTAATTTTTTTAAATTTTAAAATAATAATAATATTTTAATATTTTATCTTAAAACTCAAAATTCTCATATGAGAATTCTTGGTGGACAAGCATAACCTAATACTCTTTTTTTTTTTCTTTACAAAATAGACCTAGGAAAATAACTGAAAAGAAGGCTCCAACTTGGATCAAATTCATTATTTCCTCTCTCTCTCTCTCTCCTTCTTCTTCTTCTTCCTTTATTTTTTTTTTTGGCGCACATACGTATATATATTTACATTGTTACGATGTGGTTATGGGCACGACATAAGAATTGTCACGACACAGAGTCTATGTAACAAGATTAATATGTTCTATGAGAATAACTGGCCTCTACGGGGATTTTTCCTAATGTTTGGAATTAAAAACGACAAAGGAAAATGTTAGTTATAATTAGGGCTGCAAATGAACAGAGTCGCTCGTGAATAATTCGAGATCGACTCATATAAACTCGACTCGGACTCAGTTAATTTAATAAATGAGTTGTTCGTGAACATTAATATTGGTTTGAATATTAAACGAGCAAAACTCGTATAATCTCAACTCGATTCGGTTTAGGCTCATGAACAATATTCGTATAAACTTGATTCGACTCGTTTTGAGCTCGTCACAATACTCGTAATATTTATATATATATTTACATAGATACTTACATGTATTCTTTTATTATATATAATTTATATGTTATGTATATTATTTTTTATACTTTGTATAAGTAATATATATAAAAAATAATATATGTTGTTAGTTTAAGTTTATGTATAAGTAACATGTTTTATTATTTTACAATAATAATGTATTATTGTAATTAAATGTTTATAAAAATAAACAACTCTAATTGATTGCGACATTTTCTTACCTAATCATATTTTGATTATTTAGCTATATTTAATATTATATCAAGGATAATTGAATACTTTAATATTAAATTAATAGCTTTATTATGTAATTTTTTAAATGACTTTAATGTATTAGGCATTCTTGATGCCATATGCATTTTTTTTATTTCACTATTAGTAGTGACTAGTAGTGAAAATATTTAATTTTTTAATTTTTTTTCATAGTGATTAAAAATAATAAAAAAATACTTGACAAAAATAAAAATTTTAATTACATTATAGTTTATAATTCATGACTCTATAGAATAATAAAATAGTACAATTTCAAATATATTAGAATTTTTTTCCTTTTCCTTTTAGACTGTTTAGCGGGTTTAGTTTGTTTATTTCCCTTATTTTGAATTTTGGTTAGTTGCACCGTTCCCCAACAGTCCCTTGGTGGGACGTTTTCACTTGAGAAGATGGATAGCCGTCGAGCTTCTCAGAAGTCAGACTGCAAAGTGAGAAAGCGTGCCATCTACAGACTATTCCAGTTCCAAACTTGCACGGTTCCAGTTCCTCAGCTCATCAAGCAAGCACGGTTCCAGTTCCAGTTTCCCTGTTTCTTTGGTAGTTTCTGGATTGGTAAGAGGTAGTGCTCTGTTTTAAGATGAAGCTAACACGTAGGATGCTCTGTTTGGATTTTCTCTTTTCCCTTTATATTTCTTCCTCATTAATCTGATTTCCAGTGAAATATATCTAAGGAAAACAAAAGCAGAGGGTTTTGAAGCAGGGGATTCATCTTCTTTTGTAGATTGAGTGATCTTCTTCTTGTTCTTTTCATTATCAACCGGAGCCAAAGCCAAATCGTCTTAGAGGTAGAGCTTTTTTGGTTGTGGCTGCTGGGCTTTGAAGAAGTAGAGCTTTTCTTGTGGTGGCTACTGGGCTGCATACTTCACAGGTTTGAGAATGGCATAAGGAGATTTTTTTTTTTTAACTCATCCATTGTTATGCGTTGGAAAATCAGGCAGTAATATGGATGTATGATCTTTCTAAAGTTAACAAATTTCCATTTTGTTATAAGATTCTTAAGTTGGTATTTGATAATTCTTATAGCTTTAACTTTTCCATAATGATAAAACATTTGGATTTGCTTCTGCTGCTGTGAAGTTGGGGGGGTGATCTAAAACATTAGCTCGAGCGAAGTGTCAAGCGAAGGTCGGCCGACACTGTGACGCCCCCAACTCCCACGTACGGCCACGTGGAAATCGAGATGTCGGGATGATGACAACACGGTCACACATCCAATCGCCAAGTGCCAAGAGTGTGTGTACAAGTAATATGTGTTCAAATAAAAACACGCAGCGGATAGAAAAGCCATATAACTAAGTACTAGATTTTTGTTTAATTACAAACCAGTTTAAAACAAGCGTAAATAAAATATTACATGTTTAACATCTTAAATCCAAATACATACCAATAAAAACAACAACAAATATAATATATAAAAGTCATCCAAACTACTCCTCCGGCGGAGCCGCCTCCTCGGGCTCAGCCTCCTCCTCCTCTACATCTGCACCAAAATCTACGGTACAAAAAATGGTACCGCAGGTAAGTAATAATCTAAACGACGTAAGATAAAAATATATTATAACCAAAACAATATGCATGAAGTATGCCCAATGCACATGTCCCAAAAACACATTTTTTCCACACACGCCAAAAGTCCCATTTGGCCCAAAACCTTTCATTTAAATCAATTCTCGCCATTATCCCAGATAATGGCCCAAAAACCAGTCTCTCCATTTTCCCAGAAAATGGCCCAATAACCAATCCATCAAAGCACTGTAGGCGGGACTCTACCACCATCCCTGCTCACCACCATCCCTACGCGTGCACCGTAGGCGGGAATCGCAGGCGGGACTCTACCACCATCCCTGCTCACCACCATCCCTACACGTGCCTCTAACTCAAGCCAATCAATCTCATCGTTCGCATATACCAAAAACCATATCTCGCTCGAAAACCCAGTTTTCAATAAATAACACATGCATATGCGTGCACAATGCAATGTAAATAAAATTATACAAATTCACCAACATATTCCAAACATCAATAACAACCAATTAAACAACTACTTTCTCAAATCCAACCGACCTCCGACTCCTCAGACTCAGTCCGGAATAACCAACAAGATCACAAATAATTATTGTAAAGGCAATAATACATTTAAATCTAAAATGAAGTTTGGAAAATACTTACAGCTCTATATATTAATTTTCGGTGGATTAGCACACAGCAAACGGTGAAGAAAAAGTAACGTAACAGTGAAAATTCACTGTGGCCGTGGGTTGTAAAATACCCACTTTTGAACGGGGACAAACCAAAGTTTGGGATTGATAAGGAATGGCCTATAGATGTTTATGAAGCTAATGGAAGTGAGTTTTGGCTGTGGGTGGCGGTGGAAACGGCGGTGGAAGCGGAAAAAGGCCAAATCAGAATTGAGCTCGTGGGAGCTGCTCCGGCAACGGATCGGGGCCGAAAATGAGTGGGTTAGGACTGCAAGAGATAGAGGAAGAAGCTGTGAAGAGGTGGTGGCCTGAGGTGGAGCGACGGCGCCGGAAACGGCAAAAAGCCGTGCGGCTTAGATGGGCTGTAGGGGGTGATCGGCGGCACGGATGGGGCTGGAAATTGGTGGGGTGGTGCGCCGGCCTGAGGGGAGTCAGACGATGGTGGCTGTGTCGGCCACGTTGGCCGGCGGCGGCAGGTCTGGGCGGTGGGTGCTGGACGGCGTGGGTGAGGAGAGAGAGAGAGAGAGAGGAAGAAATCGCACGGGTTGGGGGGAAAAACGCACGGAAGAAGAAAGAAAAAAGAAAGAGAAGAGAAGAAAGAGAAAGGAAAAAGAGAAAAGAAAAGATGGAAGAAAAGAAATGAGGTCCAATCCTCACCTCTGGAGACCAACAACTGATCCAACGAAAATAAGTTTAAAAGCAATAAAACCAAGAAAATATTTTAAACACAACGTAAAGCTAAAATATATTAAATAACTATTAAAAACTAACTATTAAATTTTAAAACCAAAGACAAGTTAAAATAAATTAAACAGCAATTTAAATTCAAATAACAAATAAAATCAATTTAAAATCCGATAATTTAAAATAAAAGAACTATTATAATAATTAAATTAAAATATTTTTTCAGTGAAAATACACGTAAAAACGGGGTGTCACAAATACATTCTGTTTGAGTTCGCTCGAGCTCAGTGTTGAGCGTTCAACTCTGCCTAAGTTCGCTTGAGCTCAGTGTCGAGCTAATGTCGAGCGAAGACATCTTTTTTTTTTTTTATACTCTAGCTATTTGTAGCTACATTTTCTTCTTAAAAAGAATATTAATCTACAATATTTGTGTCTAACATTGCCACTACTTGTCTAAAAAATTTTTTTTAGACATGTCTGAACAAGTACCAACTGTTGAATGCTCATCTGCAAGTCCACTGGTAGAGACTGAAGTTGATGGTATTATTGGTGGAGAAGAATTTAATGCTATAAAGTGTGATAGTGATGATGGGAATAATGAAGTTGATGGTATTATTGGTGGAGAAGAAAACCCAAGTGCCCCTATGGATCCTCAAAAATATGCATACCAAAGGAAGCCTAGGAAGAAAACTTCTGCAGTTTAGAAAGATTTTAAAATAGTGGAGAAGAATGGTGTCAAGAAAGCTGAGTGTAACTTTTGTAAAGATCTCTTGTCTATTTCTTCATCAAGTTCTACAACTCACTTTCATAGGCACTTGACTAGTTATCTTCCACACATAGCTGCTTCTAAGAGACAAAAGGTTTTGATTATTGACATGAAGGGTTCTGAATGTGTGAATGCAGTAAAAAATTTCTCGTATGATATGAAAAAGGTAAGAGAACTAGCTTCTCACATGATACTTTATCACGAGTATCCTTTTTCCATGATGGAACATATGGTGTTTAATAAATTTATGAGAGCTAATACTCCTCATTGGCAAAAGATCAGTCGTACTACAGTTAGAAATGATTGTCAATCCACTTATGAGATTGAGAAAAAGAAGCTGAAGACAATATTGAGAGGTGTGAATAAAGTCAGTATAACAACCGACATGTGGATTTCAGGTAAAAAGATCTCATATATGGTTATTACTTATCATTTTGTTGATCCTGATTGGCATTTACAAAAAAGAGTCTTAAATTTTTGTAATGTCCCACCACCACACAGCGGGGTTATTATTGCTGATGCTCTTCAAAAGTATTTCACTGATTGGGGAATTAAGAACAAAGTGTCTACAATAATAGTGGACAATGCTAGATATAATGATGTAGCTTTAAGGGTTCTGAAAGATGTTTTCAGTTTGAAAAAGAAGTTATCTATCGGGGGGCAGCTTTTTCATGTGCTTTGTTGCGCACATATAACAAATTTATTGGTCAAAGATGGACTAAGTGAGATTGGTGAAATTGTCGACTGTATTCGAGAAGGGGTGAAGTACTTGGTTGCATCAGAAGCTCGTATCAAACAGTTTAGTGATATTGCAAAACAGTTGCAATTACCAAGCAAGAAACTTTTTTTGGATGTTCCTACTCGATGAAATAGCACTTACCTAATGCTAGCTGCAGCCTTAGAGTTTAGGGAAGTCTTTCCGAGATATGAAGATAGAGATCAAGGCTTTAATTATGTTCCAAGTGTTGAGGATTGGACCAAAGTGGAAAATGTCTGTCAAATTTTGGCAGTTTTTAATGAGGTGACAAACATTATCTCAGGAACCGAGTATCCAACTACTAACTTATTCCTTCCTGATGTATGGAGAATAAAAGAGGTGTTGACCAATAAGTCTCTTGACCAAAATGGTTACATACGAGCAATGGTTGTGAAGATAAATACAAAATTTGATAAATATTGAGGGGAATGTAACTTGCTTATGGTAGTGGCTGTTGTTTTGGATCCAAGGTTCAAGATGATGCTAGTTCAATTCTGTTTTCCAGTAATTTATTCAGAACCCGAAGCCACTAGAAACATAGACACTATCTTGAAAATCTTATATGAGCTGTATGATAAGTATGCTGAAGATTATAATTTTGCTAATGTGGAGTCAAGTGGACATGAAAATACTCGAGACATAGGTTCTTCTTGTAGTGGCTCTATCAATGTTATGGGGAAGAATGTGATGAGTGGCAAGTCTATATTTGAATCATTCGTTAGAAGGAATGATACCATTCGTCCAGTGAAATCTGATTTAGATGTTTACTTAGATGAAAGTGTCTATATTTGTAGTGAGAATTCAGATTCACATTTTGATGCCTTGGAGTGGTGGAAGGTCAATGATCTAAAATACCGCATTTTATCTAAGATGGCACGTGATATTTTGTCAATTCCAATTACTACAGTGGCTTCAGAATCTACATTTAGTGCTGGTGGTAGAGTAATTGATCCCTATCGCGCATCAATGTCTGTTGAAACAGTAGAAATGTTATTATGTGGAGCTGACTGGGTTCGGGTACTTCATGGTTTGAAAAAATCATCGAATGTAAGTATAATTTTATTTAATGATTTTTTATTGCCATCTATAACTTGTCTTAACTTATTGAGAACTTGTCTTAACTAATTTTATCTTTCATTTTCTAGAGAGAAGAACCAACTTATGAGGAGATTTTACTGCCTTGACGGGAATCAAGTGGCAAGTTGTATATTTTTGCCTTTTGGTATAATGCTATTTATTTTTGAATTGTTATTTTGTTATATCATGTTGCTAATTATATCTTGTATGTTTTGCATTATAGGTTGATGGTGATTGTCATCTGGCTAGTTTTTAATCTCTTTTTCTTTTTGTGAATTGATCTACTGGAAATACTACAATGAACAATGATAGAACATGTTATTTAAGACAAAAGTTGTATTTATTTTTGTGGACCAAACTTATTGACTCATTGGAGGTTGGAGGCTTGAAGCTGTCCAACTAGACAAGGTTGGGAATTTGGAATTTTTTGGAAGTTTGGATTTAGGTAATTTCATTACTTGAATATCTGACTTACTTGAATTGCAGCCCTAGTTTTTTATAAAAGTATAATTGTGTTGAATGGAGAAATATGGATAATTATAAGAAGATTTTTTGTAGTGTTTCTTTTTGTACTTGGTGGTGAAAGAAATAGAATTTATTATTTAATTATGCTATTTATCCTGTGGATGTCATTTGGATTATATATGATCATCAAATTTTATCCTTATTACGTGGTGTATACTATGTATATATTTGATCTTACTGCACAAATGACAAGGATCTTACTGGACAAGGTGTGCCATGGAGGCATTGATGTTGTTCTATCAATCTACCACTACCTTTTGTGATAATTTTTGGTTTCTTATTATTTCTCAAGCTCTAAAGCTACTAAGAACTAAGTCATTGAATTGGGTTATATTTGTAATGAGCATTATTTGTAAGTTTGTAAGCTTTTGAAGCTACTCAGTTAATTCTTTTTGTAAATTTGCTGGAAATTGTAACTGTAATTAGTGATTTGTCATTTGAAATTATAATTTATTATTTTTTTAAGTTTGCTAAATTTTGTAATTGTAAATTTGTAGTGATCTACCATTTGAAATTGTAATTTATTGTTATATGATATCTTATATGTTGGAATTATTATTTTACCTATTTGTAAGTTTTAATTATATTGTGGCAAGTGATGAATCATTGATTTATGTCTAATAAGCATTAAGAGCTCAATTTAATATATATTATAATAATTCTAGTTAAAGTTGATTAAGAGAAATAATCTCATTTGTACTTAAGCCAACAAAAAATATATAAAAAATTGTGGGTCTGATTTAAATCGAGCTCGAGTTGAGCTACTCGAGCTCGTATCAACTCGAGTATTTTTTGTACTCGAGTTCGAGTCGAGTTTGAGTTTAATTTACATTAGACTAGTTGAGCTCGATCAGAAATTCTCAATCTTTTTCGAGCTCAAGTCGAGTTCGACCAGATATATATGTTAAACGAGCTCTTGACCTCCTGTTCGAATTCGACTCGATTCGATTCGTTTGCAGCCGTAATTATAATCAAACGACTCGACCTTTACTTGTACATTAGTTGCCTTAAAAAAAAACAAAAAAAAAAACAGTAAAAACCAATTTTGACGTAAAATTTTGAGTAAAATTACAACGATCCAGTGTATATACTTTTGGCAGTTCTAACAGAACAACTGCGAACACCTGGAACACACATTATTTTTTATTTACATATACGAATCCTAGGACACGCTATAATTAAAGTACCATTTGAATGTTAATCTGAATTGAGACATGTTAAGTTTTTTATGAATAATAATGAGTTGAGATGTTAGAATGAATTTTGTAAGGTCCACTTAAGATGAATTTAAATATATTTGGATGTTAAGATGAGTTTATATATATTTATGGGAAGTTAAAAAAAGTTATAAATCAAGCGTATAAAAAGGTATTAAGTTAAAAAATGTTACGAGTCTCATGTGTAAAGAGGTTTTGAGTTGAGATGAATTTAGTAATTTGAAAATTGAGTATTTGGATGTTAGATTCAACTTAAAATTAGACTGAATTAAATCGATCTCAATTGAGTCTAAGTTCTGAACGAAGGCTAACAATCTTATTTAAGAGTCTTTGGTTATATAGAAAGAACGAACGAGCTGCAGCAAGTTTGCAGGATCCTACTTCGAAGAGAGTAGAGCAAAGTGATGCGTTTATTAGTCACGGTTTATTCTAAAAGAGTAGATAACCCGAAACGAACTTTCAAGAAAACAAATCAGCTCTGAACATGACAATCAGAATATAAACGAGAACCCGCAAAGCTACATGATATCATAAAAACCAACTAATATGGCAAAAACAATACTGGTATGGAACAAACAGATTGGTAAAGTGTGACTGCTGGCAAAGATCAGGCAGACCTTTTCTGCTTCATATACCACCATTCAGACTATGTAACCTTGGAGAGATAAGATTAGACATTTTACACTCCAAGTGATGTTCATTGACCCATCTTTCTCCACACAAAACTAAGTAACAACATCCCCTATAAAAAACAATTTAATGAAGATTCTTCATAGAGAAATGGAGTAAAACATAGCGATGCTTCATATACCATAGTGCGGTGGCAAGGGAAATTGGCCTCATATATACCGTTCAACTTCAAATCTGCTCTACTCCTTCTTCCTCATCCTCCTCCTCATACTCCCCTTCCTCATCAGCAGTGGCATCCTGGTACTGCTGATACTCTGACACGAGATCATTCATATTGCTCTCGGCTTCCGTGAATTCCATTTCATCCATTCCTTCACCAGTATACCAGTGCAAAAAAGCCTTCCTCCTGAACATGGCAGTGAACTGTTCGCTGACTCTCCTGAACATTTCTTGGATGGAGGTTGAATTGCCAATAAATGTGGATGCCATGGAAAGTCCCCTGGGTGGAATGTCACACACGCTTGATTTCACATTGTTTGGAATCCACTCCACAAAGTAGGAAGAGTTCTTATTCTGAACATTAATCATTTGTTCATCCACTTCCTTGGTGCTCATCTTGCCCCTAAACATGGCAGAGGCAGTGAGGTAGCGCCCATGCCTCGGGTCAGCAGCGCACATCATATTCTTGGCATCCCACATTTGTTGGGTCAGTTCTGGTACAGTTAGGGCACGATACTGCTGGGACCCACGGGAGGTCAAAGGAGCAAACCCAACCATAAAAAAGTGGAGACGAGGGAAGGGAATCAGATTTACAGCAAGTTTTCGGAGGTCAGAGTTGAGTTGACCAGGGAACCTGAGGCAGCAAGTAACCCCACTCATGGTTGCAGAGATCAAGTGGTTCAGGTCACCAACTGCAACCGAGAAGTACAACAACTAAGTTATATATTTAAAACAATAATTGACTGGATAAACATTACTTAGGATATTGATATCAAAATTAGCATTCGTCTCCAACGTGCAGATATCTTTATAATGTAACATCTAATCAACCGAAAGAAAAACAGTTTTGCACTTGGATGATTAAACTACCAAAATTACATATTGAAGTAACCAAGGCAATGATCAAAGAAGAAACAGAGGGTCCCTAAAAGGTTAAAAAAAACTTGTGTTAAAAAAAGCAAAATATTCAACTAGTGGTGTCCCTAAACAACATTGGAGTAACCAAAACACAAAGCAACGCAACATAAATGATATAAGAACTACACATTGCTTCCAAACTCAGATGTTTCTTTCTCTACTTAATCAAGTCCAATAAGAACCTTCACAACCTAGTAAGTCAAATAATTTTCCATCTCGATAAAGCAAACCATTCACATAATACATCATAGCAAGAGCGTTCATTGTTTACTTACAGCTAGGAGTAGTCAATTTAAGAGTCCGGAAGCAGATATCATATAAAGCCTCATTATCCAGCACCATACATTCATCTGCATTCTCAACAAGCTGATGAACAGAAAGTGTAGCATTGTATGGCTCAACCACTGTATCTGAAACCTTTGGTGATGGGAACACAGAGAATGTAAGCATCATCCTGTCAGGGTACTCCTCTCGAACTTTTGAGATAAGCAAGGTACCCATTCCAGAACCAGTTCCTCCTCCCAAGGAATGGCACACTTGAAAACCTGCCAAAAAGATATCATCAGCAACCTAACAGAATCTACACTATCAGTAAAAATTTGGAGCTCTTAAATAACCTCTAAGACAGGTTATTCAAGAACACCACATTGCAGTCCCTATGATCAGAACCATACATCATATTCAGATGAGGCAATTATCTTGTGTACTACCTGAACTTCTTTTATGAATTGATCAGCTTAGCAGCTAAAATAATTCAATTTTCCATAACAAAGAAGCCTAAGTTAAATCCTATATTCCCTACTTTATTGCACTACTCAATTACTTAAACATTGTGTAATTCCCTTTTACAGTGCATTTTGGGCATTTTGAAGCTTTTTGCAGCAAAGGAATTAGAGCATCCTTCTGCGAGCAATTTTTCCAGGAAGCCAAATCGCTCAACTTGCCACCGTTAAGAGCAATAATAGCACAATTATTGTAGCATCAACGTACTAAATCTGGTATAGATACATTGACACAAATAATAAGAAGATAAGATGAAGCTGTACCTTGAAGACAGTCACAGTTCTCAGCTTCCTTTCTCACAACATCAAGAACAGCATCAATAAGCTCCGCACCCTCAGTGTAGTGCCCCTTGGCCCAATTGTTTCCAGCACCAGATTGTCCAAAAACAAAGTTATCAGGACGGAAGATCTGGCCATATGGACCAGTGCGAACACTGTCCATAGTGCCAGGTTCCAAATCCATGAGCACAGCTCGGGGAACAAATCGGCCACAAGAAGCTTCATTATAGTAGACATTGACACGCTCCAGCTGCAGATCTGAGGTCCCAACGTACCTTCCAGTTGGATCAATGCCATGCTCGTCACAAACAACTTCCCAGAACTTGGAACCAATCTGGTTCCCGCACTGTCCACCCTGAACATGAAGGATCTCTCTCATTTTTCCTGAATTCAAAGGTGAAAATCAAATCCAAGGATTTACTTGACTTAACAGAAATCCCGAGATCACAATCAGAGAAATACATTTAATTCTATACACAAATTAAAACTCCTCAAGGACCCTCAATTTTCCGGAATTCAAATGCAACAAGTATTTCATACTCATCACAACCCAACGATTTATCAACTTAGTAGCCATTTATCAGTTCAGAAATCAAATCATAGAATACTACTAAATGTGACTCTAAATCCAATGATCTTTGAGCGATCTAGGCATCTAGCAATGGCATAAGTTTGATCGTGCTGTAACATAATGATGGAACAGCGTTTGCTAAAATAAAATCGAAAAATCAAGTAAAATGTAAAGTAAAGTAATCAAACTTGCAACGTAGCAAATACGATGAGAATTCAGCAATTTCAAAGAAATCTCTAGCAAGAAAATTAATTGATTATCTTACAAACGTTATGAATGAAAAATAAATAAATTTAACTGAAAGCGAATAGAGTTCAGCATTATCGGCAATCAGTAGATCCGTAAAAGTTTTCCATGTGCTAAGACAGTTTTCCTTTAAAAATGCTATACGAATAAGGATCTTTTCAAAAGCAGAATAAATAAGATAAATGACAAAGTTCCAACATAGACGATCAAAATCCGTGTATTTCAAGCAATCGCAGCATTAAAAAAAAAAAAAAAAAAGATACAAGTAATGCAGTGAAATCTCGGACACTTGAAGATAAAGCTAAAAAAAAGGAATGGAAGATAACCGAAAAAACATAGAATTAAAAAATAAATACAGAACATTGGAGTAAAAAGCTCTAAAAATGAACTAAATTAGTTCCCAAACTTGCAACACAGAAATCTAATGCGAATCGAAAAGCAGAATATCTTCAAGCAAATAAAACAGCAATACGCACTGACAGAATAAGAAATTCGTACAGCATGAGGAGAATGAAAACAATGCGATCGAAAAATCCAGATCTGGCAAGAGAAATTTACCTGTGGTAGACGAGAAATCTGAAATCAGGAAAAATCGAGAGTAAGAAATGAAAAATGAAAGAAGATGGGACTAAGAGATTAGATATTTGGGTGGCAATGAGTGCTCCGGAGGTATATATAGCGAGAGAGAGAGAGAGAGAGAGAGAGAGAGAGAGAGAGAGATCCAACTGCTTATTGTGCTTCCCTCCATTATTTGTAAGTACATTGGATCCCGTTGGATGATGGTTATGGACGGTGAGGATGAAGTTTATTGGGAGCGACAAGCAGGGGTTGCGGTTTTTTAAAAATTTGATTACGGTTGAAACAGTAGGACAAATATGCCCTTAACTGAAATGACTGGAACGTCCTTTCACCGAGCTTGGTGAAATGGGGGATGGTGAAATGGCCTATATAGGTCACATTCACAATTTATTTTTATCAGACTATATTTATAATCATTAGGTAATAAAAATTATTTAATAATAATAAAGATATTATATTTTATATAATAAAATAGTAATATGATAGATATATAAAATTTTTCATGTAATATGAATTGTGTGTAGTTCTAAATTAATAAGTATGAAATAAATAATTTATCACACATTCATTAATTTCAAATATCTAAGTTGTTGTATAAATAGTGAGATGAGATAAAATAATTTTTTATAAAATTTTAAAATTAGATAAAATATTATTTTTTAATAATATTATTATTTTAATATTTAAAAAATTAAATTATTTATCATATTTTATATAAAAAATTTTAAAAAAATAATTATATGATAAGATAAAACATTTGATTAGCCAACGTAGCCTAAAAACTAAAAAGAAGTGTTTGCATATCGCTGACCAACGTGGAAATTTAAGGGTTTATTCAGAGTGAGAAGGGTATATAGGTCAATCCAAGAAATATTAGAGGGCAAAAATGGGGTCCCATATTTATTGCAGGTAGTCCGAAAGACATATGTCAGCGTATTCAATTATTTTTCAATTTTTTCCAAAAAAACAAATATATATTTTAATTTTCTTTTCCGGCCACTAAAGTGGGGACAAACAACAAATCGTACAGCGCGTGAAGGAACTGATAATTTTGTTCTTTTTTTAAGGAAAGGAACTGATAACTTGATAACCCAATCGGACCTAGAATTCGTAAACGTGGCAAAGCATTACTGATCAGGGAACTACACAAAGTAATGTTGTTTGTAGGGGCGCGTGAGGGGTAATGTATCTGGGACCGAGAAAAGGGACAAAACAGGTATAAGAAGTTTGCAGTAGACCACATGAGATAGGTTCGTTGACATGTGAGCTGCCACTCTGCCAGCCAATATTTAGGAAGGAAGACTGGAAGAGCTCTTGCTTTAAAACATAAATATATATATATATATAATCCCTGGTTAGGATTGAACCAGAGTGAGTGGTTAATGTTGCTGATCAGATCTACAACGGGAACTTATGCTTGCTTGGCTTTGGGTTTAAGCATCTCCATTTGCTTCAACCACTCCGCTATAAAAGCAACTATTCTTTATTAATGAGGTTGGACCATGCAGACAACCATAAGAAATATTCATTTCTTGCTACAAGGCTTTGATCAATAGACTACAAATAAAATTCATCGATCGATGCGCACATCAACTTGTGTAATGGACAGCTTTTAAGCAAGTCTTTAGAAGCATACTCCTAAACTGGATTCCTCCAAATCTCTTAGATTTTCTTAGTGGAAAGACACTCCTTTTAATATTATTTAATTATTATAATATTAACCCGCTACTCTTTTGTATTAGTTTTTTTTTTAAATGAATGCATATATCGCTTGAAAAAAAAGAGAGATTTTTTTACAAAAAATTTAAATTAAATTTGTCTATTTGGAACTTGTAATTAGTATTATTTATGTATTTAAGAAAAATTTATAAAACCTTAGTTAACTAACTGATATGTTGAAAATTATAAAGTTTATAATTCAAAATTTGAATTTAATAAAAAATTAATAGAATGAATTTTGTAAATAAGATTACAAATAAAAAAATATAAATACACGTGGCATTACTCGCGTTGGTAATTATCAAAGTTATTTTGACACGTGCATGCTCGCGTTGGGTAATGAAATGAAACTGGGCTGATGAGGGGTTGGGGGAAGGAGAGTAGGTTGTGTTACCGGCCCGCTTTGGAAGTACTTGGGCTGGGTTAAATGCAAGACATAGCTGGATCTCAATAAATATTGTCGAATGACGTTCTTTATTTCCTAGGCCCAAGTCACGCGGAAAAATTATGGGCCTTGAAATGGGAACATTGGTAAGGTAATAATTACAATAGCAAAAGGAGAGAAACATGGTAATGCAACATTTACAATGTCAATTGCAGTAAAACTACAGCGTTCCGAAACTTTAGAGGCTTTCGAACCGCCCTCGGATATAAATTGCAGAAGATTGCGATCTTCTTAAATCTTAACCCAAATCAGAAGTAATTTAATATTAATAATAATAATTATTATTAATAATAATGAAGATTAGCTTGAAGGCAACTACTTATCCAAATCATTTTAGTCAATTATATGGGCTGAATTCGTTCCTCAATCAACGGGAATTGAGTCTCGTTACTGATAAAATGTCATTGAAAACCAATTTCATGAACATTTTCTTTTACTCAATACCATGCATGCATGCTCGTGATACTGTTAATTTCACCATTGCAAATCATTGTCACTAGCTCACGGCTAGCACCTTGCTCTTTACTCAATACTTGATTAACAAATATGTAGTCCCACCTTGCTCGCGAGATTGATGGATGAGTAATTGTCACATACAGTTGTAGAATGCATAAATATTGTATAGTCGCTTTGAAAAAAAAAATGATCAACTATTAAAAAATTAAATTTTCTTTATAAGATAAATTCTATATTTATTTATTTTTTTCAAAATAATTATGTCGTGCAATCAAAAATGCAACTATGATTTCACTTGATGTATTATCAAATAACATTTGTTTGTCACAACTTTCCATGCACATAACCTGGAAATAGAAAAATAATTTATAATATGTATTATTATGTGAATTTTTTGAATAATATTAAATATTGAATGACTTATCTCGTGTGTTTATTTTTGAAAAAATGCTTTTATGTCTCAATTGTGTGTCTCGATAATTTTTTTTTTATTTGGCGATTAAGAAAGTATTTTTTTAGTTATATTGTGAATTTTTTAAAAAATATTTAAGAATATAAAAAAATAAATGAAGAAAATACAAAAAATAAATAAAATTTTTATTATTTCTCAGGATCGAGCTCGTACGTGCTACACTGCTCTTATTTTTGTATTAGCTTTAAATTTGGTAGAAAATCTTAATCCATAAAAAAAAATTACAATGGGAAAGTATTTAAATGACTTTGGTGTTTTTTCAAAGTCATTAAAAGCTTAACACATAGGGTTCTCGATCGAGCATTTAATTGCTTCGATTAAAATTGGTCCACTTCGATGCATTGTGGGTTAAGATTCGGTGAGGCTGTAAACGTCAAGTATTTAAATAGCCTGTAACCATATAGATACGTGAATGTGACATGACACGTTCCTTGAAAAAGGTTGCAGCAGCTTTTGCTTAACGAAATTGCCCCCATCAGAGAGAGAAAGAGAGTAAATATAGTACAACCAGGAATTTCACTGTTTTTCAGACCGAGAGGCACCGCGGGAACAAGTGGGGCCTGCGTTACAACATTACAATTTACATGCATTACGATGGGGACCTCAAACAATGCAAGCTTTGGGGTTAGAGTCCCATGGGCCCTACCATGTGCCTCTGCCTCTGCCTGTGTTTGAACCTTACAAACAACCTAATGCCTAGCTTTATCATGGGATAGATAAAAGCATTCCCCGTTAAGGCAGGGAAAAAAAAAAAAAAAAAAAAAAAAAAACGGGTTACAGCCCAACTGACTTCTAACCCCCATCATTGTTTTTAGGATGTTATAAAAAGGGCAAAAAAAACAACAAAGAAGATTAGGACTTGCAGATTGCCGTGGACTTGAGCTGGCAATGGATTTTGGGTCGTTTCTTAAAACCGATGTCCTTAATGCATTCCCAATTTGTCAAATCCATACCCATAATTGTCGACCAAGAAAATGCGAGCAATATGGGACCCTTTCAAGTAACGTGTTCGGCTCCAATATTCCAAATCCACTCCAAGATATATATATATATATATATAGTATATATGACTTGAAATTCAAAGGGTACTTCAAACAATGACATGTTCATACATTGGCAACAGTTAACAAGGTGGCTGCACTTGTACACAGGTTGATTTAACGTTAGAAACCCCCCACCCGTGCAGCTAGCGTGCCGCCGTTAGAAGAATTGGCGGGTTTTGGCCTTAGGACGTGGCATCTCAATCTCATTTTCAGGCCATGGGATTCCTGGGCCAGATGTAGGTGGGAGGCGTTAATTATGGCGACAATGCACTACTAGTGTTAAACAATCATTATGAACAGTAAGAGTCACCTAACAAATGCTCCCCCCATGCCACCACAACTACTTATATATATATATATATATATATAATGTATGCTATGGGCTTTGTTTATTAAACTATCTTAGCTCTAAAGCATCTCATTTCACTTTTCGCTTCTTTACTTTAATGGGAACCATCATTTCGTTAAGATGCCTTATTTCCCAACTCCCACGCGCTTCCTAATCTCCAGTAGTTTGTGTTTTGGACATGAGTGGAATTAATAAGTTCTATATGTTTGTATGTGCATTGAAAGTATTAGGATCACATGTTTGGTAGAAGACTATCATCCAAGCTGGTTTCATGTCTTGTTCGATAATCAATCAAAGCTCATATATTGAGTGGTTAATGTTGTTTAGCGGCTATTAGGTTACGAGGTGGTTGTGAAGTGCTCCAACCAAATGATGATATGGATGATGATTATTAATATTATTATACTTAATTTGTTTATCGAAATTACTGAAACACCCCTTCTGTTATCTGAATTATGCTTCAAAATCAGGTATTTATAGATCTGGATCAGTAGTGATCTGTTGATCTGCATGCCTGTTGAAATCTGCGATGGATTTTAGGGGGAAAAAAACAAAAATATGAAGGAAAATAATGGAAGAGCTAGCTAGAGTACTTATGAAAACTCTTCTTTTTACTCAGTAATTATGAAATGTTTCGATTCTTTATTAGAAATAATATTTATATATAGTTGTGAGCGTGTAAATGTCGCATAATTATTTTAAAAAAATGAATAAATATGGAACACATATAAACAAAATTTAATTTTTTAATAGTAAACTATTCTCTTTTTCAAATCGACTACTGCGTTTGTATACTTTACGACTATATGTAGTATTACTTTTCTTTTATTACATGTATGCATTGATTATTATTTTAAAGCCCAATTACGATATTTAATTAGAAAATAGAAAGAAAATCAACCTCCTTACGATATTTCCCACTTCTAGAATTAAAGAGTACATTAATAGCATGATAGGAAAAACGAAAGATCGTAGAAATCTTTTTTTTTTTGTTTTTATCCTAGCCTTGTTTTATTTTTATTAGCTTCGTATAGATCATAATCCGGATAGTGCTACATGATTTTAGGAGACTGGAAAAGGCAAACCATGCCTAGGCAATTTCTCTTGTTTGTTCTATCATGTCAGTTGTACTTGGTATAGAAGACAGCCCTTTAGGTCGGCTTCTACTTGTTGATATTATTAATATGTTTTAGGAGATCATGTGCTACGTTCAATAACAATTTTAATAAAATTAAACTTTTAAAGAAATTAATATTGATAGATTTTATAATATAACGTATTACATCAAACATTTATTA
The DNA here is from genome assembly GCA_011037825.1 of Carya cathayensis. NCBI lineage: Eukaryota > Viridiplantae > Streptophyta > Magnoliopsida > Fagales > Juglandaceae > Carya > Carya cathayensis. The sequence continues at coordinate 525,943 of QGSO01000187.1, forward strand.
TATTTTTTATGATCCCGTTGCCTATCCCTATATACGAGTTTGAAATAATATGAAAGTAATGTCATAGTTGGGTGGCCAAACTTCGTCTCTAGAACGGTGGGCGATGAATGAATATGTGAAAATAACATTTTTCTAACCTTCTTGCATATATGTCACTCGCCTAGCTAGCTATTTATTAAGAGTGACAATATGTTATATGACCCGTTAACCTAACACGAATACAACATGATAATAGCAGATTAATGTTTAATTTTAACGAGTTCGGATCAAAACGGATTGACTTGTTCAGACATAATTGCTTAACTAGTTGATAACGAGTCAGCCCGTTTTGACCTGTTATGATACGTTAAGAAAGTTAAAACTACAATTATACTCTTATACCTAAAAGTATAATTATTAGAATTTCAATTTCGATATTTTTATTATTTGGATTTTAATTTTGAACTTGTAGTTAGTTTTATAAATATTGTGATTTTAACATTTATATAAAATTATTCTAAATTTCATCGAGTCAAACGGATTAATTTCGGGCCTATTTAACTCGTTTACATAAATAATTTAAGATGGATCGTATGGTCTCGTATTAATCTATTTCATAATATTCAACAATAGGTCAAACCCGATTGACCCGATCCGACCCGTTATGTTAATGAGTTATATTAGGGTTTGAGATTTTGACACAATAAAGTTAACGGGTCGGGTTAAGGTTGAACTATATAATATAATATACATGATTTGACACGACCCGTTAACATGATTTGACACCCCTACTATTTATATCAACAAAAATAAATATTCATGTTTCATAGCATGTAAAAGGAGAAAATATAGTCAAAGTACCAAAGGATAATATTTTAAATATGAGTAATTTTATATATAATCGTGAAGTGCGTAAACGTCGCGTAATCACTTTAAAAGAGAGTGTGGTCTACTATTAAAAATTTAATTTTTTTTATGTGTTCCATATTTTATTATTTTTTTAAAATAATGACACCACAGTTATAGTTATAAATATATTTTCTGAATATAAAAATATGAAAGTTTTGTTCTTGGTTAGTTTGAAGTTACTTTGAACTACCTTTTTTTGCTTCCTAGTTGAAATTAATGTAAGAAATATTCATGTAATCTCAATATCCGAAAGCAATTTAAAGAAGTGGAATGGTCAGGGAATGATGAGTTTCAGCTGTTAAAATATAAAACTCCAGCACGCAGCACCCTACCCGAAATATCCCCAAACCATAAACTGTTGACAATTATGTCAAATTGCCATCCTCCAAACAGGCAGGGATAAAATTCCCATTATTCGCAACTCTTTGACAGTCAATTCTCAGACACCCCAAGAAATCGAGAAACCAGACTTCTTCTGACCGTGACAGGCGCTATTCCTCCCACTTGCCCCAAAATTCAATGTTTTCATTGTAATGCCTTGTTTGGTAACCAAGAAAAATCCAATCCTTGTTCTGTGTACCGTACATGTTCAACCAAACCTCCTAACGTTTTACATTCTTATATAGAGTTTCTGCTGCACATAAATTTACACATTATATATTATATATATTTTTATTTTTCTAAATTTTTTTTAAATTAATTGAATTTTTTTATTCATTATTTATGTACGAAATATTTAGTAAAAAAGATATATGGAAGCTTCCAGTTTTTTTTTTTTTTTATCTTAATGATTAAGAAAAATTTATTTAATATTATTATGAATTTTTTTTATATTTTTTAAAATGTTTAAAAATATTAAAAAATGACGTGGAAAAAAAAATTTGTTTAAGCCCAGCGGGAGGAGCCCAAGCGGTTTTCTGTACGGTACATGTTCAACCAAACCCCCTAACGTTTTACAACCGCTGTTTATCTGTACGGTACATGTTTTACGTACCCAACGGTCAAAACTGGGCATACACTATCACCACCCTATTTGGTGTGCACCGAAAATATTATTTATGACAACGAAATGGTCCAGAACAGTCCAGGACAGACATTTTCACAGGAATCTTTCATAGGATACTGCTTCTATGCAGTCCCATTTTCGTAAATACGCATATTCCTAAGGTTTGTGATATACGGAATCGCCTTTAAGCTGTAATGAAATGGCTAGGCCCACGCGCACCTCTCCACGCTCCACTCATGGATCGAAAAACGGAAAAAGTGTTCATTCCGCGAAACCATGAGGTGGGACCGGCTTAAGGGGTAGGGCCAGCGCGTGGGAACGGCAGGCTTTTTTTTTTACTGTTTCGTCAGATATTTTATTTTATTTTTTTACAGAGTGAAGAAGATATAGAGCTGTTCGATGAGGCTGAAGGTAATTAAGAGGAAAGAGGAGACGAGGAGGAACATTTCATTCAAGTTGTTGCGAGCTTGGGAGAGGAGACAGAGAGGTCAGAGCGACAAACGAAGAAGGCCTTCGTTTGCGTTACTTTTTCTTTTTTTATCTTTTCGAAAAGCAGAAAAGCATATAACCAGTCCCCCCACTCCCTTAGATTCTTCTTCTTATTCTTCTCCTTTTCCATTCTTCCTTACTCCTTCTCTCATACACAGACTCGTCGGACGACTCCTTGAAGGAATCTTTGTTTCCAATGGACCGGCATTAGCCTGTTTATCTGTTCCGGGGACGCATTGTTTCTTGATCTTGTAAGTGTTTTTACGTTTTCTCTAGCCGCAGTATTTTTAGTATTTTTATTTTTGTTCATACGGGTTTTCTGAATTTGTTTAGTACAGGAAAGCTTGAACCTTTCGGGGTCAGTTTGTGATTTTTCATGTACTTTTAGTTTCGGCTGTTTTAATTTCTGGCTTCTTGTCGTTGTAAATATATGTAGAAATGCCTTGTCAGATATTCCTGACTGCATTTTTATTTTGTTTCGTTGGATTGTTTTTTATGTATGGAATAATAATTTTGTGTAGAGAAATTTTTATTTCGGGTTGTTTCCTCGAAATGTAGTTGGAAAGTTGGAGTTTGATTTCTTCATTTATAAATAGGGTTTTTTTTCATTTTTTTTGTTGAATTTCATACTGAAAACTCTACTGCTTCGTCTGTACTTTTAACCTTGGTTTGTTTGTTTGTTTTTTTTTTTTTTTTGGGTCTACAAGTAAATGGATTCTGATAAATAGTTTAATTGGAGAGCCTTCGGAATTTTTGTCTAATGTCAATTTCAAAGGTCAGAGTTTTTTATTTGTATTTTTATTATTAATTTTTTTCTGATTTTTGTTTCCTTATCAGATGCGTGATTTTTATAGTTGGAATTTTTATCTATTGTCAATCTCAAATGTCAGATTTTTTTTCCCCTCGTTTTTTGTATTTTTTTCCTATCAAAATGCATGATTTTTATATGAATGTTTTAAGACTGATGCCTGATGAACATTCTCGTTTTAGAATCGGTTAATATTGTTGTTTGAAATTATGGAGTTTAGTTGGCCATATTGCAGACAACATTTTAATGGAATTCCTTTTTTTTTTTTTTGGGGGGGGGGGGGAATCAGGTCACTGCTTCACGATGTTCTTTTTTCTTTTTTTTTTTCTCTCTCTTCAACCATGCATAGCCAGATTGAGTGATGTTTCTCGTTCAGTGAGATATGCGGTCTCCTTCTCCGTTATATGGCTCAGTGTTTAGTTTCGGATAGCCTTCTCTTTCATATAACCATCTGATGTTGTTTCTTGTTGTGGACACTGGACAGCGTGGTTGAATTTCTGTTATCATAGGATCATAGAAGTGCTACTTATCTAGAGATCATGGGATTGAGAGCAATTCCAGGTTAAATCTCTATGAGATGAAAAGGCAACTATACCTTTTAACGGTATGAACGCCTTGGTCACTCAAAAATCAACCTACCATGGGTGTTGGGATTTTGTTTGCCCCTATGCCTGAAAAAATAAAAACAAAATGCAATTTGCACAAATTTTCAGGTTAAATTTGGGTACAGAATGCAACGGTGTCATAGAAAGTTTTACATACGTGTGTGTATTGGTACTTCAGATCATGAATTTATGTCCTGATAAGAAGAAGATTTGATGCTTGGTTATCTAATTAAAGGCCAGATTTGAGCATGTTATATTTGCTCCTGGTGAACAGATATTCTGATCTGAAGCAATGACAAAGATAAGCCCTGAATTTGAAGTAACGATGGAGGAAGAAGACGTACTCGAGGTTTCAGCTGATGTGAGCTTTTCTTCTAATCGGTTTCCAAAGTATAAGTTAGGAGCTGACAATCAAATTTTGGAAGAGCCAAAGGAGGACAACCAGGGCCCATCCTTGAAGGAGGTTGTTGAACAGGAATCTGCCAATCTTTCAGAGCAGCACAAGCGTCTCTCAGTTCGAGATCTTGCTAGTAAATTTGACAAGAACTTGACTGCTGCTGCTAAGTTGTCTGATGAGGTTCACATAATTTTCCACTTCTCATTTTATTTTATTTTTAATTTCTTCCTCACAGGTGTGGACATATTAGTAATTTCAGCCTGAAACTGTGAATTTGCCCATCTGAGCTATATGTTGAGCCTTACCTTAGTTGAAACAAAGCGCCTCTTTTTTTCTTAAGTTGCAAAGTCAACTCTAGATTATGTCTTTATCCGTTTGGCTTTCTTTCCCCCTTGTGTGCAGTATGGGTTCTGGTAATGCTGGATGAGTAATTAATATTAATTATTTTCTTAAACTGTTTTCTGTTTTTTGTTTTGTTTTGTTTTGTTTGTCTTTCCTTTCTAACTCTCCCAACTCAAGCCAGTTTATTTCTTTATTCCATTTGGCTCTCCTTTCCCTTGATGTGGGAAGGGTATGAAGTTCTGATATCACCGAATGAATTGCTCTGATTTTTCTTGATTCAGGCAAAGCTTAGAGAAGTTGCTTCTTTGGAGGGACATGTTCTTTTGAAGAAACTTAGAGATGCATTGGAATTTCTGAGAGGCCGTTTGGCAGGAAGAAACAAGGAGGATGTGGAGAGAGCTATCTCTATGGTTAGTTTTGCATACTTTTTCTTTATTTAGTTTTATTTGAGTTTGGTTTTGGATTTTGCTGATAGATTTTGAACTTATAGCTTCTGTATTGACTATCATTATTTTTTACTCCTTTTTCTTTGAAATCCTGAAGTGGTTAGTACAGTGTCTCTTCGACATGGGGTCATTGCACTTTAGGAAGCATCACCCAAATATAAATTCACCTGTCAATCACTTTCCCTAGTGATTATTTTTTGTCAAGTAAAAAATTTGATTAAAAAGCACCAAAGGTGAAACCCAAGTACACAAAATATGAGAAAATCATGTAATCCAGCCCATTAAAGGTAACAGAAGTTGTCCAATTTTATTTTATTTTATTTTAATTTTTATTTATTTCTCTCTTCAATACACTAAATGAGACAAATAGGAACACACTTCTGTAATTTGTGGTCTGGCACCTATCATTTTAACTCCTTGGTTGCAAATAGTTTATGGGGGTCACGTCCCCATTGGTGAAAAAGCTGATGATTTACCCAATCCATGTGATTGGGACGTGTTACACAGGTCTGGTGTTTAACCGGGTAAAATACATGTTATGTTTGCACTGTCCTTGAGCTTCCTCGACATTAGAAAAAGGTCTACTATCTTCTAGCCACAGTCCAAGCCAAACCAGCCCAACCTAAAAGAAAATACTTCACAAAAAAGTTGCCATCTTTAAAAAATCTCTACTATGGACTATTGTAACTGTCTAATTGTTGTGGAATGAGGGCATTGCATGTGTTTGGGGATTAGTTGGGTTCTCAAATAGCTAGATACCTCATTAGCAGGAAAAAAAACATGTTTGGGAAGTGAGATGAGTTGAGAACATCTCATCTCAAAACTTCTCATAATTTTCTTCCCAAACATCACTTAAACACAAAACACTTTTAAATTTCAAATCTTCAACTTTTTCATCTGATCATAACAACTTTTCCAAACTTTCAAACAAAATACAAAAAACAATACAACTTTCTCAAATTTCGAAACAAAAATGATATTCAAACATTCTTTTTAACTTTAAAATATTTTTATTGAACATTTTCTCTCTTTTTTCAAAACCTAATAAAACAACTTAACTCAGTCCATTTAACTACTATTCACAAACCATTTCACTACTATTCACAAATCATTTCACTACTATTCACAAAATTCTCATCTCATCTCATTGCCCAAACATGCACTTACGTTTTCCTTTCCTTTCCATTTTCCGTCCCTTTTTCTAGGAACATACTCCTTAGTGCATTTGGAATGCAAAGACATGATTCCTTTATTATTGTCTATGCCATAGTTGAAATATGATAATTTCTTTGACTGCGATCTCATCCTGCAGGTGGAAGCTTTAGCAGTTAAGTTGACTCAGAAAGAAGGAGAATTGATTCAAGAGAAGTTTGAAGTGAAAAAGCTAGCAAACTTCCTCAAGCAGGTCATTTAGTGGCATTCTAAATTTGCATATACAATCATACATCTCTTTGCCCCTTGTTTTTCATGTGCTTTATCTCGCTCACGATTCTATTCATCAGTTTTAACGTGTCTATGGATAACATTTGACTCCCTGGCTTGTGTTTTATGCATATGCTTTACACTCAGACATGCTGGTTTGTTGAATGTGGACAATGGGTCCTACTTGAGTGCTTTGGGATGATTGTCAATCCATGATCCAATGGTCCAAGCAAACCAAGTTTGCTCTTGGTCCAGACCAGACCTTGATACTATGCAATGTTTTCAACTTAGCTCATTGGCTACTTATCTTACTTATGATGACTAAGGGGATGCTTGGGAAGTGAGATGGGATGAGAAATTTGTGGATAGTAGAAAGATGGTTTGTGAACAGTAGTGAGATAGTTTGAGTTAAGTATTTATTGGGTTTTGGGAAAGAAGAGAGAAAAAGTTGAATAAAAAATATTATAAAGTTAAAATATTATTAGAATATAATTTTTTAATTTTACTTTTGTTTTGGAATTTGAAAAAGTGGAATTGTTTTTTGTTTGAAATTTTGGAAGAGTTGTAATGATTAGTTTGAAAGTGTTTATGTTTGAATGATGTTTGTGAATGAAATGGGATGGGATGGGATGGGATGAGATGGAAATTGTTTCCAAACATCCCCTAAGTATTCTTCTTTGAAGTCGAATTTGATCATAAAAGATATTTAATTGGCTCAATTAACTATTCTAGATTCTTTGTTATACGTGAAATTTGTGCCATTTTACTCTTCTGGGGTCATGTTCTCCATTGAGAAGAATAATAATCGGCATCATTGTCATGAAGGCTAAGATTGAGTAAATCTTCAACAGGATACAAATTGACAAATGGGTAGAAGTAATTGCCTCTAAAAGAAATGAGCATGGAAGTTTCAGTTTTCTTCATTCAAAGTGACTAAACTACGAATGGGTTCTTTTGCTTAAATGATAAATAGCTAGTTATGAAGAGTTCATATGCTATATGTTACTGGCTGAAAGGATGAGCTTGGATGCAAGTAACAGACACATTTTATAGTCACAATGTTAGTTTTATTTGATTTTAGTACCTATATTCATCGTGAAAGTATATCTTACACTGTTACACCTATTTCGTGGTTATAAAGAGGATGCTAAAAAATAGCTGATAAAAAAGTAAGATGTTCAGATGATTATTTCTTCTGTCTAATACTTGACTTGCATGCCCAATAGATTTTCATGTTAATCCTCTAATTCTATTATGAGTATACAAAAGTTTATTGACGATATGATTCCATATTTAATAGAAGATGGCATCATGATTTTGCTGCTTATGGATGATTTAGAAGACATGTTTCTATTGAAAAGTCTTGAATTATTGGGAGGGATGTCAATTTATTTGTTGGTTTGTATGCTGGGTGATGATGGTGCTTTAGCGATGGTAATTTGGTTTGTGCGATGGAATATATTTCCTTGTCCCCTTTTTCTGATTTAAAGGGGACATATATTGCCACGTGAATGGCTGACATACAGTTTATCTTCCATATGTTGGGGTTTTTTTTTTTGGTGTAGGTGCAACATGTTATTTTGTATTTGTTTTTTAGTTGAGTGCATTATTTTATGTACAGGCTTCTGAAGATGCTAAAAAGTTGGTTAGCCAAGAGAAGTCTTTTGCTTGTGCTGAAATTGAGAGCGCAAGGGCTGTAGTGTTGAGAATTGGAGAGGCGCTTGAAGAACAAGAAAACAATTCCCAAGCTTCAAAAAAGCAGGTTTCAATCGGTTGTTTTAATGTTTTATATATTTACCTTATGTTTTAGGAATCTAAATATTAATGGAACATGAGAAACAAAAAAAAAAAAAAATTGTTGTTCAGATTTCATGAGGCTAGTTTTTGTTTTTGTTTCTTTAATATTCCATACCATCAGGATGTGGAGGAGCTGGTAGAGGAGGTTCAAGAGGCTAGAAGAATCAAATTGTTGCATCAGCCAAGCAAGGTACAAGATTATTTTCTCCTTAGCGTTGCTTTTTCCAGTAGGTTTTATCAGATTTCAGTATAAACCATAATCAAGATACTTGTGAGTTGCTGCCCGATCCTTGACACATACTCTAGTATTTTACTGAGGCTAGCCGTTGGTTTCATAACAAACATGTATTACAAAACTTTGATAGTTTATTTTTTGCTAATTCGTTGTTTTTCCAGTAAAAAATTATTGGCTCAACATTTTATTTAAATACTTAGTTTTATAACTAGTCTAATAAATACTTACATATAAAAAAAAATAACAAGTCTAATAAATAATTGAAACGATTACATCTTCAAGAGTATGTGGCATATTCTTCAACAATATATGGTGCTAGGGGTTAGATTGGTGCTGTTTAAAAAGGCTTTTCACTGTCATATTTCATTATTATTCACATATTAAGGCATGATTTGCTCTTCATAATCGCCAACTTTTTTAGTATAAATATGTAACTTGGAGTTCAATCATTTTAAATGGCTTTTGCTTTGTATAGAGTTTTGACTTTCCTTTTTTGTTGGTTTTCGATCTGTCTGAGATGTTTGTACATTCAATCAGGCTTATGGATTTGTAGCCATGGTATTCCTCTGATATAAGAGAAGGCTATCAATAAATTATGGGGCTCAGTCCAAAAAACTAATAATTTTTTTTTTTTGATAAGTACAAGCAAAGTAAAAGGTATAGCCCAAGTAAAAAACAAATAAATTCAAGTAGATAGTTGATATAAAATTTATCCCTTTCCAAACTACGAAGATATATGCATTGTCTTTGCAGGTGATGGATATGGAGCATGAGCTTCGTGCGCTAAGGAATCAAATTCGGGAGAAATCTATGTTTTCGATTAAGCTTCAGAAAGAGGTTTGTTTAATATCTTGTTTTGCCTTAATAAAAGTTATGTAATAAGTTTTGCTGACCTTGGCTGAACGGTTGATATTTGGTTTTGTCACTGGCTTGGTCAGTGAGGTCTTACCTTAATTTAAACACCTCTTTCCCTTCTTAAGCCAAAACGAGGTGGATAGCATCAGTTCATTTCATATCATATAACATGTATATTCCCAAACACCTGTTTAATGACATGTTTCTTTACTGCTCTTTTAACATTTTGTCACTATTTTTTTTTTTATCAACTTATGGTTGACAGACCCAATTTCAGTGGCTACCTCTGAAGTCTGAACTTGGTTCAATAATGACTAGAATTAGCTCTTGGCAACTGTGCTTATATTCAACATGAAAAGGAGGGTGATAATATGACATAGAAAATGAAACAAAATAGTAGTACCTAAGCTTAGTGCTAATGTCAAGTACGTCACTGATATGTAACATATAGGCTCAATTCCTGACTTCTAGCTTTTATCAGCTTGGAATTAATCAGATATAGGTTCATATTTCTTGGGCATTGTTAAGTAGTAATATATGAGAGGTCCTATGTCCTAAAGTTTATAAAGCCTGTTTTTTCCCTCTTGATTATGGATAAATAATTTTTCCTGGCTATGTATGTTTCTATGAGTATGGTTTCGGACTATGTTCTGACATCTCATTTCTTTTTGCTATCTTAACGTGATTATGACTACGGTTTGACAACTGATATCTTTCTTCAGTTTAGTTAATTGTTACATATTTACTAGCAATGCAAGAATGCTTGTTCTTGATAGTTTTATTGGAATATCTCATTTCCTTATCCTTTACCAGCTTGCAATGAGCAAGAGAGATGAAGAGAACAAATACCGCATATATGCCTTGGAAGGTTCTGAAAATCTAGGTTCCTATCTACGAATCCAGCCTTGCTCAGACAAGGCTCCACTGCTTTCAAAAAGCTCGATCCAGTGGTACCGCTTGTCATCTGAAGGCAGCTGGAAGGAAATTATTTCAGGTAATTCGTTCAAGAAGTTTTCTGTTACTTGTAATTGACATCCTGTGCGCCAATGTCAATTGGTCTCTGTAGAATCAGTTCATATGATTAAAAATGTAACACCTTGAACATATTGTTATTTTCTACCTTGTTTGTCTGTTTATTGTTCCTGCTTCAGTCATCTGTATGCTTTAGTATAATCACTCACAAAAAAATTGTATGCGATTTCTTCTGTGATTCATTTATGTTGACTTGGTTAAGGTTTATGAATAATCAGGTTGTCTATAATTGTGCATTTGGAAAAGGAAAAAAAAAGAATATGCTCCTACTTCATTCGAAGTTTTGAGAAATGCTTCAAGGGTTAAACAGATCTAGGATTTTCTTGTACCTTCAAACAGTTAAAACTCACCAATGTTTCATGCTGTTACTAATAACTTCACGAGTTATTATTATGCAACTGCATCTTTCTTAATACGAGTTCCACTTCAACAGGGGCCAACAAATCAATTTATGCTCCAGAGCCCTTTGATGTTGGGCGAACCTTGCAAGCTGAAATTGTTTCAAATGGCCAAAGACTCACAGTCACAACTACTGGTCCCATTGATCCAGGTTAAAACTGTTATAGCTTTTAGCTTCATGCATTGTATTGATGCTTAGAGATGTGGAGAAATAAAGAGGCTGACTAAATTGCTTCTGACAGCTGCAGGGCTTGGAAGCTATGTAGAGACGCTTTTAAGAAAGTCTAACATCGAATTCAATGTATGTTATTGTATTTTCTTCATTTACTTCCCAAATTTTTTTTTGGTAATTCTTATTAAGCTGTAATAGTGAGAATTATTCTTAACTACCAAAAACTAATATGATAAAAAGATAACGGTATCTTATTCCATTACGTTCTTAGTTGCTAAAAACTAAGAAACAAGAAGAGGATGAGTAGACGAGAGACAATTTTTGTTTTGTTGTCAAATTTGGCAAATTTCTGGCTGATCCTTCAGGCTGGGTTGTCCCCATTTACCATGGATGTGTATTTGCCTCTTGGCGTGATCCTCAAATAATAGTTATAAGCACATGAAAAAACTAATGGCTGGCATTTTTGTTTGAATAGTGGTCTTACGAAGAAAAAAAGAATATCTTCATTGCAACCTACACAACAGAATTCTATAAATGTCAGATTTAGCAACAAGTATCAGTAGCATGTAAAGTCATTTAGGATACTGAGTTGTGCTTCAGGTCCAAACGGATTTTATGTAGATCTTGTCTTAAACCAGCCTCTATCAATATAACTACCATATCATTCTTTACATACTGGGCTAGGCCTGTTCTTTGATTAATACAATTTTGATTACCTATAAAAAAAAACTACCATATCATTCTTATCAGGAAACCAAGTGGTTCTATTACACCCTGTGGATATAAGAAGTTAAACATAATATTATAAATTCTGCACATATATCTGGAACTGTGTGCTTTGGAATTCATTATTTGTGCTGGTTCTAATTAATTCCAAGTGTTGACAAAAGTAAACTGGGGTATTATGGACTAGGACACTAGTCTGCACATCTAATTCTTATCAAGTTTTGACATTTGTCTCTGTTAGGTAGTTATTTCCCAGATGAATGGACAAGATCATGCGTCACACTCAGTTCATGTATTTCATGTGGGAAAGATGAGGATAAAGCTCTGTAGAGGATGGATCACAAAGGCTAGAGAAAATTATTCATCGTCAATGCAGGTCTCCTTCCACTATTCTTAGCATTTATAGGGACTATCTCCTTAATGGGAAGAAGGCTCATTGTTGCATGTTGAGATTCACAAGACCCCATCATTTTACCTGTTAACTGTAGTTTGTCATTGAAGCTCCATATTTTCCTTGGCTCCATTGCTGATACAGATTTAGTTGCCTTCAAGAGCTGTGAACTCCATGATCTTTCCATTTCTTTTTAGCCTCTTTGCAGGGAAAGTCTTCCAACTGTGCGATCATTCTCTTTGTGAAATTTTTTATTGCATGTCATACTGTTAATTTGAATTTGAATTAGTCTTTGGCACAGGTTTCTGGCAGATGAAAGTTTTCTATTATTCTTTGCTTCAAAGATTTGAACCCCCCCCCCCCCCCCCTCCTCCTTTTGACTTGTACTTTCGGCAGAAATATATGTACTTCCTCTGTCAATGTGTCAGTCATGCTATGCAGAAACTGGAGTCTAATTTTTTTTTCATGGCCTCTGATCATTGATATCTCCCATATTCTTTCTGTACTTGAAATTATCTTTCCTTGAGACTTAAGCCTTTACATTAAAAGTTGGTACCGATGGTTGAAGAACTTTCACCGACAGATTTTTCTTAAACTAACTTTTTCTCTACCTCTAGCTTTGTGGAGTTAGAGGCGATGGTAATAATGCAGCCAAGGCAATGTTTTGGCAATCAAGGAAGGGCCTTTCGTTTGTTTTAACATTTGAATCGGAACGAGACAGAAATGCAGCAATTATGCTCGCCAGGAAATATGCTCTTGATTGCAATGTAAGTACCTTTTCCTCTATTCCAGACATTTGGTAGGACATATGAAAGTTTAATCCCAGGAGCCCCACTCCCTCCCCCATCTACCCCAAAAGTTCTACACAATTGTTGCCGCATCTAGCTTATGTTATCATTTATTTTGAATATTAGGAGATCTTATTCATAAAAAATAAAAAATAAAATAAAAAAAGAAAGAAATAATATTTGAAGATCTTAATCATCATGATTAAGTGCTTACTGTAATTTTCCATTTTCTGGGCTCTGATTATGTGGCTTCTGTTTCTTCTGTATCTTGAATACTGGTTGAAGCCACTGGTATAGCTTTGAAAAACATTTTCTTTATGCTCAGCGCTTATTTTTGGGCATATACCAATCTATTTATAAAGGCTACATGGGTTGTTTGATGGAAATTAGTTCTGCCTGCATACTACCATTCTTGCTTTAGTTTTCAATTTACATAGTTTTGAAATTGGAAACCTTTAATAACAGGTGATGCTTGCTGGACCAGATGATCAAGTATAGAAGTTAACCTACTGACTGAATCTTCACAAAATGTAAGTAAAACCAGGTTTTCATAGTGTGAGTAATGTGTGTGCGTTTGTGTTGTCCAAAAAAGATTGGTGCTTGTTATAGTAATCGGGATTCCACTAATAGTGTTGAATCATTTTAGGCATGGTTTTTGTTTGCCTAATCATTTGTTGTAACAAAGTTACCGCTTCTATATTAATGGGTTCATTTGTGCTGTTTGGCTGATTTGCAAATATTCACTCTAGTTTATATGTTGGTACATTTACAACAAGGGATGGCAGTTTATGACATAATCAGGTGACAGAAAGGGTAGAGTTGGTTTGCCTTTATTTATGTTGAAATCTTGCTAAGCAGGAAGCAGAAAAAAGAAAAAGAAAAAGAAAAAATAAATCCCAAGTTACCAAATGCAATATACTCAAGTGCCAAATATTTGGAAACTTCAACTATAGACAATTTATGAGGGTGTTGCCAGCAGAAGCCTATAAAAGAAGAGCACTTACCCTTGTGACACTGCTCGTCTGCCCAACAATAGGCTTGAAAGCCATCTCATAGACATAAATACCAAAGATTTATTCTCTGCTTGAGGTCATTCTCCAGTACGGTATCAATTTGGAGACATGCTATATATATTTGATGAGAAAAATCGTTTTGAGAAGTGCTTTGACCCGCAAAGAAAATGCGCTTGGTTTGACAAATTTATTCTCACCCAACAGAATATGGTCTAATTATTAAAACAATTTTCATTCCCTATATGCTTTCGAATTGAATTTCTCTTCAATTCTTTGCCTAAAATGGATGTTCTAATTGAAGAAACAAAATAGGCACATCATGTGTGAAATTTTCAAACGGTGAGATCTTCAGGGATAACTATAACTATTGACTCTATAACTATTGACTCTACTGTGTCTTTCTCCCCCTATAAGGAAGCACTCTTATTGACTGTAATACCAATTGACATATTTGAACAAATTATGCAAAATTATACAAAATGATTTTGTACATAATTTTCTATTTATCAAAATTATTTTTAGAGTTATTCTATTCTCAATTCGATGTAAAAAGCATATCATTTACATCACTTTAAATAATAAAATTTGATTTGTAAGATTTAGATTAAAATTTAATTTCTAAATCAAATATATCATGTAAATTGTTTATTAGATGTGTTATCTGTACCAACAAGGCAACTAACAAATAAAAACTTTCCATTTTTGAGTAATGCTACTCATTATCTTAATTATCATCATTCTCTTATCATCTCATGACGTGACATTAGATGAATAAAGACTAATTATTATATTTTACTTATGAATCTATCGTCTAATACTACATTATGTGATAATGAAATGATGATGAGAAAATAAATTATGAATATATTTTTTCTTTTTTAACTTGAATTGAATATAACCTGAATTGAAGACGTTTCAATTTGATATCAAAAATTTGAGGGATGAAAAAGGTATTCATAAATATATGAGAAATAATAGTTACACAATTATTTAAAAAAAAAAGTGAATAAATACGGAATTTACATGAAAAAAAAATTAATTTTTTAATACGTAACATTACTCACAACTTAATATTATATATAGTAATTTTAATAAAAATGTTTGGGACAGGCAGGAGATTGTTATAACTTAGGAAAAATAATAAGCGCTCCACCCTTCACGCACGTGTCATAGATTGACACGTATTGCACAGAATTTCAGTCTCACCACAGGTCACGCACGACCTTTGGTCCTGGCACGCTTGCTTTAATCCCAACGGCTACAAATTCTCCAGACCAATCTTCCGCTGTTGGATTTCCCAATATCCAACGGTTAGAAAGTTGAAAAAAATTCGACCGTTGGCTCCTCCACTTCAAAAGGCCACCGGTTCATTCGGTCTTCGTTGTTCTTATTCTGTACATGCGAGAGAGCGAGAGAGAGAGGGAGACAGGGAGGGGGCGATTAAGAGACTCGCAAGGAAATCGGTCGCCTGTAGCTGTAGTTCTTGGACACATTCGAGCAACTAGAAATGGCGTCAAGACCCATCGTTCCCCCACAGCCCAGAGGTATTTTTGTGCGCTCTCTAGATTCTTGAGGTGTTCTTTCGAGGATCAATATTCTTTTTATCTGTGGAGATGAGAATCTGTTTGGGTTTTTGATACACTGAACGCTCATGGGATAGTACGGATTTGATTACTTCCCATTTTTTAATCTGATTTTTCATTTCTGAATTTGTTTGGGCTTCGCTAATCTTTGGTAATATAAGACTTTACATTTCTTTTTTCTTTTACTTTTAAATTCAGATTACTCTGGTTTCACTGATTTTTTACTCTAAAGTGTAGATCTTGAGGACAAGGGGTTCAGTTTCTTTGATTTTTTTTTATCGGTCGATATTCTTTATTCTCTTGGCTGCCGATAAAACTGGGAGGAAAACACAAAAAATCCTACTTGTGATTGATTTTGAGTTTTCACTCGAGGAAAAGCAATTTTATTTTCTTCGATCTTGCCAGGATCCTAACCGGAACGGGTTTTGTTCGTCTGTTCATATAGTCTGATATGCCTTGGAATCCTTTATTTCAGGCCAAACGCTATAATATATATCATTTGACTTCCTTTTGAATGTTGCTTAGGTGAGGCAGTAGTTGGAGGAGGTAAGCAGCAGAAGAAGAATGATGCAGCCGAAGCAAGAAACCGCAGAGCACTCGGTGATATTGGGAATCTGGTAACCATCCGAGGAATCGAGGGCAAACCAAATCGTCCCATCACAAGGTCTCCTTACACTCCCCCTCTCTTATTATTGATTTTGATTTTGTTTTCCCTCTCATTGAATTTCATCTGATGGTCTTTTTAGGAGTTTCTGTGCTCAACTGCTCGCAAATGCGCAAGCTGCAGCAGCTGCTGAAAATAACAAGGTTCCAGTCATCTGTCTAATTTCTTTGGCCTCTTAATTGAAATTTATGAGTTTGTGATTGAGAATATGCTTGATTTTGCATGTCGTGTCTGTATGAATTTTGCAGAAACAGTTCTGTGTGAATGTTGATGGAGCTCCTCTTCTTCTTGATGGGGTTGCGGCAGGTAAACGAGCCGTGGCACCAAAGCCTCAGAAGAAAGCTGCTGTTAAGCCGAAGCCCGAAGAAGCCGTTGTCATAAGCCCGGATACGAAGGACGATGATGCTAAGGCTAAGCAAGAAAATCCTATCAACAAGAAAAAGGATGGAGAAGAAATGTTGAGGAAGAAAGCACATGCCTTTACTTCGGTCCTAACTGCTCGTAGCAAGGTGGCCTTTTTATTCCTTGATTGAGTGTTGATTGTTCTTGAAATCTGAGGCACTTAGCTGAAAAGTCTGATCTTAATCTGGCAGGCTTCTTGTGGTTTAACTAACAAACCAAAGGAGCAGATTGTTGATATTGATGCTGCAGACGCTTGTAATGACTTGGCTGCTGTAGAATACGTTGAGGACATCTACAAGTTCTATAAACTAGTTGAGGTATATTTTTTCATCAATTTCTTGAGGTAAATTTCCTTTTCCTATTTAAGTTCCCTTCCGTGCTCTGACTGATGAAGTGCCCATTAATTATGTGCTTGATTCAGAATGAGAGTCGCCCTTCTGATTATATAGACTCTCAGCCGGATATCAATGAAAGTATGAGAGGGATTCTGGTGGACTGGCTGATAGATGTTCATAGGAAGTTTGAACTGTCTCTAGAAACTCTTTATCTGACAGTCAATATAATTGATCGGTTCCTCGCAATTAAGACAGTGCCAAGGAGGGAATTGCAGTTGGTGGGCATCAGTGCGATGCTCATGGCCTCTAAGTACGAAGAAATATGGCCCCCTCAGGTATGTAGCAATGCTATTCTCAGGCCTAATTTCAGATCTCATAATCGGTTCTTTAGTCAGCTCGAGTGTAAGATGAACTGTGTTTGTATGCAGGTCAATGACTTTGTACACCTTTCAGACAGAGCTTACACCAATGAACAGATTCTAGTCATGGAGAAAATCATACTGGGCAAGCTGGAATGGACCTTGACAGTGCCAACACCATACGTTTTCCTCGTTCGTTTCATCAAGGCATCGATTCCTGATCAAGAAGTAAGTATTCTTTCTCTGCGCGTTATACAGATTAATAGCTGTTTATGGTTATTGTTTTCCGAGTGTAGTTTGAAGCTAAGCTGCGTTGTTTTGTTCAAATTGTGTAGCTGGAAAACTTGGTGTATTTTCTTGGTGAGTTGGGTATGATGCATTATGCAACCATAATGTATTGCCCATCAATGATTGCTGCCTCAGCAGTCTATGCCGCTCGTTGCACTCTAAAGAAGATCCCCGCTTGGAACGCCACCCTTAAGCTTCATACCGGGTTCTCCGAACCACAACTCATGGATTGTGCAAAACTGCTGGCGAGCCTCCACTCGATGGCTGCGAAAAGTAGGCTTCAGGCTGTGTTCAGAAAGTACTCGAAATCTGAAAGGGGAGCCGTGGCACTGCTTTCGCCGGCAAAAGCTCTCTTGTCTGGCAGTGTATGCGCATCCACGGCTTAATGGACATATTATCTGCATGGGATTGATTTAAGTTTGCTTTTCTTTGATTCTTTTTGTCACCTGCAGCAGCAGCTTTTGAATATCTCCAATGAGAAGACATTTAAGAGTATATTAGGATACATCTAATTTGTTAAACTTTTAGATTACCACCAGAATTCGTTTATCATGTGGAAGCTTGAATTAGAGAGCAATTTAAATAGAATGAATGCTTCGAAACGAGCACACATCAAATCTCCATATTTTTTTCCTTTCAATGTTTTTCTTCCCTTTTTCTCTCTCTACTTTCTTTTTCTCTCCTCTCTCTAATTTGAAGTCTCCGCAATTCCAACTACACATAACAATTCTAGTTCGAATGATAATAAAAGGACAAGCCCCAAATGCACCAAGTACCAACCTTGGCAACTTTTGGTAAAAGAAAAATTATACTTATCATCCCTCTACACCATACAACCAACATGTGATTTGTAAAAATGTACGTGTGTTTTATTAACATGTAGAAAAATGTATGTTTAAATATATAAAAAGACAAAAATGACAAATCACATGTATGTTTTACTTTTAGACTTGTATATAATTTATCATTCCCATTTTTTCTTCGTGAAACTACAATTTTACTCATCATTTTTTCTTTTCTATTATTGTATTTTAGTCGATACAATTTTTTAAATTCTAACATGTAGTAGTTTTGTGTTAGCTTTGCGAGTCATAAATAATTATCAATGCTTAATATAAAATATCAAAATATCGTATGCCAGTTCAAATCGTGTATAACAGTCCCTACCAATTGTTATTATACCCGTTATTTATTTTTTCCACATCTTTTAATATATTCAAATATTTAAAAAAATACACCAAAATGCTTAAAATCACATTCTCATTAAGTAAAAAAAAACCAGTGGTCAAGTGGAGCGGTGGAATGCTTCAGACGGCGTACTAGTGTTTTCATTTATTTTATGAAAAAGCCTACTTGCACCAGGGGTTGGGGAACCTCCCACATAACATCCCTCTCTATATGTACAATAATGAAACGATACGTTTCAAATTTGAACGTGTTTGCGCTTTTCGAATTTGGTCACAGCTAGAAAACCTCCCCATTGTTGCAACAATTTTGCTACATGTACCCGGGTTAAATACCTTTGGGTAATCAGCTGACTTAGGCAGTCAATATATTATTTAAAAAAAGAGAGGCAAAAATTAAAAAATAACTAAGTCATTTGTGCGCTTCACTCCCTCGCTGTCTTTAGAGAAATGATATTTACAGTCGTCGTTGTACAAACATGACATTTGCACATTCCATGACTGTATGTAGTATTACTTTTGTCCTTATCTCCTCTCTTGATTATTCCACCCTTCTCTCCGGGTGATCTGACCACTCATGTATCCATTTACAGCTTCGTTTTATTTTTCCGTAGGATTCTTGCAGGCAAACAAACTGAAATTTTCTGAACTCCTCAACTTCTCCTCGCTTTAACCGTATCTAATTCGACTATTTGCAATAGAAAGATGGTACATTTTCGTGGAAATAGAATCAAACAAATTTAACTCTGTTTGCTTCAGTGGTAAACGGAATAAGGAATTGAGATGGATTAATAGCAACCTGGTGAATGGTCCAGGATTTAATCTTTTACGAATTTTGTTTCATTTTTGCTTTAATGTTGAATTCATGCGAAGTTGGCTAATTTTTATGTATCTTTTGGAATTGTATGTAGTATTGACCAGCGCTATAGCCTATAGAGATCAGGTCCAAGCAATTTGATATGGAAATTTCAAGTTGTGGGTTTTGATCATTTTATTGAAACTTCCGTTCTTCACATTTGTTTCCCTCGTAATGAGTGCAAGTCCTTAGTGCCAAGTTTCCTCTAGAAGTGGAGAGGCGGGAGTGGTGGCAGTCATTCTACTGCGATGCTACATATCCGAAGTTGGCACCTATATCTTTGGTTTAAGGCATGTGAAGAAGAAGAAAATCGAAGAAATGAGAAGAACTTGTAATAGTCTGTGTTTTGTCTTCGAGGTCGTCTGTGGGGAAGCTGGCTCTGTTCCACATGTTGCGTTCTGGGGAGGTTCCTGGTCGTCTTGGTGTTTCGTCCGGGGGTTTTGCAACAAGAATACTAGTTATTTTTAAGTAATTTTTATACATTTTATTAATATGATTAGCTGAATTATTATTATTTAATATACAATCAATCATATCAATAAAATATAAAAAAAATATATAAAAGTGATTTCATATAAAATTTTTGTATTATTTTATAATATTGATATACTGCTAAAAAAATAAATATTTTGAAGCCCACGTTTAACAGCAGCATTGGGCTCTGGGCTCTGGTTATCGATTGGGTTTAACAGCCCATTAAATACATCAATCATCAGTGCAAATATACTTTTTGGCAAAGCAGGAGCTTTTTTCTTAAGGTGTCTCTTTTCTTTCTTTAAACCCTAAAGGCGGGTTTAATTTCTGAACTAAAAACTCTCTGCCTGGTTCGCTCGCTTACTCTCTCTATCTCTTGCGTTGCGTTGCTCCACTTCTTCAAATACTACGCCTATTTGGAGACTACAGCGGGAAAAGATGCCGCCCAAGACGAAGAAGCATTCCAAGGCACAGTCGAGGCTGTCGAAAGTTGATGACTACTCCGCATCTCCTTCGACACCCTCATCGACGCCTTCTATAGATCTTGGAACTAGTGAGGAGGACCTTTTCTGCTTTCTTGAACAGGCTTCGGCCAAATTTCCTGCTCTCATCGGTAAATCTGCTATCACTGGTAAAGTTGCTGGTGTTGTGCGTGAGCCCAAAGGCTGTAAAATTTGGCTCTCCGAGAGTTCCATGGTTTCTTCTTCCATTGCCGTTGGTTCTATCGTATCGGTAACTCACATTATTCGTATACTATGTAACTTTATTTCCGTTGGAATTGGACATATTGGTGTTTTATATGTGTCTCATAAATAAGTGATTGGCTCTCTCTCTCTCTCTCTCTCCCCTCTTAGCTAGGTGTCTCGTATACTTCCTTCTCTCTCTCTCTCTCTCTCCCCTCTTAGCTAGGTGTCTCGTATACTTCCTGTGTACTCCGGCTTTGCCGATTCTATTAATAAAATCCTTGTAAAAAATATAATAATCGATTGAGTTTTTTTTTTTTTTTTTAAATTGAACCATGAAAAAAGAAAAGGATTATCAAGTACACTGTTGATGAAGAGCTACTTTGATTTTGAAGCTCTTAGCTTAAAATAATGTTTCCCTTTTCGTTTGTGTTATCCGGTTGTCAAGAATTCACTTCTCCATTAGCCATATGCTACATTGCCGTTTTAATTCACGTTCAGTTTCTTTGTGTTTTTGTTTCTGTAATAACATTTCGATTGTAGAAATTTGTATCTTTTTATAAATAGAAAATAAATAGAAAACATTAAGATATATTTTTGATTAGATTTGTCATTCTATAATCATATATCTTTAACTTTTAACAGTGTGTCAAAAGGGAATGCATGATTGCATAATTATCTATTTTTCGGCTGCTCATCCTTTATCTTAATACTGTTGACAGGTGTCACTTGCTTCTTCAAGGATGAAATTTTCATCTAGCTTCCCTCTTAGCTCATTAGCAGATGAATGTGCAGCATACTTTGGGACTGATAATGGAGAGAAAATGGCTAATGAAGTTGGGAACAACTTCGCTCTCGCAACTGTTTTTCCTTCTAGTAAGGTTTGAATGACAATTTGAAAAAAAAAAATTTTGATTCAGAGAAAAAGGGAATAAAGTTGGCAACATTTGGCATTGATGGGTAGAATTTGGAAGAGTAATTTCGTGGTATTTATTTTTCCACTTCCATCATGCCATCGTTAAAAGTTTCAGGTCTTCAATTGTTGTACTGGTTTGAAGTGAGTTCAGTGCCATTCCTGCAATTGGGATTTGCAAAATCTAATTATCAAATCATTTTGCATTTATAATTTATGCTTAGCGCTTTGATTCGGTTAATTGCAAGAAGGTATTCAGCCTTTGGGAGGGTGGAAGTTACTAGAATCTTTGTCAAGGATAGACTGTACGTTTTTTATGCCCTATGAGGTTGGCACCTTCTAGAAATAGAATGGACTATCTATATCTGGTCCAGTGCAGCTTTTAAAACAGACAGATGCATTGTACGAGTTTTAAAGAACATGTTATTTCATACTCCCCATGCATCAATTTATGATTTTATGTATCAGCATTTATATATATATATATATTGGAATTGCTGGTGTGCCTAATTTATATATATATATTGGAATTGCTGGTGTGCCTAATTTTTCACAAACTTATTGGATCTTAATACATCATATTAAACAGAGATTTGGGTCTATCTTATTACTGAGACTTTTTTTTTCTTTGGTTTTGTTTTTACCTTTCCCAGATTATGAAGAATGAAGTGCAACTGTCCTCCAACCTTTCCTACACCCTGGGTTGTCCTACTTCGGGCAGTGTTGTGTTTGTTTACCCCATACAAAGTCAATTTCCATCTGGTCTTGTAAATGGTCGTGAAGTACCAAATGGCACCAGAATTAAGTGTTTTTCTGTAGACAACTGCAAGGAATTGTATCTCGAGCTGGCTCTTTCAGAGAATAGGTCAATTGTGAGAAGTAGTTTGTTGCCTTCCATGAACTTCTCTGAAGAAAAGCCTCGAAATCCATTTGAAAGTGGAATGCTTTCATCCCCCAAAACCCCATTGTATCAGTCGAAACTTAGCTCATCTAATAGTTTTCACACAATTTCACCAATATATGATGATTTAGTATCCTGTTTGACAAATCAAAACAGTTCATCTGTTGATTCATTTGACATTAGAGAGGTATTAGCAGATAAAAGTTCAAAGAAACTTCTGCAAACTTGTGCCGGTACTTGGCTGTTTTCTCGTTATCTGCTCTGTGGAAATTTTGTTTCCATCCCGATACTTTCAGAGCTTTTCATCTTTCGCGTAGTAGGTGCTAAGGAATTGTCAGCAAAGAGTAGGAGTCATGATTTGACAAATGAGAAAGGTGATAATTTTCTCCCTGAAGCTCCTGAACTGGTGGACCATGCCATCCGTGCTTTTTTGATAAACCATGATACGGAAATCCATCTGTGTGCCTCTTCAAATGTGACATCTGAAACTTCTCAAAAAGGGGTTTTTTCAAGTGTTGAACTTGAATATCAGGATGCTAAAGCTACTGTGGTAGAAAATACTTTGAAATTGGGTGGTCTTTCAAAAGAATTTGCAATTTTGAAAGATATAATAATCTCCTCCTCGGTGGACACATTATCGAGGTACGTCACATAGGATATTGCTTCTTGCTTATTTGTGCAGTTTTGTAGCATTGAATTCCTTTCTAAGGTCATGCTATATTCTATATTAGACTTTTGGAGCTTCGTATCTCTTTGGGGATGATTCTTGTCTTCTTTTGATTCCGTACTTGATGTGGTTTTCTTGTCATCCACATATTCAAAATTAAATGCTGACCACTGATGTAACTATTTTAGTTTCGGTTTACGAACTACAAAGGGTGTGCTTCTTCATGGCCCTCCTGGCACAGGAAAGACTTCTTTGGCACGACTGTGTGCCCATGATGCTGGTGTCAAGCTTTTCTCTGTGAATGGACCTGAAGTTGTCAGTAACTTTTATGGAGAAAGTGAGAAAGCTTTGCATGAAGTCTTTGAGTCAGCAAGCCAAGCAGCACCAGCAATGGTTTGATTTGTTTACCCAGATTGATTTATGTTTCAAACGTGGGCCTTCACCCTGCTTGAAGTACTGATGGATACGGTGTTATACTTGGATTTTAAAACCAAAAAACAAAAATGTTTAGAACATGTCAATTTCACGTGGTTTAGAGTTTCATGTTTTTATGATTAAAAAAAAAAAAAGAGTCAGGAAAATTTTGTGTAAAATATACATTTTAACTGCTTGCATTTTATTTAAAGTGAACTTAATAATTGGTTATGATCGCAATGGCTGTGTGCCAAAATGCTCTCCATTCTCTACCTGACAACCTTGTTTCTGTCCCCCCCTTCTTTCTCCCCCTTTCTCTCTAACATTTGTATTGTCATTCCATTTGGATTTGTCGATGTGTGCATAAAGTTGTGTTATCTCATGAATCAGAAGTTCCATTTGTAAATTTTACGGAAGGGGAATGGGGGTGCTGAATTAGCACAATTAACATGGGATGTGATTAGAAATGTTGAAAACTAAGTGAACGATACTAGAATCAAGTCGAGCCACAAGAGGTTTAGGTAACCACATATTTTTTCTTAAGATTAATGTAGGAATAGATAACTGACATGGAAAGTATCCATGCTCAGCTCTTTTGAGTTTTCTTTATTTTTTAGAACTTTAAGGCCCCATTTGGATAGTGAGATGAGATTGGATGAGTTGAGATAGTTTGTGAATAGTAGTGAGATTGTTGAGTTGAGATGGGATGAGATGGTTTTTGAAAATTTTGTGTTTGGATTAGGAAGTGAGATGGGATGGTTTTAACTTTTTGGAGATTTGATAGATGTGGGTCCCACCAATTATTGCATTGTGTTTGTAATGTAATATTAGTAGTAATTTATAAATTAACTTTTGCGTTGTGCACGTATGGCATGCACAATGGAATACAGGTGCACGTAACGTGCACTCATGTGGCTCACAGCCTCCAACCATGAGCTCGGTCCTCATGGACTGTCGGTGCCTTCTGCTACAGCAGGAATGGTCACTGACCCATGAAGGTCGTGCTCGTCATGGCCCTGAGGCACGATGGCCACAAACATAAAGTGCATCCGTGAGGTTCACGACGGGCAGCGGGTTCACATTGTCGTGCACACAAAGGGGCCCTCCCCATGCGAGCGTGGGCAGGATGATTGGCATTTTCTATCATTGGCAAGGTGTCCTTCAATCGCCCAAGCTTTTCAGGCCACGCAGTTATTGCTAGCTTCCCACAGCCTACTAAGGCTGCCAGGGGCCAGAACTGGACGTGCCGGCGTTTTCAATTGCCGATGTGATGGCCCCCGGCAACAGAAAGTGCCTATGAGACCTTCCCCACCAGTCTCACAGCAGCGGACTCCGGATCCCAACCACGTAACGAGTTGCTCGGCCGTGGACCTCGCCACAAGCTCCTCGGTGTGACAGGAAGCCTCCTCGGCCTAGTAGGTCCTCATCCAGTTCTGTTATGGGCAACGATAGTCACTTGGCCATGAGCTTCTCGCACAAGGATGGAGGATCTCACCACCCTCCCTCGGCCACAAGCTTTTCACCCACAAAGTGGCCGAGGCGCTCCTCAGCCATGGAAGGCCCTCGCCACACCATTTTGCAACCCTCCGTTCACAACATGCTTACTTGCCACCACGACCATTTTCTCACCTCACCACAGTAGGCAAGCTTTTTACCTGCTCAGTGGACTCCATCACTGCAAGCATCCATGCGCGATGGTCCAATCCATGGCACTGCTCCAAGATGGAGGATGAGAGATGCGTTAATGGTTTCAATGAGGGGAAGGGATTCAAAAAACCCAGAGGTTGGAGCTGTGTGGTCTCGCTCCCCTTGTCCTTTCGTCTGCAAAAGCAAAAACTCTGCAAAAGCTTCAAGATGACAGGCCATTTTTCATTAGTGAAGTGAGATGGTTTTCAATCTCATAAAGTGAAACAAAGCGTTTGGATAGGAGAGTATCTCTCCGTACAAAGAAACCATCTCAACTCTAAAACCAAACCGCACCTAAATTTTACTGTTCTTACAATCCTCTCCTATACTTGATGCGTGCATGAGATTTTCCTTCTCATCAATAAAGGATTCATCACTGATAGGAAAAATAAGATTTTTATGTATGATTAAGATTAATTTCTATTAATGATGGAAAGGGATGTGGTCCCTGTACATAGGAAGTATACATAAGTCACTTAACAAACAAAAGGAAAAAGTGCTAGAAAATCAGAAATAGAAATAGGAGAACCATAATGGGCTGTTGTCCAATGATACAAGATGTTAAGAAAGTCCCCCACTCCTGTCCCAGGGCACTAAGGGGTCTTAACGAAAGACTTAAACTCCAACACCAAGGTTTTACTATTTCTAGATAACTGTATACTCATTTTGTGAACTATAATGACTAACTTATTGATATACGAAAATAAACAAACCGTCTAAGCTGTATTAAGAGAAGATATCTGTGTTGTTATACAAATGAAAATCTTCTGGGTACTGGAGAAATTTTGTAAGAATAACTTACATTTTGTAACTTTTCTTCTTATATAGAGGTATGATCAAGTAGGACAGCTAAATAAAAAAATATTCCCTTCATGTTCTAACTGTATTTTTCAACTTAAACTAAAAGGAAAACAAGTGTACAAATTCCATGTCATTCAATTAAACAAATTAAGATTTTGCCTTTGGGCATGATATATTCTTGCTTTGTTGACTCTGCCTTTAGATGACTACTTAGGGTTGTATATTATTACAGATATTCATTGATGAACTTGATGCCATTGCCCCTGCTCGGAAAGATGGAGGTGAAGAGCTTTCTCAAAGAATGGTTGCTACGCTGTTAAATTTGATGGATGGTATTAACAGAGCTGATGGAATTATTGTAATTGCTGCGACAAATAGACCTGATAGTATTGAGCCTGCACTGAGACGACCTGGAAGACTTGACAGGGAAATTGAAATAGGTACTACCCAGTGTT
The DNA here is from genome assembly GCA_011037825.1 of Carya cathayensis. NCBI lineage: Eukaryota > Viridiplantae > Streptophyta > Magnoliopsida > Fagales > Juglandaceae > Carya > Carya cathayensis. The sequence continues at coordinate 552,419 of QGSO01000187.1, forward strand.
TGTGTGATTACAATATGTTGTTATATTAGGAACCTTTCTGAATGATACATTCTGCTTAAGCTTTCAGGTGATTCGCATTGTAAGACATTGCCAAACTGTTATGCCTTATACCAGATTTTTTTTTTTTTGCCTTACTCTGCCTATCAAATAACTGTTTTCATATTATATTAAGTGTAGCAAGGATGGTGTAAATTCACCAAATCTGTCATGTTGAAAGCGACATGATTGCCTAATATGGTAGTGGTCCGGTATCATGACTGCCCTCATCTGTGCTGTATATCTCCTCTGTAAATTGGAGTCCTTATGGGAATATCTCAATGACTCCAAAACTCAGAAATTGCAAAAGAAAATAGGTGATTTAAACTTCCATCTTCGATTTTTCTGGGAATGAAGTTGATCTACTTTGATAGTGCTCCTAGGAAAGTTATAGTATGTATTTGGTGAGTCCCTCTTCAAACTTATTCAAAAATAGAAACATGAATCGACATCACATTGTCCCTGAAATTTAGGGTATAGGTTTGAATTTCTATATGACTCAAGGACATTTAAAATTTAGCAATTTGCTTTCAGTATTCTTAAAAGGAGTGAAAGGAAATACATGCATTTGTACCATCTGTGTATGTGTCATCTACTCAATGGTTAATAGGAAAAAATAAGAAAATGATGAGTTGACTTGCTTGAGCTAGTTAAATAATTATTGGGTAATAACTATGTTTGCAAGATGGGTGTGCTAGGGAATCAGGGATGTACATTTGTTATAAGTGGAAAATTAAGCAGGGAGTTCTTTTGTATACTTCCTGTATTCATGGGCTGCACCTATTTCATTCGATGAATAAAATTCTTTCTTATTTGTCAAAAAAAAAAAAAAACTAAGCAGGGAGTTGGAATCAGTTGAGTTTGTCATTGTTTGACGGATGTGTTGTTAATTTTGTTTCTGTCAAACATCCAAATATAGGTGTGCCATCTCCCAAGCAGCGGCTGGACATATTACATACCCTTCTCAGTGAAATGGAACACTCGCTTTCTGATGTGCAAGTTCAACACCTGGCCACAGTCACACATGGATTTGTGGGTGCTGATCTAGCTTCCCTTTGCAACGAGGCAGCTTTGGTTTGTCTTAGGCATTATGTTAAGTTTAGAAATTCTTGTCATGATTTGGACATCAGTTCAACACCTATTGCATGTGAAGGCTGCTCTGATGTTATAATGGACGGATCTGATTGCTTAGAAGTGAAAAGAGATATTTCAAGGGATTATGCAAATTCAGCAACTTCCTCTGCTTCAAATTTTTCCGTTTCCTCAGAGATTCGACCATATTTACACTTGAAGGCTACTGTTCTGGAACATGCAGAAAATATCTTGGATGGCATTGAAGATGAGTGTAGGTTAAGAGTAGCTTTTGAAGATTTTGAAAAGGCCAGGATGAAAGTGAGGCCCAGTGCCATGCGGGAGGTATGGTTTATGCATTTATGTTGCATTATTATTGTTTTAAGTTATATTGCAGCAGTGAGTTCTGGTATCTGTAATTTACACCTATTTTATGGGAGTACTATTGGCTCATTATTCTTTTATATAAACCAATAATACGATGGAAAAATCTCTCAAATACAATGAGCTCAAAAGTCAAAAGTGGGAGAACAAGAAAAAAATATGGGCATGTGAGAAAGACATCTATCATGAGTATTTAAACTAGTACCCAAATGATGAGCAGCCAGACGCAGGCAAGGATTGTGGGACTACAAAGTTAGTGGACTATCGATTTGGGAATAGGTTTTTGCTGCATGCTTAAAAAAAAGCATGAGCAATATATGCTATATATTAAGCATGTATTAAAATGATGATGACTAAGTGATTGCTACAGTCGGAGTCCAACTTCCATTATTGCTCTTAGCTTCTCCCTTTATTGCAACCTTTAAGTGCTTCATATATAATCAGCCTTAATCAACTATCTTCTTGTTTATTTATTCCTAGGTAATACTTGAGGTTCCAAAGGTCAATTGGGAAGATGTTGGTGGCCAAAGTGAGGTTAAAACTCAGTTAATGGAAGCCATAGAATGGCCTCAAAAACACCAGGATGCTTTCAAGCGTATTGGGACTCGTCCCCCAACAGGGATATTGATGTTTGGTCCTCCTGGTTGCAGCAAAACTCTCATGGCACGTGCAGTAGCTTCAGAAGCAGGACTGAATTTCCTTTCCGTGAAGGGTCCAGAACTTTTCAGCAAATGGGTTGGCGAATCCGAGAAGGCTGTAAGGTCACTATTTGCAAAGGCAAGGGCCAATGCCCCATCAATTATATTTTTTGATGAAATTGATAGTCTTGCTGTCATCCGTGGGAAGGAAAGTGATGGAGTTTCAGTTTCTGATAGGGTTATGAGTCAACTTCTTGTTGAAATGGATGGTTAGTGATAAATTCTGGGCAATAAATACCACCAATTGAATTTTTTTTTTACTATGGCTTCTGTTTTAGTCACATTGCTATTTCTTAAGCTTCTAGAGTAGTAAGTAAAATTTGGGGGGGGTACTAGCTTCTGCCATCCAGCTTTGATTAATAAAATTTTGTTTATTCATCAAAAAAAAAAAAGTAAAATTTGGGAGATTTAATCTTGAATATAGACGTTGGCATTGCTTCTCTCTCACCCAAATATCTTTTTGAATTTAGGTTTACATCAAAGAGTTGATGTTACTGTAATTGCTGCTACAAATCGACCAGACAAGATTGATTCTGCCCTTTTAAGACCAGGTTCACTCTCTCCACCCCCCCCCCCCCCCCCCTTCTCTACTCCTCCCCTTTGCCCCACCAAAAAAAAAAAAACACACACACATACACACACCCACCCATTACATGCCCACTGATCCATGCCCATATACTGAGCGAGGTGTTGCCAGTATCTTACTATTCCGTCTCCCAGGAATTTGTTAAGATTCCTAATAGTGATAAAAGATTTGGACAGGACGCTTTGACCGGCTGCTATATGTGGGGCCTCCTAATCACACTGACCGAGAAGAGATATTCCGCATCCACTTGTGCAAAATTTCATGCAGTTCTGACATCAGCATAAAGGTGCTGGCTAGTCTCACAGAAGGATTTACTGGGGCTGATATATCATTGACCTGCCGGGAGGCAGCTGTTGTAGCTATTGAGGTATCTTAAGTTTATTTATGATTAGATAGCTTTGTCTTTGAAATTGTGATTAATTTTTCATTTTATTCACAACCAGGAGTGCCATGATGCTTCAGAAATATCAATGCAACATTTAAGGACTGCAATCAGACAAGTGCAGCCTTCAGAAATTCACTCTTATGAAGAGCTGTCTGCAAAATTTCAAAGGCTTGTTCATTCTGCTGCAACAGAAAAAGAATTAGTAATTCAGCAGTATTCTAGTAAATCAAACCGGTTTCCTATCTGGTAAAACATTTCTTCTCATACTTAATTTTTTTTTAACATAATATTATCATTTTGGTCAGTAAGCTAGAATTGAATATGCGGCTGAATTGAGATGCTCTCTCTCTCTCTCTCTCACACACACACACACGCACACACACACACGATGAAAACTCAGTGCTGAGGTCCAATTGCCCAAGGGAACAAGCCTGTTGTGGCCAATAATAGTACAGGAATATTACTTAAAAAAATATAGTTCAGAAATATTGCACAATAATAACAGTGAAAATGGGTCAGCAATATGTTTTTATGTTGTGAGTTTAAAAAGGGTGTTCTAGTCCTGATATTATCAATTGTTTTTAAAGATGGCTTTATCATGAGAGACTAAGAATTGTCAAAAGTAACTTGATAAATGTTTTGAATGACTGAGGTCCTTGACCATATGGATCGATGAGTGGGTCAAATAAATTGGCTGATGTCTCAGAATCGTCCAGAGAAGTTGGATAAAGAAAATGATAGTCCAATAAAAATAGCACGGCTTTGCTGCTGAACTTATTATAAAGGCAATTCTTAACTGTTTGCATAAAAACAATATTTTTTGCACGTTTCACCCTTTAGGGAATAATAATAACATCTGGGGCATTACCAAAATATGTGTATTTATCTTATAAGGCTCATACATTCAGAATTTGTTAGAATTAGGATTTTGCTTGGTTGAAGGTACTTTATGTATTTTGTTTATATGAAGAAATTTCCTTCACTTGGAATAAATTTTTTGTGGCTGTAGCTGTGGTTACATTTATATTTTTATATCCTTCAAAAAGATAAATTAATTTAACGTTCTTCTTCATTTGCTTTGATTTTTTTCGATGAAGCAGGAACCTTATAAAATCTGTTGCATTCTTCCTTTATCAATTCCCAGTATCCCTTTTTCACCCAAAGTCCGATTCAAGTGTGTAGCCCAACTTTTCTTCAGCTTACCATATATGATCTTCGTGGCCTTTTTGTAACGGGATTTATTTACATAAGCTCACACAGAAAAAAGTATAGAAGATGTCACCTGATGATTTCGATATGAGGCGTATATTCTTAAGGAGTGCTTGGGGCTTCAAAAAGAAGAAATGTCGTACGCAAGTACAACCAGAAATGAATTTCAGATGTCACATTGCTGATTTCGATATGAATTTTGAGGCGTAGAAAAGTTAGGGAGTGTTTGGGACTTCAATAAGAAAAATGTTGAAGAACTCGAGTACAAGCACGGTATTTTGAGGAGGATGGGATCTTGTAAAGGGTTGGCATTGCAATTTGAGGGGAGAGAGTTTTTTGTTCTTAACTTCTTACGTGTCCATCAAAGGTTTGTGCTCTAAGCTCCGATTGCAGCTAAGCCAAGTAACCCGTTTTGGTGGGACACAGAGATTGCGTGATGATTTTTTGCAATGGAGAGTTCTTGGTTACACTTGAGCACTCGATATCCTTGCTATTGGACAAGAGGGAGGGGAGCAGCCCGTGAGATGTAGGGACTACCATTTTTGGTCCTCGTCTTTAGTCCTTTGTACAAGCAGTTTTTATGCTTTTTATTTTTACTTTTCTCCAAAAGCGTATATGGAAAACTCTTGAGATTTTCACCATGGATTTGAGCTGCTGTGGAAGCCATGATGGCAGGAATCAGCAAGTTCGGCCGAAAAGCACTCGGCATCCCCAAGACTAGGACTTTCGAGTTTCGTGGTCTGAGTTTCAAGATTTTGGCTTATATTTGATAGAGAAATTTGTGAGTAAGAACTTCATTTTCAACGGGATGATTAACTTACTTAGATGAATAAAATCTGTCTCCGATTTTTTTTAATAATTTGTTTGAATTGATTTCATACAGCATTATTATGGGGTTTTGAAAACCTGATATTAAGCAGTCCACAGACACAGAGAGACGGAGAGAGAGAGAGAGAGAGGGTTCAAAAATAACTGCCGCTGTTCTATATATATATATATATATATATATTTCTAAGCAAGCATATTATAGATATATCAAACAATTATAAGATACAATAATCAATAGGGTAGGAAGTCCCAACATTCAACCTAAACGAGCAAATACAACACGATAAATTTATTAAAAAAAAAAAGAGAGAGAGAGAAGCAAGATTTGGGATCAAAAACTTGACTTAGTCCCATATCCCACAAGGGAATGCCGCTTAAAACGGTTTTGATACAATTCGATAAACAGATTGTGATAGTATGACTAAAAGTCGAAGTGAAGATATTTGTGTGTTGCATTTTGCTAGTATGAACTTGTTGCAAAAGACTTCTACCACCTCTTTCTCATAATCCTTGATTAGGAGAAGTAATAATATAGACAGAAAGCAATCAGAAGAGCCACCGAATCGCCAGAGGACGACAGATAGGGATTGTGGTAGTGCGTGAGGGACACACACTACTCTATGAGTGTGGCGAATAGTCAAATTCAAAGCATCCGAGATCGTTGGCTCCAAAAAGGCCATGCGTGGCAGAAACAGGAGCTTCCCATTGCAGTGACACATGGATCTCATGTGTGCTTTGGTCTTTGCGTATGGCTTATGCGCCGCTCCGCTCGGCAAAATTCTTCAACTTTTTGAAGGATCGGAGGCTGGAAAATCATGTGGTGGGGTGCATGATGGTCTATAGGCTCCAGTAAGCAACAAATTGGAGATTCTCTTTGCTTTCGATGGGAAACCTTAAAAAAAACACTAGAAAAATAAAGTTGCACAAAATTTGGACTGGCCAAATGGGAATAGGGAGGCAGAAGATGAAGCTCCAACCCCCTCGCCCCCTCTGGGCGGGGAAGGTTGGATGTTTTTTGGGTGGTTTTTGGCCAAGGAGAGAGCGAAGCGCTGGGAGAGAGAAAAACCCAAAAATATTGATTGTTGCTATTCTATATAAATGATTAGACCTCTGAGAATTGATCCATGTGATGGTGCCAAATCAGCAACCATGACACCCACCAAGAGCTTTCTTGTTCCCACAATTTTTTTAAATAAGTTGTCTCAACTCTAACATCTATCTCATCCCAAATTTGCATACAACTAATTTCTTTAAGTTTAATACACACTGGAGGAATATCTGAAAGTACAATACTGAAATATACAATAGGGGTTATGCAAAGTTGGATTTTTGGATTTGTGTGGGGTGGAAATGAGTAACAATTTGAAAATCTGACTCCACACCAGCTCTGATAAGTTAGAGTCGGAGTTTTTTAACCAAAAAATTCAGAGTCAGAGGTAGTGATGTACCCATTCCGCTCCGAGGTAGCGATGTACCCCCTCTGCTCCAACTCTGATTTCGACTCTGACTCCGATATTGTATAAATTTTATACAATTATATGCATTTTTATATATTAATTACATATATTTTTCTATAACTATAACTTATATAGTTACTTAAATTTAATAATATACTAGTATGAGCAAATTATTATAAAATAATATATTTATACTATAATATAAATTGACTACCATGTAACACTAATGTATACAAACATGTAATACTAATTATATAATAACTAATATATAATAACATTTAATACTAATGTATTATGTATAAACACAAATATATAAATTTATAATAAAATACTAATATATAATAACTAAAGTATAATAACATGTACTAGTAATGTATAATAACATGTAATACTAATGTATAAACATTAACATATAATACTAATGTATGATAATATTAATTTGTACAATGATTTATTTTTCAATTTTTGTTATGTTTTAATAAAATCGAAATTGAAAAACTATTTTTTTTTTAAAAAATTGAAATTTGGAAGCCCAAATCCGATGATGCAGAGTCGGATCAGAGGTTATGCAAAACAGAGTCGGAGGTCAACTATCCATAGGCACGTGATCCTCACCTGATCCATCAACTCTTATCAATGTTCCATTGATTTTATTGGTCCCTACATTCTATTCACTAGCAAGCACCCGTGTGAAGACAGTGAACCACAACCAATTCCATGGCTAAAAATAGGAACACAGCTATGAGCCATGTATGTAAATGCAAGATTTGATTGCGCCAAGTGTAACTTTTGGACCCAACAAGTACAAGCAAACTATGGAGACAAGTTTCCCTGCTTGGCACTTTGTGGATTCTGTTCATCCTCTGGAAGATACTCTGTGTCCCTTTTGAGTTTGGAATTTATATTTCTATCTTTTTGATATGCTGGTCCAGCCTCAAAAAATACAACAAAAACAGGTTTACATGGAAAGTTAAGAATCCTTAATTTGGGGTCAACCCAGATCGATTATTAGAGAGATCAATCATTAAGACTTAAGAAACAAAACATTTTGATATTCACATTATGTTTTTTTTTTGCTCTACCAAAAAGAGAACCAAACCACCAAAAAACAAAAGAAACTTATCTTCATAACTAAACTCAAACCTCAGTTGATTCCATTCCCCCATCAACAACCTAAAAAAAGAAATCCCACAAAGTCATCATACTTTGCATCTCTCTTTCTCTCTCTCTAATCCTTTCCTAATCCCCAACTCCAATTTCCGTACAGGCCATCTTGGGACCAATGAATTATATCCACGCCACTCCCCAGAGTGTGCCACACACGCTCCACCTCTTCATTTCTAGTGTACTTTTTTTCCTCTCGTGCACCCTGTTTTCCTTTCCTAGAGGCTAGGTGCTTGGCATTTCTGCAATAAAGTAAAACCCACATGCAGACCATAACCACCAACGCAGTGGAGTAAGCAGCGGAGCGTGACTCTCAAGCGCTGCCAAAAGCAGTGGGGGATAAAAATAAGAGATAAAAACATCTTTATAAGAATAAGACCCCCAAATCCCGGAAAAAAAAAAGAAAAAAAGAAAAAAAAGAAGTAAATACAAAGTACCACAAGAAAAATCAGAAGAAAAGCACATTATTAAGGCGAACACTACACTAGTCGGTCATTCTTGTGTAATTTAAAAGCTGAAAACACGATCCACCTCGAACCTCTCTCCACACACACCCCCCCTTCTCTGCCTCCCTCCTCCCAATTCCTCCACTGTCACCAACACCACCTCTATCTCTCTCTCTCTCTCCCTCCCTTTCGTTTCTCTCTATGCTTAAATCAATTTGGGGAGGCAGGCAGGCGAGAGCTTTTTCAAAGAAACCCATCTCTGTGTATGCGTTTATGTGGGTCTCTCGGTTCTCTGTCTGTGTCTCTCTCTTTAAAAACCACCCTTACTAGTTTTCCTCTCGGTTGTTGTATTCTCTTTGTTATTCAAACCTTGATATTTCTGCCAGAAAAGAATCAGCTCAGAACTGAAGAACCCAGATACGAGAAATAGTGAATTGGGCGTGGGAAGAGCCAGATTTGAAGGGGTAACATGAGGGAAGAGGACTCTAATTGGTTCTCAAGATGGGAAGAAGAGCTCCCATCGCCTGAAGAGCTGATGCCCCTCTCTCAAACCCTAATTACCCCTGATCTTGCTTTGGCTTTTGACATACGAAGTCCCAACAACAGCAATAATAATATTTCCCCTATCCAACAGCATACCTCCCCCCAACCCCAGCCCCAACCTCCTCCTTCGAATCCTTTGCCCGCTTCAGCCACCACTCCTCCCCACCCAAACTCCGCGGAATTCGCTGCCGATTCTGCCGAGTTGGGTTCCGGGGCCGGTGGGGAGGAGCCTGCCCGTACTCTCAAGCGGCCGCGCCTAGTGTGGACGCCACAGCTCCACAAGCGTTTTGTGGACGCTGTGGCTCACTTGGGGATAAAAAATGCTGTACCCAAGACCATAATGCAACTGATGAGTGTGGAGGGGCTCACTAGGGAGAACGTCGCCAGCCATTTGCAGAAGTATCGCCTTTATCTCAAGCGAATGCAGGGACTTGGCGGTAGCGGCGGTGCCGGTGGAGGTGGTGGCGCCGGTGGATTGACAGCCAGTGTCGATCCTGCTACTGACCATTTGTTCGCGAGCTCCCCGGTGCCGCCGCATTTCCTGCATCCAGGTCGCTCCAATTCGGAACATTTCTTGCCGTTTGTGCCGGTACCGGTGGCTGCAATGCAGCACCACCATCACCAGCAGCAGCAGATTGCGGCGGTCGCAGCCCACCCACAGCTACAGCCGCAGTATCATAGGCAGGTAGGGCATTTCGGGTCGCCACCGAATGGGCAATTTGAGCATCCATTTCTGAGTAGGCAGTCACAGTCGGTGCATAGGATGGGGGCACCAGTGCACAATCCAGTACCGGGGTATGTGGAGGACTTGGAATCGGCTAATGGGACAGGAGGAAGGAAGGTTCTCACTCTATTTCCAACTGGGGATGATTGAGTTTTGGTAATTGTTAATGCCTTCTTTAACGTCTTAGTTTTCGTTTCATTCCGTTTCTGGGTCTTTGTGGTACTGGTATCTGGCGGTATTTGTTAGATTTTTGTTTTGCTTAGACTCTTTGTTTTTATTGTCGTGTTAGTTGGCCTTAGTTATCCTGGTCATAGTAAGTGGTGTTGGGCTTCCATTGAAATCGGCACGTTTCTGGGTCAATTAAGCTTCTGTTGCCAGTTGGTTGTCTTTCACCGTGCTTTATGAGGTTAGAATTGGTGGTCCGTGTCCCTCACTGCGTCCTTTAGTTCTGTGGACTTCTACATGTATAATTACATTGTTTTTAGCGATCTCTGTCTTCTGTGAGCTTCTGGTGACGAATATTGATCATGATGTCACTCCGGGCGGCAATTATGTTTCTAAGCTCCTCCACAACTACTCTAGTGTTTTGAGAAGGAGTCAATCTGGATGTCTTAGAAGTTTATTTATCCCATGGTAGTCTGGGAATCAGCTGGTTTTCTAAACCTCAGTCTGCTCACTGGTGAAAGGTTCTTATTGGCATTAAAAGTGTGCATGGCTGAAGCATCAAATTTATGAACCATTGGGATGACATGTGAGGATAAATAATGTTGGGAAATACCATTATGTTTCTCTAGAAATCTAAAAATGTGTCTAGTACCCATAGTTGGCAAGTCGGGTGCTGAATTTCTCAGCAATACCCTGGAATCTCGCATGTGTAAGACCTCATGTTTATTAGTCTGATTTTATGTAGAGCTGAGCTGTACCTGTTTGTACATTGTGTGACTCCATAGAAGACTTGAAACCTTGCTGCAAGCAGACCTCTTTAAAAAAATCTGATTTATATTACATTGTTGGAGTTATTTTAATGCTCCAAGAATATTAAATTAGTATAATTTTCTAATACTTCTTAGTTATCATTATTAAAATGTGTAGTCTGCTTCGCATTGCCAATATATTCTTTCATGTAGCATAGCATGCAGTGCCTAATTATGAGGATCAATAAATTTTCTTAGTTAAAAAAATAAATAATAATAATAATAATTGGGCACCCAGCAGTTCATCATTTAGGCATACATTTGCATATGAACTAATACTTGCTTTCACCAAAATACATCAATTTCAAAAGAAATACGGAGATTTTTAAACTTTTATAATCATTTTAGAATTCTATATTGAGTTAATAATTAATTGATCTTAGTTAGATAGATACTCTCTTCAGTATATTGGTTCTGAAATTCTAATTGATAAAATGTGGATAGGTCCTTTTGAATTGGGAATTTAATTTCGTATGAAGAAACTGAGTACCTTACTATAAACACTCAATTTGGAGTGAAGTACTATTTCCTATAGGGATTGGCGATATGTCACAAGATTTTAAAAAGTACTTAATTCCCTTAAAATTCTCGGAAATTTAATGAAACATAAAAACTAAAACTTTCTACTTGTAGTTGGTCTGTGAAAATATTTAACTATTGACATAGGTTAACCGTTCTAGTTTATAATTCTTAGAAACATGTTACTACTTGTCATGCGCTATGCTCTTCATTGTAATTTTCTCTGTGTTTTTCAAAATTTTGGAATTTTTCCGTCACTTGCAAAATTTTAATTCTGAACTAAGCTGTTTTAGCTTCCCAGTTAGAATTCAGATTTGGCACCCATTGTCAGTTAGTGATGTAGCTAATTAGTCATTTAGTTTACCTGCATAACATGTTGATCATGTGGAAACATCCATTATGCTTTGAGAGAATCTGCATTTTTCTTCCCTAGTTAAACCCAATATGCCACAATTTCTTACAAGTTTGTTGCACTACCTTAATCTATTGGGTATCAATTTGCTCTGCATCTCGGTATAACATGCTTGAGTTTTTCATCTTTATTCCACAGAGACTTGGACTGGAATTGCAATATGTTCTATTTGTTTGCCAAGTAAATCTAGGAAATTAAAGGGCAACTTCTAGCATTCATAGTAGGTTGCATGCAGTTGGAGTGCTCATTGTACATTTCAAGTCTCCTCTTTCTTTTTTTATTACTTCTGCTAGGCATAGTGCATTAAGTTGGTACATTTGGGAATGAATGAGATTATATTTCGTCATCAGAGAGCGCACTGTTATGTTTTGGTCAAAGCCATCGACCTCCCTGGATTAATAAATTAAACCTGTCCTTTTAGTCAAGCCTTTGGCAGTTGGTAGTTGGTTGATGTGCCTCCTACAATATCCTAGCACATACAGGGATGATTGCATTTCTACATATAATGGTAAGTTGTTCACCGTGGCTTGACTGCAACCTGCCGACTGGTCACTGGTCCATGTCATCCTAGCTGTTACATGCCTTAGATGGAGGCAATCTACCTTGTAGTTCGCAGTCATTTTTCCATACTCTTTAAGCATATGATCATTTTACATGAAAGACCATTTTGTACCACTTGTATAAAAAGTGGTGCCAACTCCAAGAAAAGCATAAGACATTTTAGAAAGATCATTAAAGTTTCTCTTGGGTCAATAATCATGTCATTCCAAACTATGTTTTCTATATTTGAAGCCGATGCGAAATTGGATGGTCCCAAAATGACCCAGCCGGTCGTTTTCTGCTTCCATTGGGCTCAGAAAATGCGAGTAAATAGTTTTTTGGTCTTTTCTTTTTCACCGGAAGAAAGGCAGATGAGAATGTGCCAAATGCATGCAAGTGTTTCCGCTTTCTCGAATGGAAATAATATTTGCACCAAGTAACGGGTGTTTTACATTTGCAAATTGCAATGATTCTTGGGGAAGTATCTCTCTCTCTCTCTCTCTCTGGTTCTAAGCTTGGGTGAGGGCTTGGTCTCACATGCGCCCCATCAAAGTTATGGAATTTTTAAGTGAGCCTTTTCATTCCCCCGCCTCTTCCTCCTCCACGAAGAAAAAGTAAAGTCGGATGCCTCAAGCCGACATGACATTTAAGATTCCCAACACCTCAAGCTGCGAGCAGGTGGAAGACAACCTGGATCTCACCTAATAATTGTGTACTCTGAAGAAATACTAAAATCTTATCACGAGAGGAAGAGTTCCAATCATAATCAAGAATCTATTTCCCCTACAAAGCATGTGTGCTTGCTTGTTAAAGTAGCTCCCACGTTTCAAACAAAATTTTTATTTATAATCACTTTTGCATATTTTGTTACGCATTTTGCATATTTTGTTACGCATTTTGCATATTTTGTTATGCATCTTATTAATATGATTGGTTGTGGATTAAAAAATAATTTGATGCAGTTAATCACATTAATGGAGTACGTAGAGAATACATAAAAATAACTGCATGTAACATTACTCAATTCCAAATGATGAAAGACAAATAAATTGAATCTTACGATATCCATAGTCTTGACTTTCATCATCTTTTTCTTTCAACAGTTGCAGTTAGGGGTAAGGACAGGACGAAACCTATGTCCCTTGTCTCCAGCATCTCGTTTGTGACACCACGTTATTCCAACAAATAGGCCCCAGCATTTTAGAATTTTGATATGCATCCTACGTGTTTACAATTTTAAGGTAATGCGACCGATTTACCTATGTGTTCTTAGGAACCATATGACGTTACAGATTCCGTCATTGCTAACTTGAAATAAAATAATAAAATAAAAAGATTAGGTTTAAATGCTTTGACAGCTCAGAGATAAGATAAACATATCCTGTATGATCCGAAGAGAGAATACTTTGGAATAATTTAAAGAAGAAGAATAAGTTGTTAAATATCCAGTAATAAACGCACGATGGAAACTCGGCTGGCGGTGATGTAATCGAGTTGTTCCATTTTTTGTTTTAAACTAAATACAAAGCTCCCATGTGAGATGATTGCCTTCATTTCAGGAGTCAACGAATCAAAACTCGAGTTGAGCTGTTTAGACATGCACCCAAGCATAAGTTGATTACAATATTTGATACTTTCTTAACCTATTAGGCGGATTATTTGAACATAAGCTGATGACAAGATTTGGCACTTCCTAAGCAATGCCTCTCCCACAACTCAGAAAGACAGCCAACAAATGACACACGACCTGGAATTGAAATCCATGATTCCACGACAGAAGGATATATTTTCTTTTTTTAAAGTTTTTTTGAAGAGTAAAAGCATTACACTCCATTACTAATGTCAGTATCCAAATTAAAAAAGAAACAAACTCGAACTACAACAGAGGTCCATAACAGTCTCAACACAATAAACCTAATAGCAAAGCAGTCTAAAGTATAACGAGGTCTACTAATGAATCCGTAGTGTAATCCAGATCCCCACATAATTGGCACTTAATGATTCTGTGAATAATCAAAGGTCAGTGGCTGCTGACAGAGCGGAGCCTGCAAAGTTAAAAAAATGTAAATGAGATGTAAAAGACATTGACACAGTCACTCATGCATAGAAACTGTGAAATCACAGATTCCCCCAATCCAAAAGCAGAAAAAACTATAAGAAAATTGGGAAAGTAAATGAGAAAAATGCAGTGAGAGCAAGACTATAATCCGAATCCCTTAGAAGCTGTCTCCAAAATAAAGGAAGATCCACGTATTAAATTAAAAAAAAAATGGTATCAACAAACCCAAAACCTAGCGTCGCAAACACAGCCATATCTGAGATGTAATTTCCCAAATATAAGTTGTGAATCAGCAGAAAAAAGGAGGACCTTGCAGTATTCTCAGTATAAACAAGACATTTACAGGTAAACATAACTTTGTGCATACAATGGTTGATTAATATCAGGAACAGATCTACCTTTTTAAACAAACCCACTATTAATATTATCAAGTTCAAAAGCGTCGACTAATATCTCAAATTACATTTGTGTGACACAAGACCCCTTCAGGTACCCTGCCAAAGTAGCTGCTAAGTTAACTCATGATTTTTTTTTAATAAAAAGGGGAAAAACCTCAAAATAAGTGTTTTCATTCTTGCCAACTATTCTCTATCAAATTCTTTCTTGCTACTCCTAATCACATCAGCACTCTGTACAAAATTGCTAAAGCATTTTGAGTTAAAAACAGATGATCCCAACGACAAAGACATGATATAACTGGATATTGGCATAACGACAATAAAATAGCATAGCAATCAATCATTTGTAATACATCTTTATATTCCCAAAAGCATAATCAGTAAGGACATCAAGTGATGTGGCCCACCTGGAAAACAGCATGTCTAAATGGCTCATACGAATGTGCATACATCATAGCAGCACTTGGCCACTGCATGTATGTAGCATCTCTAGATGTCTGATTCAATCCCATGGCAGAAAAAGGGCCCATAGCCGGGCTTGTTGGAGGCCTGTAGCTGAGGGTCCTCTGCATCTGACCCAACTGAGAAAAACCAGTATCGTACTGCACAAATGGGTGTTGTACCTTTTGCATATTGAAAGGCACCAAGTTATAATTTTGATTGGATGGAAGGTTCCTAACATACCTGCAGCAGATGGTAATTCAATATGATCAACGACAGAGTTTATTTCACAATAGAGAAATGTGTACTGGACCACAAATTCTGAAAGAAAGCACCAAAATAGGTGTCACAAAAGTAAGGATTAGATCAAAGAAGACAACAGGTGCCATGACAAAACATCCCAATCCTGAATTACTAAGCAGATTTATTCCTTATCCGATGAATCCCAAAATAAATTTTTTTTTGGGAAGGGGGTACTGACATCACTGGACAGAAAGGGAAAAAAGTTCTAAAATAAAATTCCCATAAAAGCAGACAGATCAAATTTCAAAACAGATACCAAGGACAGTGCTCTGAATTGTCTGCCGCAAGCATGCCACAAATGCCAAAACAGAAGCGTCCTTGCTACACAAACATCCACCATCTTTCTTTTCTTCTGTTTTTTACTTATGTAAAAAAAAGGAAAAATAAAACATCCACAATCTTTTTTGATAGGTAGAAGTATAAAGTGGAATGCAAATATGAACATCCACAATATTGATAACTGCATAATCCAAACTCAATAGAAACAACAGAGTCCTACCTCTCATAACTACGATCATAATCTGGGTCGGTACGATCCTTTTCCCTATCTCTGAAAATGGCAACTCGAGATGAAGTGCCAGCATCCTTGATTTCAGTATTATTTTCTTGATTGATCACAGAGCTTCTGAAACCTTCGGTCTCATCCCTGCTCAAACAAATATTTTCCGTTGGGACCTGAGAAAATGTATCATTTGAGTCAGGACTGCTAGGGCTACAAAAGATGCGAGCCCGTGCCCTGTCATACTCCTCCTTCCTCTCCTCCACACTTCTCACAGGATTTCGTCTGATACCAACATCATTACCTCCATTTACAGATGCTCTGTTCGGCCTCGGCCTGATGACAATTTTAATCTTCTCAGGTTTATCATTTTCTGGCTGATTTGCAGGTATTTCAGATAAAAACACAGCAGGGTGTCTGCTTTCTCCTGTTTTCCTCACCAAAATTCTATTTCCCTGACCATCCAAGCCAATATCCTGAACCATAGTTTGAAGGCCATAGTGTTGAGCAACACGATGTGCAGCGAGTCGAATGTAGGAAGTAGGAAAATGTTGGAACTCAAATTGCTGCTGATCAGGAATGCTCAAAAACTTCTGGATATCGAGTTCCATTCTCAAAACTGAAACAGAAAGAAAGACATTAGCAACTAATTTAAAGAAAAATAAATAAAGAAAGGAAGAGGAAAAATTACTACAAAAATAAAATCAAGGAAGCAACTTCTAAGTTGCTCTCAACAAAAATCTATCAAAAGAACAACCAAACCCCCCTTGGTATATAAAAAAGGCAATGGCAGATTCAGCTAATTTGAATACAATCTCCAACTTAAAATCAGAGGAAAAAAGAAGACTCCCCAAATCAACCTACCTCTTGCTGTGCACCACCTTACTCAGAGCTACGACTAAAAAATCCTGTCAATGTCAAAAATATACTCAAACCTCAAAAATTATGATACATACGTGGCCACCCAATCAAGAGCAACATGGATTCATCACTCTACAAGTGAAATGAAGCCCAATCAGACATATACCTGGAACCTATTTTGTTCTAGCTGAAGTTTAATCCAGAAAACATCAGAGCTGAAATCAAATACTCAACCTCCAGTCACAATGCATGTGAAGCATCACTAAAGGAATAACATGGTTTGCATCCATTCTTAGGAGAATATTAACTGGGGAATTCAATAACACACCACCCCCTGCAGCAACTACAGATGAGAGCAGTGAAAAAACATCTCCTTGAAACTAACCCTATGTTTGGTAGAAGAGATGGAAAGGGGAAAGGCAGATATTGAAGAGGGAAAGAAGAAGAGTCCAGCTCCCCCCTCTTGTTGTCTAGTTGAAGAGGGGAGGAATGGAAGAGAAGACACCCTCTCAGAGTCAAATTGTCAATTTTACTGTATGTTGTGCCTTACAAAAGTAAATTTAGACCAGATCTCTATCATGGAAAAGACGAAAAGGGTTATATCTATATGCATGTATGCATGTCGGTATATATTTCTATGGAATATGCAGATCCTCAAAAAGTATATTCTTTACACAGAATCCTCATCCAAGATGTCTTCATTTGTGTTGAGCAACCCTTTTACACGTGTCTGAAGAAATGTTAGACACAGAGGCGAGAAGATTCTAACACAATATAAATAGATTTTTGTAAATTTTAATGAATACCTAATTACTACAGTTTCATATCATTGGGAAATATTCAAGAAATATACAACATTCAAATCAAATTACAGCCTAATGTAAATACTGAAGATATTGTTTTTTTTTATCTAGATCTTATCTATAATATTTAAAAAAATAATAATAGGTAGCCTTGACTATGTTTCCAAGGAATAAAACTCACCATCTATTAACTAAATGGCCATGATTGTTCTTTATCGAATGAATATAAGAGTCAAAATACAATTATTATTATTTTTTATAAGTAATGTATTAATTATCAACGTATTATGAATAGCAATGTATTCATTTTATCATGAGCACCTAAGCATTCATATTTAACACACTACGTGCCCATTTTTTACTTGTTTTGGTTGTAAATCCTAATTAGGTGTTACTCAAGTATATGTCCTGTGTGCTTGGGCTATTGTTATTACCTTATTAATAAAATATCCTAATTACCTATCAAAAGGAGAATCAACCAACAACAATACCTTTTTTGTACTTTTGATCTAACTTATCTCTTTGATAACTAGGACTTAAGGCATATGCATCACAACCAAATAAGCACACGTTACATGGGAACAAGTATATAATATAAGTTTTTGGTTAAATATATATATATATTTTTTTTATAAGTAATAAGTTATTTCATTAATATAAAGATAGGCATGGCCCAGATACACTGGAAGAATACATGTGAATACACCTATTTAAGAACTAGAAACAGTTACAAGGAAATCTGGAAGCTGAGACCATTCAAATCTAAAGCAATTGATCTGTACATAATTTTCTTAATTTTGTTGAGAAACATATATAATTTCCACAGCTTAAAATTTAGATGGTAAAATCTCTCTCTTTCAAGCCTGCATAATCCTACACTTCATTTTCCAACCCTATTTCTTCTTGTTTTTTTTTCCTTGGACAATGGTCCAAGATCAACAGGTTGGGGGTGAAGACGGATTTTGAGCCACACAATGTTGCCATGACAATGAATGGTTTGCTTGACATTTCACTACAAGGTTTGGTCAAGGCAATGCAACACATGGGCCAAAGGCCCACCAACTTCCTCAGAAAACAATGAGTGACTAGGCCATTCCTACTAGGTATCACGAGGCTAGAATACCTAATGTTTCACATCCTACTCATGATGGTAGAAATGAATTTCAGAAATTCAATTTCTTTTAATTAGAACAGGTTAACAAAGCATAATCCTTCTAAAAGATACTAGCTAAAAGATACTAGCAGCCTTAATTTACTACATTGATAGTGATAATAGCACAAAAGGTGGTACAAGCATCTATTTGGAAGAAGTAGGAATTCATATCATGAGCGAATTAAAGTCTGGGATAAATTACTCAACAAATGTGTAAAAGACAAGGTTTCTAATCATTTTGGACACAAAGCTCCACTGGAATGAGCCTTATATACCACCCGTTTCCCTAATGGAGCTTGAACTTACAAATACACAAATTGTGTATCAATTCAGCATACATATACATATTCATAGCCTCGTTTTCCATCGCTTTGCATCAATTTTTCCCAGACAAAAAACCAATCAAAAGTTAAACCCCAGGTCAAACCCAGATCTGACAAGTTCACAACTATCCACCCAAACCCTAAACCCAATCCAATTCAATTAAAACCCATAAACCCTAAAACTGAAAAACAGCAAAAGAAAATAATCACAAAACCAAAAATTATAGAACACCCATCAGTTGAACACATAAGCGCCAGATCAAATTAAATCAAATCTCGGGTTAGCAAATGAGACTTGGGACTGAATGAATAAATTTTAGAAGGAAAAAAGTACTAACTGGTGAGACGGTGACGAGGGTTCTGGAGAGCCTCAACCAAGAAGGGGTCCAACATTGACACCTTATCTTTGAGCCCAGCAACGCCATCATTGGTAGCAGAGGCGTCCATGGCCATGAAGTCTCCCTGTAATTTCTCTCTCTAAAACCTCCCCTAAAAGATTCCTCTTCTTCTTCTTCTTCTTCTTGGCCAAGAAGAAAGAAGAAGGAAAGGGTTATTGCCTTCGAAGCATTCAGGGAGGGGAAGGAACCCTTCCTTTCTTATCCTACCAACAGAGAGAAGCTAAGGATGGATACGAAAAGATTTTTATAGGTCCCGAAATCTTTTCTTCGTCAAAGTTGTGTTGAAATCCTACCAGGACAAAAAAGTCTGCCCAATATTTTCTCTCCCTTTTTATTATTTTTTATTTTTCTAAATTTTCGTTTTTCTCTGCAGTTTTGCCTGGTCGTCGTTGGATTACCCCGATTCATACATACCATGTAGAAGTTCCATACCATGTAATAAAACGTAAGTTGCAATCATAACTCGTATTGGTCACATGAACAGCATGTGAGGTGTTGGTTCTACTACATTCTTATTATCTTTTTATTATATACTAGTATTATAAATAGTCATGAGGTATACAAATTCTGCAATGTCTTTTAAAAAGTTTGCTCACAAAAATTATATTTTTTTATAATGTATTTTTTTTTTTCAAATGACTGCACCAAACTTACAATTTTTAAAATTATACAAATTGTTTTCCCAACAGAATAATGACCCATCAACACGTAAAATTAAAATTGATATAACGATGCAATATATGTCTATTTTCTGAAATTGAGTAAAATTATGATTTAGATCCCGTTTGAATGTTAAGTTGAAATAGTAAAGTAAGTTTTATGGAGTCCACCTAAGATAAGTTAAGATTATTTATAGGAAGTTAAAAAAAGTTGTTGTTCTCGCATGTAAAAATGTATTGAGTTGAAAAATATTATGAGTCTTACGTGTAAAAATGTTTTTAAGTTACAATAAATTTAGTGATTTGAAAGCTAAGTGTTTGGATATTAAACTCAGCTTAAAATAGCTTAAAATTAGGCTTTAGTCTAAGTTCCTAAAGTTGGTATTGAAAAGCCATCTCCACCACACTAATACATGATATAATGTGATTTGAAAAAATAAATTTATAAATTTAAATTTTATAAATTAAATCTTCCTATCTAAGTTATGTAAATGTCATGCAAATGATCGGTATAATATTATAAGATAAAAAATAGTCTAAAATATAGGCCCGATTCCATTTTAACGAACCCACCACACCTTGCCCTTGCCGTGCCATCCTGGGCTCCGCCCTGAAAGAGCATTGGGAGGCCGTGTGTACTTAACGACCGAAAGCTCGCCAAGCTGGCCCATTGCCTTGCCTTTGCATGCGAGTTGGGAACGTTCTGTCGTCAACTCTACTAGTCTGGATGTAGAGGAAAAAGAGGCTGATTGCCTAGCTTGAAGGATAAATACAACTATACAAGGAAGACGGCCCAGCATGTTTCCCCTTCCTATTTTCCACCCACATATTTGTGAGTGTTTGATGTTTTTGGGTTGGCTACAAAAACAGTCTTATGCTCTTTGTTTGACGTTGTTCTGTTCCTTTTTGTGATATCAAACACGAAGAAAGAAAAAAAAAAAATTTAATTAAAAATTTCATTTTTTACATATTCAATACACTGTTGATGTGGAAACTTTCCACATCGACTATGCTAAAAATTATTGGTATTTATTTATTTATTTATTTATTTTTCTTTTCAGTTTGCAAGTTGCCATTAGTCTCTTGTGTTGGGATTTGAATGAGTAGACCATCAGTTTGTCTGTTTCATGGCATCAAATAGATACTATTTAAAACAAAATAGTGGAATATTTATTAAAAAAAATTATCTCAAGTTTTTTTTTTTTAATCCGTTTAAATTTGAGAGTAAAGTGGTGATAAAATATAACATGAATATTAGTTTTAGTTCTTACAAAGTCTTTAGGTAACATTAAAGACTCTATAAATGCTATATATACTGTATACTTCATGTATCTATCATTTCCATTTTAAATCAAACTTTTTATGAGATATCGACCAGATCCTTAACTACCCTACTTGTTAAGCTTCTAATGACTTGACATGTAGAAAGACACACAATGACGCAGCAAAATGAAAGAAATTTTTGTTAAGTGGATGTCGTGAAAGGAAGAGACATGCTTTGAGTATACTCGAAGTTTCAACCAAATTTTATTTTTATTTTTTACTTTTCATTCTATATTTTTAGAAAGTGTGGTATACTCTATGACGAGAAATTCTATCTGAAAGTCTTACATCACACGTATTCACTTTTTAGAATTATACGGTATAAGGCTTACTAGTAACATATCTCAAAACTTGCCAGCTAGATGTCTTAATGAGAAGAGAGGTCCTAGTTGCCAATCATTGCATAAAAATGTTTGATTCGATAATATAGACCACGCACGTAAACGAAATAATTTGTACAAGTTCTAATAGACAAGTCGTATGTACGTTCTTTATAAAAAAGTATGCTCCACCATGAAAAGGTAATTTTTTTTCTTTTTAGTGAGATCCACATTTTTTATAAAAGGCCTGTATGAAACTTGATTATTTGGAGTTTGTAGCTAAGATTACTCTGAATGCAAATAACGCGATAAGAAAATTGATTTTGAATTAGAAATTCCTACCCCTTTAATCAAGAAAAGAAAAAAAAATGCAAAATACCATTAGAGTATAGAAAAAGGGTTTTCATTTAATAATATAAAAATGATTAAAATACGAGAGGAAGTTTGTGTATTCCCAAAAGAGTATCATCAACAACACATGCAAGTGATATGGAATTGTGTTGTTCTGATCCTCCTTATCACCCTTGGTTAGTATCATTTGTTTACGCTCCGGCTCAATGGAAAAATAAAGCAAGATTCTGGTCCCTTTTGGATAGTATTCATAGCTCTTTTCCAGGGCCCTGGCTTTGCATTGGGGATTTCAATGACTTATTATGCCAAAATGATAAACATGGTGGCAGGCCAGTTACATCTTCTTCCATAGGAGGTTTGCAAAATCTTATGGATACTCATGGCCTTATTGATCTTGGTTTCTCGGGACCTTCTTTCACATGGACAAATAATAGAATTGGAAAAGCTTTGATCAGAGAAAGGCTCGACCGAGGTATAGCCAATGCCAAATGGCGTCTTCTTTTCCCAGATGCTTCCATCCAACATATCAATTCAACTGCCTCCGATCATAACCCTCTCTTACTACATACTGTGAGGACTACAAATAATGCAGCCACTCCTTTCAAATTTGAGGAATTTTGGACTAAGGAACCCTTCAGTAACATTATCATCCAAGAAGCTTGGAACTTACATTGTCAAGGGAATCCAGCCTTCATTCTAAGCAACAAAATTAAGGAAACAAAGAAGGCACTCAAACTTTGGAACAAACAACATTTTGGGAAAATTCAAACAAATATTCAGCAACTTGAGATGGAATTATGCAACCTTCAGAGCAACTCTCAGAACAATACTCCAAATCAATGGAGTCTACAGAGAGAAAAATATCTCCATTTCCAAATCCAAGAGCAATTAAAGCATGAAGAAACTTTATGGAGGCAAAAATCTAGAGTTACCTGGCTTACTACCACGGACCTGAATACCAAGTTCTATCATCTGTCAACTACAATCCGTCGCAGAAGAAATGGGATTGATTCGCTCAAGATAAGCCTAGGTAATTGGACTATGGATCAAAACATTATTGAATCTACTTTCATTCATCATTTTGAATCCATTTATACCTCCTCGAACCCATCTTTCCCAGAGCATCTTGAAAACCTTTTTCAAAGACAGATTTCAAATGAAGAAAATGATTTCCTTGTTGCCATACCTTTGGAAGATGAAATTCTTGGAGCTATTAAGCAAATTCCAAACAACAAGGCTCCCGGATCAGATGGAATAACAGGTCTTTTTTATAAGCATTACTAGCATATTATCAAATTTGATGTGATTGCAGCAGTTCAAAATTTTTTCAGAAGTGGGAAGTTCCTGAAACAGATAAATCACACTCACATAGGTCTCATTCCAAAAATAGCAAATCCAAATGCTCCTCAACACTACAGACCCATAAGCCTCACCAATGTTATTTACAAGGTCATCACAAAAATTTTGGCAAACCGTTTGAAGAAATCTCTCCCAAGTATCATATCCCCTTTCCAAACAGCTTTTGTTCCAGGTCGTAACATAAAAGAAAATTCCATAATTGCACATGAGATGTTCCATCATTTAAAACACCACAAAGGAAAAAAAGAACAGATGGCTTTGAAGCTTGATATGGAAAAAGCTTTTGACTATATAGAATGTAATTTTCTTTTTGCGGTATTGAAAGTTCTGGGATTCAATTCGACTTGGATCAATCTCATTAAGGAGTGTATCACAACGGCTTCATTCTCTATTCTCATCAATGGATCTCCAAAAGGTTTTTTTAGAGCACAAAGAGGACTTCGGCAAGGTGATCCTATTTCACCTTTCCTTTTCATTCTATGTACGGAAGTTCTTTCAAGACTTTTGTTGAGATCAGAAACTTCACGGAATCTAGAAGGTATCAAAATCAGTAGAGAATGTCCAGCTATTTCTCACCTTCTTTTTGCAGATGATCTCATAATCTTTGGGAAATCAAAAAGAAAGACGATTCTTGCTATCACCCAAGTATTAGAGAAATATCAATCTTGGTCGGGTCAACGTATAAATCAAAGTAAGTCTTCAATTCTTATCTCCCAAAATACAAGTATGGCAACAAAAAGGATCATTTCGTCAAATTTCCTGTACAAAGAATCGTCATCAAAAATGAAATATCTGGGAATGCACACCTCTTTTGGCCGATCTAGAAAAGAGGATTACAAAGATCTGTTGGCAAAAATCAATAACAAACTGGATGGATGGAAATCAAAAATACTCTCCCAAGCTGGAAGAACTATGCTTCTCCGATCAGTAGCAAGCTCTATTCCAACATATCAGATGTCAATTCATATGTTCCCAAAATCCATTTGTAAGACACTCAATTCCAGCTTTAGAGATTTTTGGTGGGGAAAATCAAATGAGCAAAGCCACAAGCTTTATCTGAAATCTTGGAAATCCATATGTCAACCAAAAAAAGATGGCGGCTTGGGTTTAAGACTGATGGAAAATATGAATATGGCTTTCATAGCCAAGACAGGATGGGATATGTCCAAAGCTCATACAAATAGTATCTGGCAACAGCTCTTATCGAAGAAATATTTGAAATCAAGCATCTTTGAAACTACAATCTCAAAAGTCACTGACTCACCTTTTTGGAAATGATTACTCAAGACAAGACCATTACTGGATAAAGGTAAATGCTTTAAAATTACTAATGGTTTGTCTGTTAAAGTTTGGTCTGACCCATAGATACCAACTTTGGAAGGTTTCAAACCTGCACCTCTTAACCACACGATAGACCTGTCAAACACTATGAGTGTATCTGAATTGATTGAGAATGGTTCTTGGAATATATCTATCCTAGTATCTCTTTTCCAACATAATAGTATATATGAAATCCTAAAAATACTCATTTCTCTTTCAAACCAAGCCTCGGATGAACTAGTCTGGACTCCAACACAAAATGGAATTTTCTCAGTCAAAATTGCCCATCACTTAGCTTCTAATGCTGCTAATCCTCTCAGAGAAGTTGTGCCAGATATTCAATGGAGAAAACTATGGAGGCTCAAAATTCATGATAGGCACAAACTCCTTTTATGGAAAATAATATGGGATATTTTGCCTACTAGAGAGCGTCTTAAACATTTTATCCCAACATTATATTCTATAAATTGCCCTCTTTGTGACGGAACAGCAGAGACTCTCTTACATCTCTTTGTAGAATGCCNGAAGTTCCATACCATGTAATAAAACGTAAGTTGCAATCATAACTCGTATTGGTCACATGAACAGCATGTGAGGTGTTGGTTCTACTACATTCTTATTATCTTTTTATTATATACTAGTATTATAAATAGTCATGAGGTATACAAATTCTGCAATGTCTTTTAAAAAGTTTGCTCACAAAAATTATATTTTTTTATAATGTATTTTTTTTTTTCAAATGACTGCACCAAACTTACAATTTTTAAAATTATACAAATTGTTTTCCCAACAGAATAATGACCCATCAACACGTAAAATTAAAATTGATATAACGATGCAATATATGTCTATTTTCTGAAATTGAGTAAAATTATGATTTAGATCCCGTTTGAATGTTAAGTTGAAATAGTAAAGTAAGTTTTATGGAGTCCACCTAAGATAAGTTAAGATTATTTATAGGAAGTTAAAAAAAGTTGTTGTTCTCGCATGTAAAAATGTATTGAGTTGAAAAATATTATGAGTCTTACGTGTAAAAATGTTTTTAAGTTACAATAAATTTAGTGATTTGAAAGCTAAGTGTTTGGATATTAAACTCAGCTTAAAATAGCTTAAAATTAGGCTTTAGTCTAAGTTCCTAAAGTTGGTATTGAAAAGCCATCTCCACCACACTAATACATGATATAATGTGATTTGAAAAAATAAATTTATAAATTTAAATTTTATAAATTAAATCTTCCTATCTAAGTTATGTAAATGTCATGCAAATGATCGGTATAATATTATAAGATAAAAAATAGTCTAAAATATAGGCCCGATTCCATTTTAACGAACCCACCACACCTTGCCCTTGCCGTGCCATCCTGGGCTCCGCCCTGAAAGAGCATTGGGAGGCCGTGTGTACTTAACGACCGAAAGCTCGCCAAGCTGGCCCATTGCCTTGCCGTTGCATGTGAGTTGGGAACGTTCTGTCGTCAACTCTACTACTCTGGATGTAGAGGAAAAAGAGGCTGATTGCCTAGCTTGAAGGATAAATACAAGGAAGACGGCCCAGCATGTTTCCCCTTCCTATTTTCCACCCACATATTTGTGAGTGTTTGATGTTTTTGGGTTGGCTACAAAAACAGTCTTATGCTCTTTGTTTGACGTTGTTCTGTTCCTTTTTGTGATATCAAACACGAAGAAAGAAAAAAAAAAAATTTAATTAAAAATTTCATTTTTTACATATTCAATACACTGTTGATGTGGAAACTTTCCACATCGACTATGCTAAAAATTATTGGTATTTATTTATTTATTTATTTATTTTTCTTTTCAGTTTGCAAGTTGCCATTAGTCTCTTGTGTTGGGAGTTGAATGAGTAGACCATCAGTTTGTCTGTTTCATGGCATCAAATAGATACTATTTAAAACAAAATAGTGGAATATTTATTAAAAAAAATTATCTCAAGTTTTTTTTTTTTAATCCGTTTAAATTTGAGAGTAAAGTGGTGATAAAATATAACATGAATATTAGTTTTAGTTCTTACAAAGTCTTTAGGTAACATTAAAGACTCTATAAATGCTATATATACTGTATACTTCATGTATCTATCATTTCCATTTTAAATCAAACTTTTTATGAGATATCGACCAGATCCTTAACTACCCTACTTGTTAAGCTTCTAATGACTTGGCATGTAGAAAGACACACAATGACGCAGCAAAATGAAAGAAATTTTTGTTAAGTGGATGTCGTGAAAGGAAGAGACATGCTTTGAGTATACTCGAAGTTTCAACCAAATTTTATTTTTATTTTTTACTTTTCATTCTATATTTTTAGAAAGTGTGGTATACTCTATGACGAGAAATTCTATCTGAAAGTCTTACATCACACGTATTCACTTTTTAGAATTATACGGTATAAGGCTTACTAGTAACATATCTCAAAACTTGCCAGCTAGATGTCTTAATGAGAAGAGAGGTCCTAGTTGCCAATCATTGCATAAAAATGTTTGATTCGATAATATAGACCACGCACGTAAACGAAATAATTTGTACAAGTTCTAATAGACAAGTCGTATGTACGTTCTTTATAAAAAAGTATGCTCCACCATGAAAAGGTAATTTTTTTTCTTTTTAGTGAGATCCACATTTTTTATAAAAGGCCTGTATGAAACTTGATTATTTGGAGTTTGTAGCTAAGATTACTCTGAATGCAAATAACGCGATAAGAAAATTGATTTTGAATTAGAAATTCCTACCCCTTTAATCAAGAAAAGAAAAAAAAATGCAAAATACCATTAGAGTATAGAAAAAGGGTTTTCATTTAATAATATAAAAATGATTAAAATACGAGAGGAAGTTTGTGTATTCCCAAAAGAGTATCATCAACAACACATGCAAGTGATATGGAATTGTGTTGTTCTGATCCTCCTTATCACCCTTGGTTAGTATCATTTGTTTACGCTCCGGCTCAATGGAAAAATAAAGCAAGATTTTGGTCCCTTTTGGATAGTATTCATAGCTCTTTTCCAGGGCCCTGGCTTTGCATTGGGGATTTCAATGACTTATTATGCCAAAATGATAAACATGGTGGTAGGCCAGTTACATCTTCTTCCATAGGAGGTTTGCAAAATCTTATGGATACTCATGGCCTTATTGATCTTGGTTTCTCGGGACCTTCTTTCACATGGACAAATAATAGAATTGGAAAAGCTTTGATCAGAGAAAGGCTCGACCGAGGTATAGCCAATGCCAAATGGCGTCTTCTTTTCCCAGATGCTTCCATCCAACATATCAATTCAGCTGCCTCCGATCATAACCCTCTCTTACTACATACTGTGAGGACTACAAATAATGCAGCCACTCCTTTCAAATTTGAGGAATTTTGGACTAAGGAACCCTTCAGTAACATTATCATCCAAGAAGCTTGGAACTTACATTGTCAAGGGAATCCAGCCTTCATTCTATGCAACAAAATTAAGGAAACAAAGAAGGCACTCAAACTTTGGAACAAACAACATTTTGGGAAAATTCAAACAAATATTCATAAACTTGAGATGGAATTATGCAACCTTCAGAGCCACTCTCAGAACAATACTCCAAATCAATGGAGCCTACAGAGAGAAAAATATCTCCATTTCCAAATCCAAGAGCAATTAAAGCATGAAGAAACTTTATGGAGGCAAAAATCTAGAGTTACCTGGCTTACCACCACGGACCTGAATACCAAGTTCTATCATCTGTCAACTACAATCCGTCGCAGAAGAAATGGGATTGATTCGCTCAAGATAAGCCTAGGTAATTGGACTATGGATCACAACATTATTGAATCTACTTTCATTCATCATTTTGAATCCATTTATACCTCCTCGAACCCATCTTTCCCAGAGCATCTTGAAAACCTTTTTCAAAGACAGATTTCAAATGAAGAAAATGATTTCCTTGTTGCCATACCTTTGGAAGATGAAATTCTTGGAGCTATTAAGCAAATTCCAAACAACAAGGCTCCCAGATCAGATGGAATGACAGGTCTTTTTTATAAGCATTACTAGCATATTATCAAATTTGATGTGATTGCAGCAGTTCAAAATTTTTTTAGAAGTGGGAAGCTCCTGAAACAGATAAATCACACTCATATAGCTCTCATTTCAAAAATAGCAAATCCAAATGCTCCTCAACACTACAGACCCATAAGCCTCACCAATGTTATTTACAAGGTCATCACAAAAATTTTGGCAAACCGTTTGAAGAAATCTTTCCCAAGTATCATATCCCCTTTCCAAACAGCTTTTGTTCCAGGTCGTAACATTAAAGAAAATTCCATAATTGCACATGAGATGTTCCATCATTTAAAACACCACAAAGGAAAAAAAGGACAGATGGCTTTGAAGCTTGATATGGAAAAAGCTTTTGACTATATAAAATGGAATTTTCTTTTTGCGGCACTGAAAGTTCTGGGATTCAATTCGACTTGGATCAATCTCATTAAGGAGTGTATCACAACGGCTTCATTCTCTATTCTCATCAATGGATCTCCAAAAGGTTTTTTTAGAGCACAAAGAGGACTTCGGCAAGGTGATCCTATTTCACCTTTCCTTTTCATTCTATGTACAAAAGTTCTTTCAAGACTTTTGTTGAGATCAGAAACTTCACGGAATCTAGAAGGTATCAAAATCAGTAGAGAATGTCCAGCTATTTCTCACCTTCTTTTTGCAGATGATCTCATAATCTTTGGGAAATCAAAAAGAAAGACGATTCTTGCTATCACCCAAGTATTAGAGAAACATCAATCTTGGTCGGGTCAACGTATAAATCAGAGTAAGTCTTCAATTTTTATCTCCCAAAATACAAGTATGGCAACAAAAAGGATCATTTCGTCAAATTTCCTGTACAAAGAATCGTCATCAAAAATGAAATATCTGGGAATGCACACCTCTTTTGGCCGATCTAGAAAAGAGGATTACAAAGATGTGTTGGCAAAAATCAATAACAAACTGGATGGATGGAAATCAAAAATACTCTCCCAAGCTGGAAGAACTATGCTTCTCCAATCAGTAGCAAGCTCTATTCCAACATATCAGATGTCAATTCATATGTTCCCAAAATCCATTTGTAAGACACTCAATTCTAGCTTTAGAGATTTTTGGTGGGAAAAATCAAATGAGCAAAGCCACAAGCTTTATCTGAAATCTTGGAAATCCATATGTCAACCAAAAAAAGATGGCGGCTTGGGTTTAAGACTGATGGAAAATATGAATATGGCTTTAATAGCCAAGACAGGATGGGATATGTCCAAAGCTCATACAAATAGTATCTGGCAACAGCTCTTATCGAAGAAATATTTGAAATCAAGCATCTTTGAAACTACAATCTCAAAAGTCACTGACTCACCTTTTTGGAAAGGATTACTCAAGACAAGACCATTACTGGATAAAGGTAAATGCTTTAAAATTACTAATGGTTTGTCTGTTAAAGTTTGGTCTGACCCATAGATACCAACTTTGGAAGGTTTCAAACCTGCGCCTCTTAACCACACGATAGACCTGTCAAACACTATGAGTGTATCTGAATTGATTGAGAATGGTTCTTGGAATATATCTATCCTAGTATCTCTTTTCCAACAGAATAGTATATATGAAATCCTAAAAATACCCATTTCTCTTTCAAACCAAGCCTCGAATGAACTAGTCTGGACTCCAACACAAAATGGAATTTTCTCAGTCAAAACTGCCCATCACTTAGCTTCTAATGCTGCTAATCCTCTCAGAGAAGTTGTGCCAGATATTCAATGGACAAAACTATGGAGGCTCAAAATTCATGATAGGCACAAACTCCTTTTATGGAAAATAATATGGGATATTTTGCCTACTAGAGAGCGTCTTAAACATTTTATCCCAACATTATATTCTATAAATTGCCCTCTTTGTGACGGAACAGCAGAGACTCTCTTACATCTCTTTGTAGAATGCCCTGTATCAAGAATACTATGGAGTCAGAGTAGTTGGCCTTTAAATCTCTCTTCTTTGGGATTATCTTCTATGAAAGACTGGTTACAGTTTATCTTAAACCCCATGCGAAAATTGGGGCTAACCTCACAAGAAGATCATTCTTTCAAGATTTTTGCTGGACTGATTTTAGATTGTATTTGGAGACTTCGAAATGATTCTGTTCATAACCCAAAGGTATGGTCTATTCAAAAAATTTCTTCTCAGTTAAATCTCTCTTATGAAGAAAATTTGCAAGCTTGGAAAGACAATACCACCACCAAATTGGGGAAAAAATGGCAAAATCCTCCAACAAATCATATTTGCATATCATTTGATGCAGCGGTCAGAAACTCTTTCTCTATAGCAGCTGCAGTTAGCAGAAATTCAAAAGGGGATGTAATTGAAGTATGGACTGAGAAGAATCCTACTATAACCCCTGTTATTGTAGAAGCTATGGCAGCAAAATTGACTTTCAAAATGGCTGAATTCATTAACACTTCTCATACATCCCTAGTTGGCGATTCTCAGTTGGTAATATCCTCTATTTCTAAAACAGAGTTGATTTGGCAAATATCTACATTCTCGGATGATATTGCAAATTCTCTAAAGTTGCATCCAGGCTGGTATTTCAACAAGATAGATCGATCTCAAAATCGACTTGCGCACTCAATTGCGCAATGGGTAGGTACAAACTTTTTGTTTGGTAGCATTCCTTTAAATTTCATCCCTCCGAGTATTTTACTTTTAGATAGTGAGAAAGATCCACCAATTGGTTTGTAATATTTCAGATCTTTTATATATATATATATATATGCTTGCTTAGAAAAGAAAAAAAAAAAAAAAGTGACATGGAATTGAAGCTACACCACTGAGTATGCGTGGCGGAAACGGTAATTCTCCACCAACACCACGTAATGAAGTTCCTATATCCCCATTTCCCCATAGGCTATAACAGCTGTTACCCCTCAAAAAATACTTTTTCTTTTTTAACAAAATAATTTCAAAAGAGCATCACAATGTGACTGACTCGTTATTATTTATCATATTAATCGATTAAAAGCAAGAAATATTATTTTTTCTGAATTTGTTTTTTTATCATATTTTAAGTAATTATTCTATTTAAATAACCAATCTAAAATAAAAATATGTTATATTATACTATTATTTTATACATATTTTACTGTATTAACGTAACATTATTCATAAATACTATTAAAAATAAAAATAAAATAAAAAATAGTACATTGACCATGGCAAATGTATTAAATTTAGATTTAGAACTTTTCTAGTTTTTATTTAAATTTTAAAATAGAGAAAAAAAATAAACACGTTTAAAGAGAAGTAGACGGTAGACACTTCAGAAATAGATACACTCGCGCAATTTTGTTTTCTTAATATGAATGAAACACGCACACAACTTAAAAGATAATATAGAAAAACAAGGCTCGTGTATCTGCCTTTGTCTCTTATATAATCATATCTAAAATTCAAATAAAAATGATAAAAAAAATGAAAATGTTATAAACTGATTTGTATGATCATCTTTAACCATCAATTAAGATAATCTTTAACCATGAATTATGACTTAAGCTATACATAAACCATTTTATACTCCTATATATATGGTTATCATTCACTTGTATATAAAAGGGTTTTCAGTATTGAATAATAACGTTTTCTCTTGCAATATCATTTCTCTTTTAATTTCATAACACGTTATCAACACGAAAGTTCTAACGATTTTGAAGTTAGTAGTCTTCTACTTCAAGTATGTTTTTTAATATATTATTTATAGCTCCCAAAATGAATATGAAAGGTTACATTATTTATTATTACTTGATAAAACTCTGTGTTTATTCTTATGATTTTGTAAATATATTTCTTATTTACAATATAAACATACTTATTTTCCTGATTTATATATATAGATAATGTCAAATCTTACAAAATTGGAATTCGTTGCTCTTAACATTTCTGGAAAAAATTATTTATCTCAGATCCTTGCTGCTGAAATCCATCTGGATGCGATGAACTTGGGAGATACAATTAAAGAATGAAATCAAGGGTCCCGACAGGACTGCGCTAAGGTAATGATTTTCCTTCGGTACAATCTTTATGAAAAATTAAAAATTGAGTATCTCACGGTGAAAGATCCTCTTATTTTGTGGAATGATTTAAGGGAGAGATATGAGCACCAGAAAACTATAATCCTCCCAAAAGCTCATCACGATTGGATGCACCTGAGGTTGCAAGACTTCAAAAGTGTTAGTGAGGATAACTCTGCACTTTTAAAATTAGTTCAATATTGAAATTATGTGGTGAAAAAGTCACTGATGATGACTTGTTAGAGAAGACATATACTATTTTTCATGCATCGAATGTGCTCCTGTAGCAGTAGTATCGAAAGCGAAAGTTCAAAAAATATTATGAACTTATATCTTGTTTTCTAGTGACTGACCAAAATAATGAGTTTTTGTTAAGAAATCATTAATCATGTCCTACTGATTCTATATCATTCCATGAAATGAATGGTACTAGATTTACACCATTCCCAAAAGCGAATGGTGCATCTTTTCAAAGAAACCGAAGGCATGAACGTAGTAGGAAAAATTATAGAAGTGGAAATTCTAAAAGCGACCGCATTAAAAGGGATAATGATATATATACATTGTACCACCAGAAGTGGTTCAACTCAGAAAAGGGTAAAGGTTCTCAGAACAAATTTTCAAATAAAGATGAAGATGGATGCTATAAATGTGGTATGACTGGACATTGGTCCCGTACCTGTCGTACAACTAAGTACTTAGTTGACTTATACCAAGCTTCTATAAAACAGAAAACAAAAAAGTTTGAAACAAATTTTGCTAAACCATCGATGCTTTAGTTTCTACAGATGGAGAAGATATTACCAACCTTGATGTTTCTGATTTTTTTGAAGATTCTAGTGGTAGAGTTGATCATTTGATTGGTGATGAAAGTGTTCCTTTTTAATTAATGTATTTTATTTATCTTGTAGTAAAACTTTTTTATATTTTGTAATGTTTTGTAGTAATGAAAGTTTTATATATTTTGTAGAATCATGAGTCTTATTGATTAACTTTTTATCTCTAAGATGAATAATAGAGATGTATGTCTGGCTGATAGTACTACAACTCACACAATTCTCAAGGATAAAAAATATTTTCAAAATCTAACATTGAGTAAAGCCTACGTCCATACCATATCTGGTTCATCGAATCTACTTGAAGGCTCCAGAAAAGTTTATATTATGTTACCTAATGACACCAAATTTTGTATTAATGATACTCTATTTTCTTCACGATCCAGAAGAAATTTATTAAGTTTTAAGGATATACATCGTAATGGTTGTTATATTGAAACCAACAACGAATGCAGTAAAGAGCATCTTCTCATTACTAAAATAATTTCGAGCCAGAAGCTCGTATTAGAAAAATGGTCTGCTCTCTCATCTGGATTATATTATACAGAAATGAGAATAATCGAATCATATGTGGTAATGCATAAGAAGTGCATTGACCCCAAAGTATTTATGACTTGGCATGATCACCTTGGACATCCGGGATCAATAATGATGAGACGAATAATTAATAATTCGTATGGGCATTTCTAAAGAATCAAAATATTATCTTACCCAGTGAATATCCGTGCTCTGCATGTTCTCAAGATAAATTGATTATCAAATCATCTTTCTCAAAAGGTTGTTTTTGAATTTCCGTTATTTTTACAAATGATTCATGGGGATATATGTGGGCCTATTCAACTATCAAATGGACCGTTTAGATACTTTATAGTTTTAATTAATGCATCAAGTCGATGGTCACATGTTTGTCTACTTTCCACTATAAATATTACATTTGCTAAACTTCTTGCCAAAATAATTAAACTACGAGCACAATTCCCTACCTATTCAATTAAAACTATTCGATTGGATAATGCAGGTGAATTTACATCTCAAGTTTTTGATAATTATTGCATATTAATAGGAATAGATGTTGAACATCCAGTTGCCCACACACACACTCAAAATGGTTTAGCTAAATCATTAATTAAAAGGTTTCAGCTAATCCTAGACCTTTACTTATGAAATCAAAACTTCTTATTTCTGCTTGGGGACATGCTATACTTCATGCAGCATCGTTGATTCGAGTTAGACCATCAGCATATCACAAATATTCTCCATTACAGCTTGCATTTGGTCAACAACCAAATATTTATCATCTTCATATTTTTTGATGTATGGTATATGTGCAATTGCACCTCCACAACGTACAAAGATGGGTCCTCAACGCAGACTTGAGATATATGTTGGATTTGATTCTCAATCTATTATTAGATACCTTGAGCCTTTTACAGGAGATGTGTTTAAGGCACGTTTTGAGGATTGTCATTTTGACGAATCCATTTTTCCAGCATTGGGTAATGAGAAGTCGATGCCAGGAAATTACTTGGAAAAATAAAACCATTTCCCAATTTAATCATCGTATAAATGAATGTAAATTAGATGTTCAAAAGATTATTCACTTGCAAAGTGTTGCAAATTAATTATCGGATGTATTTACTGACACTAAAGATGTGGTAAAATCATATATTCCTATTGTTAATGTTCCAGCAAGGATTGCAGTTCCTGAATGACAAGTTGCAAAAATAGCAATAGGTGAGTCTAAGACACGCCTGAAGCGTGGACGACCTATTGGTGCAAAGGACAAAATTCTATGGAATAAAAAAATACAAAATGAATTTGGTACTCCTGAAGAGTCCATACCCATAGCACAGGGCATAAGAGTAATTGATGCTCCTGAAGAGACTAAATCTTCTAAAAAAACCTCCTGAAGAGGTATTTAATGAAATGTTTTCCCTTGAAGAAGGACATGTATATGAAAATAACGAGATCTTGGTACATTTCATAAGTATTGGAGAAATTTTGGATAGAAATAAAACTATTGTCGACAACATATTTTCATATAAAATGACTATTGATATTACTAGAAGTAATGAAAAAATTAAGCAAAAAACTGTCGAAAAATATCGACATAGAAATGACTGGCCAAAATGGAAATAAGCTATTAAACCTGAATTAAACTCGCTAGCAAAGTGAGAGATCTTTGAACTAATTGTACGAACACCAAATAGTGTAATTCTTATTGGATATAAATGGATATTTATACATAAGCGTAATGAGAGCAAAGAAATTGTGCGATATAAAGCACGACTTGTTGCACAAGGTTTCCTGCAGAAACCAGGGATTGATTATGAGGAAACATACTCTCCTGTTATGTATGCAATCACATTCAAATTTTTGATTAGTTTGATAGTTACAAAAAGATTGGATATACAGTTGATGAATGTGGTCACTGCATATTTATATGGTTCATTAGATCATGACATATATATGAAAATCATTGAAGGATATAAAATGCCTGAAACTTCTAATTTGAGTATATATAGAAATATGTATTCTATTAAATTTAAAAAATCTTTATATGGGTTAAAGCAATCCGGACGCATGTGGTATAAACGCCTTAGCGAATATCTATTGAAAGAAGGATTTGAGAATAATCCAATATGCCCATATGTTTTTATTAAGAAATCAGACTCCGGATTGTTATTATTGAGGTTTATGTTAATGATCTAAATCTTGTTGGAACTCTTGAAGACATCAGAAGAATCGCTACATATTTAAAGAATTAATTTGAAATAAAAGACATTGACAAAACGAAATTTTGTCTCGGTTTGCAGCTCAAGCATTTGCAAAATAGAATTCTCATTCATCAGTCAAATTATACAGAGAAAGTATTGAAGCATTTTTACATGGACAAAACTCATCCATTGAGTACTTAAAATGGTTGTTCGATCACTTGATGTGCAGAAAGATCCATTTTGTCATTATGAAGACGATAAAGAAATTTTTAGTCCTGCAATACTTTATTTCAATGCAATTGGAGCCCTGATGTATTTTACAAATTGCACTCGGCCTGATATTGTATTTTCAATTAATTTACTTATAAGATATAGTTTTGCATCAACTCGAAGACATTGAAATGGTATTAAACATGTCATTCGATACCTCCGATGTATGGTTGATATGAGATTATTTTATTAATATGGATCAAGTCCACAATTAGTTGGATATGCGGATGCAGGTTACTTTTCAGATCCACACAGAGGTAGATTTTAAACTGGATATGTATTTACTTATAGAAATTCTGCTATATCATGGAGATTTGTCAAACAAACACTATCTGTTACATTTTCAAATCACTCAGAAATTATTACAATTCATGAGGCAAGTCGAGAATGTATTTGGCTAAGATCAGTGATTCAACACATTCAAGAAGAGTGTGGTCTTCCAGTTATTAATGATAGCTCAACAATTTTATACGAAAATAATACTGCTTGTATTACTCAAATTAGAGGAGGATATATCAAATGTGATAGAACCAAACATATTTCACCTAAATTCTTTGATATCCATGAACTTTAGGAGAAAGATGAAATTAATATCAAGCAGATACGGTCAAGTGATAATCTAGCATATTTATTCACTAAAGAATTACAAACTGTAACATTTAATAAGATTGTGCAGAACATTGAAATGCGGAGACTTGAAGACATATTACCATGCACTTTTCAAGGGGAGTAAATGTCTTGAAGACTTGTGCTGATTGTACTTTTTTTCCTTCGTTAAGGTTTTATCCCACTGGGTTTTTATTTGCAAGGTTTTAATGAGGCAATTTTAAAGAATTTGGTAGTACACATGAATGTTGTACTTTTTTTATTTCGCTATTGGTTTTTTTCCACTGAGTTTTTCCTTGGCAAGATCTTAACAATGCATATTCTTTATGTATGGTCATCCAAATGGGGAGTGTTATAAACTGATTTATATGACCATCTTTAGCCATCAATTAAGATCATTTTTAACCATCAATTAAGATCATTTAGACATCAATTAAGACTATTTTTAACTATCAATTATGACTTAAGTTATATATAATATATTATTCACTTGTATATAAAAAAATTTTCATATTAAATAATAACATTTTTTCTTATAATATCTTTTTTTTTTAAGATTCGTAACAAGAAATAGTTAATTACAGGCTAGGAATATTGCACGACCACATGATATTAAAATAAAAATATAAAAAAATAAAAAAAATCTTAAATATACTGCTGTGGCGGGCTGCCAGTGTGGTCAGGGTCCAGGGAGTTCCCAATGATTTTCGTGGGTCCCAGTTTTCGCGTTGCTTTTGACACGTGGAGGACAAGGAGCCTGACTTTAGGCGCGTTGTTCACGCTCGATGCACGCACTTGGGAAAGTAGATCCGCTCCGTTTCCAAATTCTTTCGTTTACAAATTCCGTTGCGTGACCCGGATAGAGAGAGAATAAAAGAGGGAAAAGACTATAAACGGGTTTCTGACTTCTGGAACCCTCTATTTTGTTCGAAAAACCCTAGCAATGGCTGACCGACTGGTCGCCGAAACATCGCCAACGGACTCTAACCAACACCTTAACAATTTCGCGACGGATTTGGATTCTCTTCCAATTCCTCCTCTCGATTCTATATTCTTCTCCGAGGATGTCAACAACAGTACCAACAGTATGAGCTCCGAAACATTTGTGTCGGATCTTGGCATGGGGTTAGGGTTCGACGAGAACGTTGATTTCGACTTCAATTTTGACTATCTCGGAGATCTCTACCTTCCCTTCGAAACTGAAGACTTTCTCACCTCCGACGGGCACCACGAGCTTCAACTGCCCTGTTCGGCCCCGGATCAACCTGTTCAGCTCTTAAATTCTTTGTCTCAGGAATCGAGTGCTTCCGGAGTCTCCTGCGATCGGGGCGCGGACGTTGGTGAATTTCTTAATTTCCCAGCGTCCGAGTCTGATAGCTACGGCCGCGAGTATTCTCCACCGGTTTCTTCTGATAATTCCGGCAACGGGGACCCGATTGTTGCTGAAGCTTTGAATTCTCCGTCATCGGACTCTGGCCGTTGTGACCGCGAGTTCTCGGGCGGGGGCGGATCTGTGTCATCGCAGGGTTCAGGGTACCGTCCTCCTTCACCGGATTCGTCAAATGTTATAGTCGTCGATCAGAAGATTAAGGTGGAGGAGGGGATGGGGTCCAAAAATTGCGTGTCGAAGAGGAAGAAAGAGCAGGGGGAAGGGACCTCTACGGATTCGAGGACCACTAAGTACAGGAGGTCGTCAGAGAATGCGAATTTCAATGCCCCGGCAGACGAAGAGGAAGAGAAGAGGAAGGCGAGGCTGATGAGGAACCGTGAGAGTGCTCAGTTGTCTAGGCAGAGGAAAAAACACTACGTGGAGGAGCTGGAGGATAAACTGAGGACCATGCATTCCACTATTGCCGAATTGAACACTAAGATATCTTATATTATGGCCGAGAATGCCAGTTTACGTCAGCAACTGAGCGGTGGCGCCGCTGGTGGCATGTGTGCACCGCATCCGGGAATGTTCCCCCATCCTGCGATGGCGCCCGTGGGTTATCCGTGGGTGCCATGTCCGCCGTATGTGGTGAAACCGCAAGGGTCTCAGGTACCATTGGTACCGATACCGAGATTGAAACCTCAGCAGCCTGTATCAGCGCCAAAGGCGAAGAAGTCGGAGACTAAGAAGAGTGAGGGGAAAACTAAGAAGGTTGCGAGTGTTAGTTTTCTGGGTTTATTGTTTTTCTTCTTGCTTTTTGGTGGGTTAGTTCCTTTTGTGAATGTTAGATATGGAGGAGTAGGGGACAAAGTTCATGGAGGATTGGGTTATGTCAGTGATAAGTTCTACGGTCAGCACTTTGGTAGGGTTTTGAACGTTGATAGAAATTGTAATGGATCTGGAGAAGGTGTGAGAGTTGGATTTTCTAGTGGTGAATACGATACTTCTCACAGAGTAAATTATGAGAGAGGTCGCATTAGAGCGAAAGAGTCGGATTTTGAACGGAAAAGACAAGCAACACAGCCTTTACTGGGTTCAGATGAATTTGTTAATCTAGGAAATGCTAGCGAGCCTCTTGTTGCTTCTTTGTATGTGCCAAGGAATGATAAGCTTGTGAAGATTGATGGTAACTTGATTATTCATTCTGTCCTGGCCAGTGAGAAAGCTATGGCATCTCAAGTTACTCCTGTAAAGGAGGTTAATAGAGAAACTGGTTTGGCAATTCCTGGAGATTTAGCTCCAGCACTGGCAATTCCTGAAGTTGGTGGCAATAGAGTGAGACATTCTCACGTGTTTAGAAATCCTACTGGAGGACAGAAGGCTCTTGCCTCTGGTTCTACCGATACTTTGAAAGACCATTTGAAGTCGACTGCGGTAGACGGTAAACTACACCAATGGTTCCGCGAAGGCCTTGCAGGTAATAATTGTGCTATCAACTTAACTTATACGAAAATAAGATAAAGTCATTGTGCTCTTAACTTGTCTATTTTCCTAGATTCTTTATGTATGCATTTAGGATAGTGGCGCATGCCTGATATGTTGGAGAGGAGCATTTGATTCCTTACTTTTGACAGTGCATATATACACTAATAGATATATATATATATACTCGTTTAGGTAGTTTTGCAATGGATTTCATTATTCCTTGTGGTGGTTATATTTTTTGTATTATTAAAGAAGAACTTTATTGATCAGAAAAGTAGTCATAGCTCAAGTACAAGGAAATCATGAATGTTCTTGCCATTAAAAGTGGTTGTATTAAATTTAATCTTTCACTTTTGTAAAATTAGTTTTACCAGTAGCGACAAGCAAATGAATCACCTATCATGCAGTCTTTATGTCAGATGCGAAATCAGCCCTTGCATGCTTCATGGCTGGAGTTATGTGCTGTTACATGCTGTAGGATGTCCTCTTATTTCACTGCAAAGTTAATATATATATATATATATATATATATATATTTGTATGTATGTTTGTACTTGAGCCATGCCTATTTCTCATCAATGATTCTTCTCTTATGATAAATATAAATATATAAATATGTGTGTGTTTTTGTGTGTACGTGTGTGTATTAGATTGCATAAAGTGACAAGATTTGTAGAATAAAATTTAGAATGTGGACTTCGAAAATTTTTTTTGAAGTTCATCAATGCATCGTATATAAGAGACACTCATACATTTATCGATAGGTCTGTGAATTATTTCCATCAGCAAAAATATAAACGTTTTCAGTGATGGTTTTATGGGCTATTTCAGCAGTAAACTTCTTAATGGTAGGCTTTTTCCCCGGTTTCAATTTTTTGATACTGCCCTATGTATTTTTCTATGGTACTGTTTTATTAGCCCATTCATCTAGTTGGGATTTTTAAGGAATTGGCACAAACTTTTTACCTGATTGGCTTGGTTTAGGTTGCCTTTTGTTTTCTACTATCGCC
Source organism: Carya cathayensis (assembly GCA_011037825.1). Classification (NCBI taxonomy): domain Eukaryota; kingdom Viridiplantae; phylum Streptophyta; class Magnoliopsida; order Fagales; family Juglandaceae; genus Carya; species Carya cathayensis. The sequence continues at coordinate 593,334 of QGSO01000187.1, forward strand.
CATATTTTTGAAATTTGGGTTGCTGTCTGGCTTCAGTAATTGAGGAAATGTATACTATTGCCATGTTCAAGTTTCTTGATTCAGGTTTTAACTGCACACATAGTTATATGTACATTTGAAGGGATTAATGGTGTTTTATATTTGCATTCCTAGTCACTAGAACAAATGCAGACCTGGAGCTTAATATAGGGTCAAAATGTTTATCTAGTGAGTGCACTAGATAACAACCTTTGAAACACGCGAATTGAGATACTCTTGAGTGGTGCATGTTCTTCAGCTGCCATTTGCCTTAAAGGCAAGATACTTACACCATGGTATTATGCTTGAAGTTTCTCTTCGAGCATTGATGTATTAAACCAACTTCTGACTTCAGGCTCTCGACATTCTGACTTTCATATAAGATGTTTAATAGAACATTTCCCATCATTTTCTAACTAAATTTAGTTTGTCAGGTAAATCATTAGTTGTAACCACCCTGACTGTTGAAAAATTAATTACCTCATCATTTTGGTTCTCATTTCCGGTGTTTCGGTGCTGGGCTGTAAGTTTTATTGATGGGTTACCATTGGTCTCATGTTTCTGGTGTCCATGCTTGTTTTTTTAATTGAACCGAATTTGGAAATTGGCAGTCAGTCATGATTGGCACTCATTCATCACCTTATTTAATACTTAGTTCTTTTCCCTTTTACAGGGCCAATGTTGAGTTCTGGCATGTGCACTGAGGTGTTCCAGTTTGATGTCTCTCCAGCTTCTGCTTCTGGGGCTATAGTTCCAGCAACCTCAGTTTCCAATGTTCCTGCAGAACATCAACAGAATGCCACTCGTCTTAACAAGGGGAGGAATAGAAGGATCCTCAATGGTCTTCCAGCTTCACTGGCTGGATCCAATTATAACATCACTGAAGAGCACATTAGAAAAACATCGCAGAAGAAAGGCTTTCAAGGTAATAAATCTTCTTCACCAATGATTGTTTCTGTGCTTGTTGATCCCAGGGAGGCTGGAGACATTGAAGTTGATGGCATGATCAAACCGAAGTCCCTTTCTCGAATTTTTGTTGTTGTGCTTTTGGACAGCGTGAAGTATGTGACTTATTCATGTGGGCTTCCACGACCTGGTCCTCATCTAGTGATGACTTGAAGGTGGATTTTAGTTTTTGGAGATATGGAACACTAATCCGTTTTTGTATATAACAGAATAATTAGCAGCATCTATAGCATTTTTAACCACTGCATGTAGTCGGAACTTCCAATACTTTCTTAAGGGTGTTAAGTTATACTGTAATGTTCTTCAGTTGAGATGCAATACCTTAAAAAGCTAGCTCGTCTCTTTTATAAGAATTGTGGCAGCTCTCTCTCTCTCTCTCTCTCTCCAGCTTGTTCCCGGAGGTAACATTCATAGGTGTAGATAGATCGATAGTTGGCAGGCAACACGGCTTGCAATCAGGCAATTTACTGATTGCAGCCATTTTACTTGATATAAAGGGCAAGCTTTTTGGTGCAATTCTAATTGAGAAGATGGAGCAAATCATGGTTCATTTGTAGATCATATATGGACCTAAGGTCACACTTTTGTTTATATGGCAGAATCGAATTTAAGAAATGTACTAAAGTCAATCTGCAAATTGTTAAGCCATGCAACATTCTATGGAAAACAAATAACTGAAAGTAGTACATGCCAAGCAATGCCGACCCGATTAATAACCAGCACCGCCCTCCTTTTGTTTCCCCTCAATTGTATGCGGTAAGTTGAGACATGGATTAGGCAAAAGTTGTACTTGTTGGAACTGGTTTCTTGTAGTCATGAATGAGTCCTTGAAGGAAGGTGTAGTTGAGAGGATAATCTTCTATACAGGAAGGGGGGGAGAGAATATTTCTAGCAAAGTTAATCCGTAAAGATAGAGATGCTTTCTTTGGAGAACAGACCCGCAAGAAGCACACGATGGATTGGATCAGTAGAGAGAGATATTTGCTAATCCGTCTTTGATTTGGTCGGCAGTTTCTTAGAAGTCCCATTCCTTGATTCAACACACATGAAATCTTGGTGGGAAAGGAGGCCAAGGCTGCAGCATATCCAAGATTCTTGTGATATGAATCATAGTTTACTTTGGCGATGAGACGATGAACAGGATACAAGCTGAAGATGTGCGGAGGTTGCTTGAAACAATTGCGTTTGTATAAGATGTATGCTCATTTAATTTTTATTTCTTTATATGATTTGCTCAAACACTATTACTTATATTATTTAAATTAAATTACTGAGACATTTTAACCTTCTGATATTTATCATTTATATTAACACCATATTTATCACTTTTATATCTATTATATTTTACAATATATATATATATATATTCTAAATAATAGTACGAGAAAAACAAAACTATTGAATATGAATATAATGGTTGGATTTATCTTGTTAGTAACTACACAATTATTTAATTACTTTTATATTTGTCTATTCAATATCATTTCAAGTTTCTATATTTATTTAAAAACCATAAAAATATAAAGATTATGGAATGGTGAGATATATAATGATAAAGAAAAAATATATTCAGCAATCTTACACCACACATTTGTTGAGAAAAAAAAAAAGTACAAATCCACGTTAGTAGGTGTGTAGTATAAGACTACTAAGTAGAAAAACCTAACGAATAAATATAATTATTCTATTTTTAAGTTGATGTGAAGAGTACACAATACATAGGGATGTAAACCGACCCAATCAGGTCTGGGGGTAATTTTGTTCCATTACTTTTTCCCGATTGGAATGGACTGAACATCCATAGGAATCGTTCGGTTTGATCCAATTATTTTTTTTCAAATAAATTAATTAAAAAATTATTTAAATTACTAAATTAAAATTAATTGAATTATTAATGTAGATTATATAACTAACTCATTCAAAAATATTTTATATGGTCAATGATAATAAATTAGATAAAAATTACATCATTAACTTATATAATTATTATATAAAAATAATATATTAAATTATTAAAAATATTTTTTAAATATATATAAGAGTTTGATCCGGTCCTATTCAAAATTTATAGGCCCTGAGAGCGGACCGAATACCAAACTATAGACCGACTGATCGATCTATAGTTTGGTTTGGTTCGGTCCAGTCGATTTTTTTGATCCTTACACTCATAACCATATACAATACTTAAATAATAAGATTTGATTTATAATATTCAAAATTTTAAATTTATCTCTCAAATCAAAACACTATGTATGTTTTACACATTAGTTAGAGAATATAATTTTTTAATAAATATTATTATAAAAAGTCGATGGTGAGCTTCCATAAATAAGCTTGCAAATGACTGTTATGATGGAATGTAATCCTTGCAGCTTAGCCTTGCTTGTTCTATACAATCTTATAAATTTTGGAGATGACAAGAATGGGGTTTTAATTTTAAATGCCACATTAAAAACGAGGTTGAATGAAAAAAACAACGGCCAGCACACACACTGGAAGTCGTAAAACAAGGCGTGGAATTAGCAATTCCCGCTTTCCCAAAAAAAAAAGTGTTGCGGTACTACACAAACAGTAGTGGGGAATAAAGGCGACAAATTAGACGGCAGACAAGGTGAGAAGAAGATCCCCGAGAATTTCGAGAAAGGGGGAACGATTTCGCAGATAATTTTTCATTTCCCTGTAAACCCTGTTAGTTTTGAGGAGGACTTCGACCAGCTTCTGTATCTAACGGTGAGTAAGTCCGTGCCATGATCATAGCTCTCCTTTCCTTGAATGTATTTGGGCTTCTCGTGGTTTCTGTTCTCTCTTTCTTTCTTGTTTTGCTTGTTCAACCCGTTTCGGTGGGAGCAGATTTGTGCTTTGCTTCTTGTTTTTGTTATCTTCGTTGATTGTGGGTTTGGTTGTTTAAAAGGAGCACATATCTCCATCTTCTTGATATCTAATTCTAAGTATGCGTCTAGTGATTGCTTATTATTATTCACTGATTTGTTTGATTGGAGCCCATTTGTAAATGCCTATTCCAAGCATGCTTCCCATTTCTTTAATTACTCTTTTTCTTTCCCTGTTCGTTTTCCAATTGAAGAATATCATTTCATTTTCTTTATAAGAGTTGGACCCCCAATGTTTTTTTTTTTGTTGGGGGGGGGGGGG